>OY755199.1:5279894-5667440 GCA_963576735.1 Bedellia somnulentella
CTCAGTTGGCAGAGCGACGGGGGGCGTATACCCGAAGGTCGCGGGTTCGAACCCCGCCAGTGTCGAAAAATTTTTCTTTCCTTTAATAACATCTTTTATTTATGAGTAATAATCCCCACATGAGGAATTCATGTCAAAAAACATTAAATTATGTGATAGTTAGGCGTTTCCAACATTTGCATTCTATCTGAAAAGGTAGACAAGTGGCCGTCCGAATTAGTTAAAATTCGGAGGTAGGAAACGCAAACACTACTTGAACGTGTAAAAAAAAGAAACAAAGGATAGAGAAATTTCGCGCTGGATGCCAACTGACACTGTAGCTCAGTTGGCAGAGCGACGGGGGCGTATACCCGAAGGTCGCGGGTTCGAACCCCGCCAGTGTCGAAATTTTTCTTTCCTTTAATAACATCTTTTATTTATGAGTAATAATCCCCACATGAGGAATTCATGTCAAAAAACATTAAGTTATTCTTAAAGCTTTACAAGACCTTTGTACGACCACTCCTGGAATACGCCTTTCAAATCTGGAATCCCTACTTCAAGAAAGACATTGAGATGCTGGAGAAAATACAACGCAGAGCCACTAAAATGGTAGTTGGTTTGAAAAACAAACCATATGAAGAACGACTTGAAGCACTTGGCCTAACTACGCTAGAGGAACGGAGAATGCGTGGAGACCTCATTGAGACCTACAAAATCCTCACAAACTATTATGATGTCAACAACCTACATGAGATCTACAACATGAACAAAAACCAACACCTAAGAGGTCACCATCTAAAACTGAACAAATCTCTGTGTGCAAGTAACCCACGTAAACATTTTCCGCCAAACCGTGTTGTGCGTGAGTGGAACAAACTCCCGGACTCTGTAATCAGTGCTGACTCAGTGAATAGTTTCAAAAACCGACTGGACAAACACATAAAAGACAGTGCAGTGAAAAACAAATAGATATACACGCATCAGCTTAAAGCTGCTAGTGTATCATAAATAATAATAATAATAATAATCTCCTCCTTACCTAATAAACCGGCTTCTACTGAACTCGAATCCTCTGAAGGCTAGTTGCCTTAGGAGAATCCTTTGAAATTAGATGACACTCTTTCTCTCATTAGACTTATTAGTAAGATGATTTGAATTTCGTATTTATTTGTAATTCTATTTAGCTTTTCAATATTTTATAACTCAAATGTAATATAGAATTTATAAATAACACGTTAAGTTTAACGCATAAATCGTAATTTCACACCTACAATAAAACATTGAAACGTAGAAATAATTGCATGTTTTTTTTACTAATGTTATTTCATGTTTTTCAGTGAATAAACATTTTTATAACTTCATGAAGCTTTTATTACAAATAAAATTTATATTAATATCCATTTTAATTGATTTTTTTGTCAAAATTATGATATTCAAGCAAGATAAGTAATTTTGACCGCATCTCTTTGAACGCGGAACCACAGTGCAGTCGCAGAACAAGGGATTGAACACTACTTCCTGGACCGGAACAAATGGAGAAACTAGATGGCCGCCGAGACCCCCAGATGTAACTCCGTTAGTTTTTTTAAAGGGTCATTGGAAAAAAATTAGTTTACAAGAACTAGTATGAAAATGTCCACGAGCTACAAGCAGAACTTAGACGTATGATTTTAAATATCCACCACACGATCATAAGAAAATCGATAGGGAGTGAAATCAGTGCCTCCAGTAAAAAAGGGATTAACTCGACTTAATCCCTTTTGTTTTTATTAAACCATCGTGATCAGCGTACCGAGTTACATAACATATCAAAAGGACATAACTCTATCTGACCTCCTTCATGGATTTTTAAAACCATCTAAAGGCATAGTTGGAGCTATTATTGGGTTAAGAGTATTTATATTAGCAATTTTTCTGATTAAAATGGGATAAGTGGAGCTACATCGTTGTATTCCCGTGTCATTTAGGATATTATTGTACTTAAACACGAATAAAATGGTACAACTAGTATAGTTCCTAATGTAGGGTCAACTTCAGGGAGTGTGGAGGTTTTGAAATAAAAACCCAAAATAGCGGTACACTTCGTATAATTTCATCTTTCACAACCACTTGCCGATACAACGGACTACTGACAATTGCCCCTGCAAAAACAGAGATCGTATATTTATACCTTACCTAACACCCAAATTTACATAATCATTATTATAACTCATTTATAAATAAATAATAACATTTTAGAAGTGAGTATTTACTAAAATTATGGAATTAATTACAATCATTATTTTAATCAGCATGAGCAGAGCTGTTTTGAAGTAAAGTCAAACCAGTATCTCATTATTCATACACGATACCACTAATACTTATTAAATAGGTAAATAATATGATTACACAATAAAACTAAACAGTTTATCAATTATAAATAGTATAAATTATACAGTATAATAGCCAATCATAGCACACTCATTATTATAAGCTTACAGCTCGGCCTTCCTGTTATAAGCGAGTCCCTTCGCTTTTGGAAATATTTTTTTAAAGAATTAATAAAACTTTATTATATTATATATTTTTTTTATACATAGGTAAGTTCTTGAAATAACTTGTAAATCCTGGTAACAAGTGATTCAAAATTAACAGGTCCTAATGTGTTAATCCGTACTAATGTTTCATAATTGCGATTGCATTAACTTTTTATACATATATATGCACACACATATCATACACACAGTTTTACAGACATTTACATATTATTTACACATTCAATATACATATATATTTTTATTTACATATTCTACACATTACACACTTACAATGTATTTTTTTATTTGTTATTTATACGAATTGTAATATTAAGCACATAAATATAGAATAGAACCCATAATGGTACTCATCACGTACCTCCTCCTCACAGTCCATATATGTCCCCACGAAGGGGCTCCAGCCCACCCTACATAGGGCGATCCGGCCACAGTCCACCACGCCGGCCAATTGCGGGCTGGCAGACCAACGACCACTACCGCAACAGTAGCCGGGAGCGACGGCTCAACGTGCCCTCGGAAGCACGGAATCATCTTAATTCTCGGATAGTCAGGTGATTCAAGCCTGCAATATCCCTCCAAACTCGGTCAAATCTTACAAATCAAATTTGTAAGGTGATCACCCCCCCGGGGATCGAAATCGAGACCTCCGCACCCGAAACCAAGCGCTCAACCGCGAGGCCACGGAGGCAGTCATCACAGTTAAAACATTTTACAAAGATTACACTGCTAAACAGAAGCACAATTGGTGGCTTAAAACTATCTCTTCCAGACAACTCTTCAATGGAGAGATCAATACGTTGGTAAAAAGAATAGGCAGATTCACAACTCACATACTCGTGAGGTTATAACTTAATTATTGATTATTTGTTTATATATTATATCGTACTTATGTGATTTTCTTATATATATTTTTTTATTTATTTACTATTTAAATCGCTTAGATCATTACTGCCTTCTAGGTATGACTGTCATTAGGGAGTGCTTTTAAGACGCGGTACGAGCCTTAATGTCACAATCAGAACTACTATGGTGGTTGCTATGGAAATATATTATACTGTATGGGACCCCATGTATCAAGTTTATATAAAAATGCTTCAACAAAATCGAAATAAGTGTATTAAACACCTCATTATAGATTTCCATATTTAGACAACCTTCCTAACTTCATCATCATCATCATCAGCCACTGGACGTTCTAACTTTAAAACCCTTAAGATGTACAAAGGACACTAGGGATCAACTAATTTTATTGAAAACCATCCATAAAAAGGACTTGTAATCAAGGTTAAACTTCAGCTGTTCGTCCTACAATACTAGAATCCGATTCACATTCCGCACCCCATTTTCCGAAGATGACATTTTTTTTTTTATTAAGCATTTATTCATTTTAAATATTTTTGTAAACAGTTGGACTTTGTTGAATCAGCCGATCAACCTTTGATGTTCGAGTCCTAAAACTTTCTCATGATACAATTATTTAGATTATGAATTTAGTTATTTTAAAGTATATATTTTAAGTACTTTTATCCATCAAAATATGTATCTTATCTTGCCATACAACGCGGTAACGCTTCCAGCATCTTAGGTACCCTTTCCCGATAAGAGGAACTGGAAGATGTTTTTAGATTTTAAGTTAGTTTTTTTTTTAAGAATATAAAATTTTTCTTTTTTAAATTTATATATGCCTGACCATGATAATTTAATGTACAGGGCTTATTAATTTTTCCTACCTTGACTTTTATTTAGTAAGCTTTATGATAATGGTAAGCTAGTTCTAAATAAGCTCTTATTGATTGTGTACCGAAAATAATAATTTCCTTGGAAAATAATAGTTGCACGGGGATTTGCTATAACTAACTCATATGGCCAATAGAAAGGAGTTTCCCGTTTCTGATTTGACTCAAGAGCATTTTGCTCCCGGAAAAACTGTCCGTCCACTCTTGGTCTTAGTACCTATGCTGACTTGTACCTAGTCAATAAACTTCGTACCAGATACCTTAAGTTGCTAGATTAATAAACCGCGCGCATAGCACACTATTACGCTGAGCTATTTCTGATTTATTCTCTGATTGATTATTGTTACTTTTGTGTTTAAATTACACCATCTGAATTTATTACTGAATAAACTTTTGTAACATAAATTACCCTTTTATTCCCTCAATATGAATAACTTTATATATTATCTTACATATATATCATACAATCTTACATATATATATTTTTTTGTATTTGATGTTTATTACCAGTTTTTAAATATAAATATACCTACTTCAAAATTAGTACCATATATGACAAAGAATCTTATTTAGGTATACTTAATAATAATAATATCATAATTAATTATACATGTACATGTTTTTAAAATCTTGTTATATTCGCCTGGTCTGGTGGGGGATGACAATCTGATGCCTTCAAACGAATTCATCTCTATAAACTATCCATATCATAGCCGATGTACAATTATTTTGTTTTAAATACTTATTTTAATTTGCAATTTTCTATATCAACTTCAAAATTAGTATACTATACTATAACTATTGGTAGAAACTTTAGAGGTCATCCTTGCTTGAAATATTGTGTACAGTTTGTTTCTCTAATAAATATTAAGCTATGGTAAAATGTACATAATTTTGATTTATACCATTTTAATTTATTTTTACCTTCCCCTGCTCGTGGTTCTAATAATATTTTTAACAAATGGAAGCAGGGCGAAAATCTACAGTTATAGTCTTGACAGTTATGATGAGCGACACTTTTAAGTACAGAAACAATGTTAAGATTATAGTGTATAGTGAGTGGGTGACCCTAGTGTTGCCGATTCAATACTAGCCCCATAAAAATTCACGTATTTGACATTTTAGCCCATTCGTACACTTTATCGTAATTGATATATTGTAATGATAAAAGATATATTTTTTTTATAATATATTTGCATCGAAATCTTTTATTTCGGAACCAAAGCAAAGCATATAAAATGGAAATAATTACAGTCTTAATTTGGTCATGAATGGCTAAAAATTTAATATTTCCCGAAGGATATGCGATGGATTTAGGTTCTGTGCTAATGATTATGACTTAAATACCAGAATTAACGAAAATAAGACAATTATAATTCACACAGACAGTTCATCTTGATGCCTAAGCCGTTGTAGGCAGCTATCGTGTCCGCGAGAGGATCACAGGTATACAGGAGGTATACCCTTGTTGACGTTTATGCTATGACGTTTATCACTCTCTACCAACCCATGCACCTATACACCAGCATTTCTATTATGGTTAAGATATCTCAAAGCTACTAAAGATTTTGGCTAAAAATAACTTAAGATTTAAGAAAACTTCAGAAGAAAAGTATTGAATGTTTGATGCTGATTTAGTTTATATGGCAAATAAAACATAGTCTCCACCGATGTACGTCTTTATCGTTCGTTTTACGTTCTGAACTTCTACGTTGTAGTTGTAATGCTCACGGGATTTATCAGAGCCCTACCTATAGCCCTGAGTAGAGGTATACCTTTTGGAACTATCATATCAAAGTTGAGCTCTCTGGCTTTAGTAGGTTTTATGACAGAGCGTGACTTACAACCTCTACACAGCCATTTAGTGCTACCCCATTTACTTTGATGTCAGTTAAGTATTTATCAAGTTCCAGGTCTAAAGCTGAACTTGAGCTATTTCATTGTTTTTCATTTTTATCCTTTGGATTACCCTTCTTGGTATGTATATATATTTTTTTTGTTCGCTACAATGAACTGACAAATGAGAAGACTTTTCCAGCCAGACCGGGTGAACAAGGCGGTCATAATTATAATAATTTATCTTCGATATTGTTGATATTATTTAATTTAAGTAATGGAATTTAGTTTTATTATTGATATTTGAATACACTATCTTATTAATTTGCAACACTGAATATTAATTTAAAAAAATTTAAAATGTATACAAAACAGGAACAATACATTAACAAATTGTAACTATGATCAATTTTTGAAACAGAATATTCAATTTATTAAATCAGTAGTAGTCCCCATTTGATGCAAATATTAAATATTGGTTTAAATATCATTACATCAATAAGGCCTCCGCGACAAAGTAAAAATTCCGGCATCTGCCAAACAGGTTCGCCCAGTCCGGAGACCAAATATAACAAACTTTTTGAAATTACCCGAAAATTCAAATCGTTTTCTATTATTATTATTTTAGATTGAGCTACAATTAAACATATTCGTAAAACCTTACATTGTTAAGAATTTGTAAATCTACCTAGCATTAATTGAGTTTATATAGTTAAATAATTACAAGTTGTATTTTGCCCTTTTCGGTAAATAAATTTGAATTTGAAGCATCTTGTCCATCGCAAAAGCAGAGTACATTTGCGATCAATTTTTCGCCTTGAGAATCATTCAAGATGGTCACCATATTGACCAAATTTAACCGTATTAAAGAAATTAAAAACTTGTTCGGGTTTAAGCAGCTGCCTGAGCACCTACCCTACACCGTGCAGCAGACAATCTACATCCTGGCGCCCATTAATTTTACATTAATTTAGTAGATTGTTTTTGGCGTAATAATATTGATCAAGCGATTCTCCGTACTGAACTCTTTCAGCCAGCATCTCAGACAAAATAAACAATAGCTCATCCATTATCATTTACCCTACGTCGTTTCAAACTAAGCGACCCAACCAAAGAGCTGCGGTTACTGTCTATTTTGTTTTGGGAATAGTATCCACCCTCGCGTTTGCGTGCACAATGCTGTGAACATCGCTCCCTGCTATTTTCTCGTCCTCGCGCTAGGCGAACGCTCTCGTGTACGCCGAACCGGCTTACGAAGAGACCTCTCCGCTGTTATTGGACTATTCGTTGTTCACCTGTTCACCTCGATTGACCTCGGTATCACGCTCCCGTAATACCCACGGTCGATTTACCTCGGTATCACGCTCCCGTAATACCCACGGTTGTCGATTGACCTCGGTACCACGCTCCCGTAATACCCACGGTCGTTCAGCATAACGCTTCCTGTCATCTCCAACACCTCCGTGTTGACTGGCTTTTTTTTTTTTTTTGGCACCTCCATGCCAATTCTGCGCTCAATCTATCGTAACTGAGGCTACGACTCCTGCTCTCTTCTCGATCCATGGTGGAGAACTGAAACTGACAAATTTCAGCTTAGTAAACAATCAAGCCAACCCTCAGTACACATACTTTAGCTTCTTTGATCTCAATGGGCCTAACAATTAGTATAACGCAAATCCAATTTTCTTTTATTGAAATTAAAGGCGACCTTCGCAAATGTAACTTAAATATTTCACTGATAACAAATGTACGGCTGACTATTTTATTAGAAGGTAGTTGTTAAAAGTTTCAAAATGTTTAATTCTTACTTTGTATTGCAAACTAATATTTAAACAGTTACTTTATTAATCCTTGGTCATGTAATTCTCTTACGGATTCACGGTATTATCTTACACACGCTTTGTACAGCTTTACAGGGGGCCGAAGAAAATGTATAATACCTACTTGGTTTAATCTATACTTATAATAAATCTGTAGAGAGGTCAATTCTGAACATTAAATATATTTTCAAAATAACTATCAGGGAGTGATTAGTGATCGATACTGATGCCAAAAATGCAATCAGTAAAATTTTTGTCTGTCTGTCTGTCCGTCTGTCTGTCTGTCTGTCTGTCTGTCTGTCTGTCTGTCGGTTTGTATGTTCCTTATGGAAACAAAAACTACTCGACGGATTTTGATGAAACTTGGTAGAATTATTCTTCATACTCCTGGGCAGGTTATAGTGTACTTTTCAGCAGAGTAGTGAAGGGGAATTTTGGGAAATTTTTGGAAAACAGGGGATGTTACTCCATTTTTTAAGCTTCCGTCGCGTGTGCAGCCTTAATGGTTTTAGTTACATAGAAATCATGTATGACAAAAATATTCTACATATTTTTTTTTTTAAAATGTTCTTCGACAGCATATGTCTATCTTTTATGGTTGACTCACAATAACACGTGTAACTCCTGATAGCTTAGCAGTTCGGAGCATTCTGATTATATTTGTTTACTCTTACGTTTATAGTTCTCTCATTTATCTCTCATTTAAAAAAGTTAACATTATTACCTATCCAATAAAAAAAAAATCATAGAAATCAGTATAGAAACACCAAACTTATATATGAAATAAGCCATCGCGTCCCAATGGTTGTGCGCGCAAAAGATAGCCGGGAGAATATGTATGATGTATGCAAAGTTTGTAACTCTGATTGTTTGTTTGCATGGGTTTATTTTCTAAACCGTTCATAAAAGCGCTTTCACAATCACAAAGCTACACTATTCAGGAATGCTATAAGTTGCGCTAAATTTCACAAAGGTTGAGCAGTGATTGAAGATACCTCAGATATTTTTAAAACTACGCTACCCGTGCGAAGCTGGGCCGATCCACTAGTAAAGAATATTTTGATTTTGACGTTTTTACCTCTTACGTAAATAATATGAAGACACTACAATAAGCGGGTGACTATCTCAAATTTAAAATAAATAATAAAGATATTATGCATCACGATGAGTATTAAAACAACTATGTGTTCCTTCGTATTATGTTCCAAAACTAGACTTATAAACATAAAAGGCCTCAATATTTTTTTATTTTACTTTTTAAACTTACAGGTTTGCTAAAATTTTAGTAGCAGTAGTAGTAGTAATTTGTAGTAAACCTATAGTAAGTTTGCAGTTGAGTTGTACAAAATATAAAAAAAAAACAACCTGGATACTCACAACCAGGCATGGTGTAAGCAATGCGAGCAATGCATCACACGTAATATCGCTCGGACGCGTACTGATACATTACACATTACTCGACCATTCCAAACATCACACTTAGCATGGCACTACATTTGATTCCATTACACTACCATAGAGCACTGCAGCGTGATGCTGCGTGATTGATCGGTAACGAACTTATAGGTAAGCAAATGAAAGCGATACTTAAAACGATAGCAATCAAAATATCCTAAAGTCAATAGTTGTTTTAATTATAATAGCAAAAAGTTTTAAATTGTATTCAAAGATTTCGGTTAACATCGATGAATCCCGTCAACATTCGTCTCAGACATGTATTTTATTTAATTCAGTGTAACTAAAACTCTTACTACATTAAAATCAAATTGTAGTTTTCTAGGTTTACAACTAATGCATTAAGTTTTCATAATTTTGGATTAGCACCGGGACATTCAATTTATTTCTAAAATCAAGTTCAATATAATTTATTGATTGATTTTGATAATTGTTTGATATTTAAAATCGTGTTATCTTGACATACATTTCGAATCTTTGTAAACATCAAATGAATCCATGCACATTGCTAGTACTAAGCCTGGACCACACTTGAGTTAAATAAACGCGAGTAAAAGTATGATGACAAAATAACTTTATTCAAAAACGTATAAATATTTAAAAAGTAATGGATACATTTCTTCTCTAATCCCGTCTTACTCGCTCACGTAATTCTATAAATACATATAACACTGCTATTCTACCTCATGTGATATATTCATATTCCTATTACACGAAATATTTAATTAATTACACAACACCACACGCCTGATAGTAGGAATTGTTAGATCGTAGCATCACATGTAATGCTTTAAACAGATGTTGTAATGCCATATGTCATAATTTCAAAGTGTACTGTTTTCGCACGTGTACTCACAATCATAAACGAAAAATGTTTTAGAAAATTCACTATACGGTATATCGATCCAACATTTCAATATTTTTCGATAATCAGAGCTCTATACCAATCTTCAGATCGATAAGTTGACAAACAGTAGCTTTGAAAAAAAAACAATCTGAGCTATCGGGAAAAAAAGGACTAGATATCAGGCTCAAGTATGTAACAGATTAACACTCTTATGGATCGCCCCTATGTTTTTGAGAATAAATGAAAATTCTTTCTTGCCTTCAATTGAAATAGACTTTATTATTTACGACTGTTTATGGATGCTATTTTATAAAGAAAAAGGCAATTTCACCATACCAAGGATTCTAATTACGCAAACACAAAAAAAAAAGAACAGGGTACTTACGTAGGCGCAGTACGAAAAACGTGATATTTTTCGCCTATCCTCACTTCTGAGTTGTAGGGTCAACTTCAGGGAGTGTGGAGGTTTTGAAATAAAAACCCAAAATAGCGGTACACTTCGTATAATTTCATCTTTCACAACCACTTGCCGATACAACGGACTACTGACAATTGCCCCTGCAAAAACAGAGATCGTATATTTATACCTTACCTAACCTTAAATAAACTGACAGTTGTTATACGGCGAGTGAGTAAAAGAAGTTTTTAAAAACTATAATATTTAATACACGATTTTATTAGACTTGTTATTACATTGGAAGTTGGAGATAGACTGACTTACATCTAAACACAATCTTTTAAGAGAACTAATTAATGTGGGAACTACAAACTATAACAATGTGAGAACTACAAACTAATGATATTGATAACAAAATAATATTGATTCTAAGAAATAGAACATGAGAACAAAATAAGTAATTAACAAAGTATGTAAACAAAGTGGAATACTACTTATAACGGAATACTTATTAACTAATGAGTTTATTCTAAATATGGGGTGTTTATTATACAACAATAACGCTTATCATATAACACCTCCCCCCTTAGAACAAAGATTGGGAAGTTTTTCCCGATGTTTGAGCTAGATCTCGTGAAGGTTGTGGATTTTGATTGCCTGGATCTTCTTCGTCGTCAGTGACGCAGGATGTAGTTATGTTGTTGATGGGTATCTGAATATGTTGTCTTCTCCTTGATCTGTCGAAGCAGTGGTTGAATATTTGTATGCAACCGTGTTGCGCTGTGGAATTTCGTCGCATTCGTTTAAAACAGCATTTATACGTCGTAAATACAGTGAGGATAGTGCCGATAATTATGTAATAAATTGTCGAACTTGTAGACTTTTTCAGAAAGTATGATTGAGCATTTTTAATTTTGTTCGTGTGCTGATTGATTTCTTCCTTTAAATTATGTAACGAATCCAAGGGAATGTTGTTAAGTTTGATTGGGATAAGGTCGGCGTCTTCAATTTTTGTGATGTCTGGTGAACAGCTTTCTAATAAGTCAACTGTGATGATTGGGTGGCTTATATTGGTTTCAATTGTGTTTTCAGCGGTCAAGGTTACAAAGGCTGTGTAGAATTTACAACCTTTTTGAAGAGATATTATTCCAGTTCCAGAAATTTCGCCATGTTCGTTCTTTCCTGTACATTCTAATGTATAAGCGGTATCTTGATTTAGAATATAGATCCATTTATTATTTTTCAATGTTTGAAAGGTATTGATATTCGCTGCAAAGGTGGATACTTCGCAGATTTTCGGCATTTCCTTGCTTGAAGTTAGAAGTATAGTAGTTTCGCACGTTGGTCTTGAATTGAAATTGTATATTAGAAGATCCTTGCAGACTCTGGTGTCGGTTTCAAATGCTTTGCAGTTGTCAAGGTTGTTCGCCAACACATATTGTTGTCCATTGTTACTTGTAGCAAGGTAAGTTTGCTCAGGAAAGATGGTAGAGTATAAGGAGGATTGGGCATGAGGAATTGGTATAGGATATAAACGATAAAGGCTAAATGTATTACTATCAACTAAAGGAAATTCTAGTACATATGTAAGTCTATTCATGAATATATAGGAAGTTATAGTTGCTGATTCTATAATTTTATGAATATTCGCTAGGGTAATAGGGGAAACAAAATTTCTGTTATGCCTAGAAGAGCTAGAAATTAAGAGTTCTTTATATAGACGAGTTGAAGTTATAATTGAGGGATGAATAGCGTCTGATTTTATAAACAAAATGCTTGTTAAAATATCGTCGATTTCTTTTTCTAAATTGGTGACAGCTTCGAGAATTTGAATCGAAACATCTGAAATTTTCTCTGACACTGTTAGATTAAATAAAATTTTGTTCGAAGAATTAAAGTAAGAATTAATTTTAAATATATTTTCATTCATAACGTGTTCATCATAGGATATTTTTAATAAGGTTTCATTAAAGTTAGTGATTGTTGAGGAGATTATTTGTAATTGTTGTTTAAGAATATCACCTGTTGAAATTTGTTGTTTTTCTAACAATTCGATACATTCGTTATAAAATTTAGCATCTTTTGCATCGGGTGTGCCTATGAGCCATTTCAATACAGAACTAAGGCCATCTATAAGTTCTCGTTTAAATCTTCTATTTGTTGTATAGTAATTGAATTCATTAAGACGAGTTTCTATTCTGTTTAAGCTGAGTTTAATGTATGAAAGAGAAGTACTGACACTCAATGATTTAGAATTTGTAGATATTAATACGTTATAATTATTAACAAGTCGTTTGAGTGAATCGCGAGATAAATATAAGGGTTCAAGGTTTCGATAAATTAAAAGTTTCCATGAACTTGAAGAAATCAATATTTTTCCATATTCTTCGTAGAATATACCAGAATTCGACGGAAGAGGTTTTATTACGGTATCCCCAACAACGAGGGTTGTGGAGTACCTGAAATAATGAATAAAATTTGAATTAATGATCTCATTTTGTGTTTATAAATTTATGAACATATATATTCTTTAAGAAGATGTAAATTTTATAAATTACGAGTAATAGAATTAATTTTAGTATTGAGCATATAATATAACTAATATAGGGGTTATTCATTATACTACTAAGCCTAGCAACTATGGTTATATCGTTATTTTCTAAAGGAATAGGATGCGCCCATACTTGTACGCTGAAAATAAAATAGTACTTAATTTTAATTTAATAATAATATGTTATGTATCTATGCTAAGGGAATGAAATGATTTATGATGGTGGAGCAGGACGAAGTCTATTTGCATGAACTAAAAAGTTTTTACCAGACTTCTTTACTATGTAATTTTCATTAAATCCTAAACGAATAATCTTATATGGACCTTCCCATTTAGGGTCTAAGTTGTTTGGATTAGGCATTTTCATCATCACACTATCACCTACAGTATAACTAGCTACATTACTTATGTTATTATCATAACGAACTTTTGTTTTTTCTTTCATCGTTTCGAGATTGCGAAGAGCAATGTCCCTTGATACCTTAAGTCTTTCATTAAGATCTCGTAAGTAGTCAGAAGTCGTGTAGTCGTTATTTTCTTTAAGAGAATAAAGGGATCTGGATTTAAAACCAAAAAGTAATTCATGGGGTGTATAACCAGTAGATTGATTAATAGAAGTGTTATGGCACATTATGGCGAAGGGAATTATTTGATCCCAATTTGAATTGGACCTATTATGATAAATTCTAATATGGTCACGCAGAGTAGCGTGGAAACGTTCTAATGAGCCATTAGTTTGTGGATGATAGGCAGTACTCAAGGTGTGACTGCAACCGAAAAATTTCATAAGTTGTTTGATTACATTATTTACGAATTCTGTGCCTTGGTCAGAGTGAAATCGTTTTGGTATGCCATAATGTTGACAGAAAGTGAGCAACGCTTTAGCAACAGTGATTGCCTGTTTGTCAGGGATAGGATAGGCTTGAACAAATCGTGTAAGGTCGTCCTGAAGCGTGAGGATGTATTTATTCAATTCCCCTGTAATGTCAGAATATGAAACTAAGTCAATAGTCACTCGTTCAAAAGGTTCTGATGAAGAAGAAGTAATAACCATGGGTGCTTTGAATGTTCTGCGTTGAATTTTATTGCGTTGGCAGACTAAACAATTTTCTATGTATTGTTTTATGGTTTCAGTCATACCTTTCCAGTAATATTCTAACCTGATTTTACGAGTTGTTTCTGTAACACCTCGATGTCCAGCTAGTGGTTCATCATGAAATGTTTTTAAAATTTGAGGAATTTCTTCAGGTGTAGGGATTTTAGTTTGATTTTCGCATATTGTTATTACACAATTAAAGAGGTCAGCGAGGTAGGCAGTTATATGTAATTGTTCATTGCCTTTTAATGTACAAGTCGAGTCATTCTTTGTCGTTGATATAAAAAGCGTGGAAAATTTATGTGTTTGTAGGCAATTGAAAAGAATTTTAAAATAGTTTTCTGAGTCCCAGAGGTTAGAGTAGGTAAATCTTGAGCATCCAAGCACAATGTTTTGTTTATCGTTAGAAACTAATAAATCAACATCATAAAGCGATTTGGTTTTGTTTAGATATGGTTCTACTTGGGAACAGAGAGATATGGCTTCTAGGAATGGGTCGTTCTTATCAGAATGTTCACATGAAATTGGAATAAGAATGTTTTTGTGCCGTTTGTTTAGTATATGATCTGGTGATAGATGAAGGTTCGAAGTATCGAAACTATAGTAAGGGTTCTGGGAAAATTGTTGATAGTGGAGATGCATGTCATCTAAATTATTGCCACTTAAACTCGGATTATTTTCAAGTGTGGGATCGATTTGGTTGGTATGATATATTGGAGGTCGAGATAGCGCGTCTGCGTTAGTATTATTTTTACCAGCTTTGTATATAACCTCATATTCATATTCTTCTAGTTTCAACCGCCAGCGAACTAAACGGCTACCGGGGTCTTTTATAGAAAACAACCAAGTAAGAGGCTTATGATCGGTGATTATTTTGAATTTTCTGCCGAAAAGATAAGGACGAAAGTGTTTGACAGCCCAAACGATAGCTAACAGTTCTCGTTCTATTGTTGAATAATTTGACTCAGCTTTATTTAAAGTTCTCGATGCATAGGCTATAGGTAAATCTTTACCTATATCACCTTGAGACAGTACGGCTCCAATTGCATGTATTGAAGCGTCTGTAGTTAATTTAAATTCTCTTGAAAAGTCGGGATATTGAAGAATCGGAGGGCTAGTGAGAAGTTCTTTACATTTATTGAAAGATTGTTGTTGAGACTCACCCCAAATAAAAGGAATATCTTTTTTCAGGAGACTTGTAAGAGGTTTAGTAATTTGACTGAAATTTGATATGAATCTACGATAATAACCAGTTAAACCTAGAAATGATTTAATGTCTTTACAAGATTTGGGAATAGGAAAGGTTTGAACAGCTTTGACTTTGTCGGGGTTGGGTTTGACTCCTTCATTTGATATTATGTGACCTAAATATGCGACTTCTCGTCTCAGAAATTCGCACTTATCGGGTTGAACTTTTAACTCATATTGACGTAATCGAGAGAATACTTCTTGCAGCTTTTGTTGATGTTCTTCTAGGCTAGAAGCAAAGACAACAATATCGTCTAAATAGACAAAGCATCTGTTGCCTTGAAGACCGCTTAGAACAGAGTCCATAACACGTTGAAACGTAGCTGGAGCATTTTTCAAACCAAAAGGCATTCTTTTATATTCATAGTGACCATAAGGAGTATTAAACGCTGTTTTAGGAATATCTTGGGTGTCTAATTCAAGTTGATGGAATCCAGATGCTAGATCTAGTGTTGAAAAGTATTGAGAATGACCTAGTTTATCTAGGATGTCAGTGATATTAGGCAAAGGATAGCTGTCTCCTATGGTTATTTCATTTAGTTTACGGTAGTCGATAACTAAACGCCATTTTTGCTTTCCTGAAGCATCCATTTTTTTCGGGACTACCCAAATTGGACTACTCCAAGGGGAACAGCTTGGTCTTATTATGTCTTGTTCTAACATCTTGTTGATTTGAGATTTAACCTCAGTTTCGTGAACTTGAGGAAATCGGTAAGTTTTAGTATTAATGGGAATGTCATTGGTTGTTGGTATTTTATGTTTTGTGTGATTTGTAAAAGTTAATGAATCGCCTTCGAGGAAAAAGATGTCGGAATATTCTTGGATAATTTTATCTAAAGATATAGATTCTTCGTTATTTAAATGATCTCGTCGAATGAGAGAAAGAACTTGATTTTGTCTATCGATTTGTGATTTAGAAGTTTCGTTGTTGAAAGAGTAAATATGATTTTGATTTAACCCTTCCTGTAAGTTAAATGAACAAACATCGATTGTAGGAATAGTAATTTCTTGATCTGAATTAGTTGTATTTACACAAGTTATAACGAAAGAATTATTAACTACGTTGATTGCGGCGTTAGGAATAAAAATACCATTCCCTATCATTTGTTTTTCGACAAAAGCATCGCCGTTGCTTAAATTACTGGTTTTACATTTGATAACTGTTTCACATCTACTTTGAATCATTTGTTTTTCAGGATTTTCTAAAGGCTTTGTGATTTCATCGAGGAAATAAAGTTTGTAAGATTTGTCACGTAATCTTAGAGTTTTAGATTGAATATATATATTGCAGTTAAATTTTGACATAAAATCATTACCTAAGATACCGTCTGCTTTTATATTTAAATTAGCTACATGAAATTTAAATGGAGGTAAGTTATCTAACGATATGTTAGCGGTACCAGAAGAAAGTGTCGAAGATTGAGAGCTGGAAATACCTACAATTGATACTATGTCGGATTTGTTGATAACAGAGGGGTCTATTTTGTTACTTTTTATAATTGAAATACCTGCACCTGTATCAATCAGAAGTTTTACGGGTTTACCTTCTATGTGGAAGGTACCATGTAAAAGATTTTCAGGTGGGATATCGTTCAGACATGAAACAGCGAAGGAATTTATTTTAGGCTTTGATTTGAGTTTGACTTTGTTTTTAAATGATTTAGAAGTACGCTTTGAGTGTTTATTATTTTTAGATTCAAGCGGATTTGAAAAAGGAATAGGTTTTTCTGATTTGGTCAATTTTGAAGATTCAGTGGGATTGGAAGATTCAGTGGGCTTAGAAAGTACAGTGGAATTAGTAGATATAGAAGATTCAGTGGGATTGGAAGATTCAGTGGGCTTAGAAAGTACAGTGGAATTAGTAGATATAGAAGATTCAGTGGAGTTTGAAAACAAACCTTGAGTTTGGGGCTGGTTACCCTGTCCGTGGGTTTGTATACTTAATTCTAATTTTGTGTTATTCAAAGTCTCAGTTTGCGTTGAAACATCTTTATAACTTTTAGTGTTAGAAATTGAATTCTTAAGAACAATTTTTTTATTACCTAAGTTAACTCTACGAGGTTTAGTTAAATTTACAGCTGAAGGTTCTCGATTTCCTGAATTAGTGATGAGATTGGGGTCTCTGAGCAGGATGTTGAAGGGGTTTCCAAGGAACTGCTCGCCTCGATGGTCCCTTGATAGTTTAAATGATTAATGGGGGCTGAAGGAGCTGGAAGAGCGCGTTGATTTTGTGTAAATTTTTGGTTATTATTATACGCCCTTTTACGACACTCAGTTATTAGGTGACCTATATTTTTACAATAACTACACACTTTTTGAGGTGTTGCATTAGGTGAATTTGAAGAATTATATATCTGTGTTGGTTGCCGGTTTTGAAAAGTTAAGGGATGTCTTATTATATTGTGATTATTACGCATAACAGGTTTTTGATATGTATTAAAACGTGGTGTGGTTATTTTGAATAAAGTTTGTCTTGCTTGATTCATAGATCGTATTTTGTCTTCTTGCATGGCAAATCGACCAGCTTCGTATAAGCCAGAAAAGTCTTTAGTTCTTAGCATTGTCCCTATATCCGTATTTAGACCATTGATGAAAACGTTAAGGGATGTTTCTTCCGTAGTTGCCAACCGTCCTGCTAACGTGACATCGGAAATTTCAGCGTTCAACTTTTCTATTATTTTATTACGGCACAGATCTACTCGATGGAAGTACTCTGTGAGAGTTTCATTGGGTTTTTGAAATAGTGATTGTAATTCTAGATTAAGATGTGCAATAGTTTTTACATTTGAAAACTTTTCAATTAAGTATTGTCTTAACAATGACCAAGAAGCATGTTGCTTACTGTGAATATCAGATGCGCTAGAACCTGTAATATTATTAAGCGAATAAACTAAAAGAATTGGGATTTGATCAGGAGTAGCAAGAGCGAATGCTGAATCGCAAGATCTTACAAATCTATAAACTTGTTCGTGAATATTGGTATCAAATTGAGGAATTAATTTAAGGAGTGTTGAAATATCGAGAGACATATTAGAGTTTTTAAGATTTTTTGTAGTATTTGAAAATAGTATTGACAAGTCAGGATATATTGAGTCTAATTGTGTGGACTCGTTTTTAATAACCTGTGTTTTGATACTCATTGGATAACTAATAGTTAAATTATTTTATATACTTATTTATTATTAAAACAATAGAATAAGGATTTTATTTTGAAATAGGATTAGAATTTTAAAATAGAATAAAATAGTATAAGGTAATAATGTAGAAATAGGAGGGATATGTTATGAGTTAGGAAATAAGGAATAAGCAAACAATTTTACGACTCACCACAGTAACAATAATGTTGGGATCTGCATGTCCGTGCGAAGTATTCAAAAGCCTGCGGCTACCGTACGCACTAATTCACGATTTTTACGAATTATTTCGCACGTTCACTTCGTCTTTC
Organism: Bedellia somnulentella; assembly: GCA_963576735.1. Lineage (NCBI taxonomy): Eukaryota > Metazoa > Arthropoda > Insecta > Lepidoptera > Bedelliidae > Bedellia > Bedellia somnulentella. Next base: position 5,298,845 of record OY755199.1, read on the forward strand.
ACGTGTCTATACACAGCGGATCACACGGAATCCTACCGACTGCGCCAAATTGTTATACGGCGAGTGAGTAAAAGAAGTTTTTAAAAACTATAATATTTAATACACGATTTTATTAGACTTGTTATTACATTGGAAGTTGGAGATAGACTGACTTACATCTAAACACAATCTTTTAAGAGAACTAATTAATGTGGGAACTACAAACTATAACAATGTGAGAACTACAAACTAATGATATTGATAACAAAATAATATTGATTCTAAGAAATAGAACATGAGAACAAAATAAGTAATTAACAAAGTATGTAAACAAAGTGGAATACTACTTATAACGGAATACTTATTAACTAATGAGTTTATTCTAAATATGGGGTGTTTATTATACAACAATAACGCTTATCATATAACACAGTCTTATTACTAATACTTTACTCAAATTTACATAATCATTATTATAACTCATTTATAAATAAATAATAACATTTTAGAAGTGAGTATTTACTAAAATTATGGAATTAATTACAATCATTATTTTAATCAGCATGAGCAGAGCTGTTTTGAAGTAAAGTCAAACCAGTATCTCATTATTCATACACGATACCACTAATACTTATTAAATAGGTAAATAATATGATTACACAATAAAACTAAACAGTTTATCAATTATAAATAGTATAAATTATACAGTATAATAGCCAATCATAGCACACTCATTATTATAAGCTTACACTAAATACTTCATATCATTTTGGGATCAACATTTGTTACATCTTTATTAACTTAACAAAATAAAGACATAACATCATTTAGTTCCTTGCATTCAGTTACAATTGAACGTTAACAAGGGATTAAGTCGTCTCATGCCCTTGCATTGATGACTTTGCCCAGGGATACCCGCGCTTATACCGGATAGATATTGGTTGATTAGGTGAATCATAGATATAAGTCGTTTAGTTCCACGCTTTTTTGATAACACCAGAAGAACCAAAAGAAAGAAAAACTCGTGCGACCAATCAAGGAAGTTGCTCTTTCACGTATCATATTCATTGAGGTAAATATTTACATGAAATTTGAATGTAAAAACTGCTTTTTTGTAATATACGGTGACACTTTTGAGTTTGTTTCTCAACAAGCTACAAAAAAAGGATTACATAACTGGAACTATACCAAGCAGTACAAGGGGTATCACTGTTAAAAACAAATGGCCGGACGAAGATTTAGAAAAAGATCGTGAGCATATTTTGACATTTCCACAGTATGAAAGTCACTATGCTCGTAATAAAACATCAAAGAAATTTTTGTTAACTACTTTGAAAATGCATACTATTCATTATTCGAATTGCATAGAACGACCAAAGGAGGAACAAGTTCGTAAGACTATATACTCAAAAATATTTCACAGCTTAAATCTATCATTTAAGCCCCCGATGCACAAAGGTCTAATTCCGGGAGATAGCTGGCCAAAAGTCTTTTTTCAAAAGATAACTTTTATCAAAACAAATGGGTTCCCAGAAAACTATACACCCCTGAGCTTAGAACCCCACCCTTTTTACCTGGGTAGCGGCACGCGGGTGCACCTTACAGGTAGTCGGAACTCAATCGTCGCACTTATCGTACACATTCCGTTCTCGGCGCTCCCAGCGAACACGAATATTAACAGTGAATATTTTATTTTGTGAAATGGATATATCAGTATAAGTGATGGATATCGGTAATTCAGGTAAGCCCCAATTTACGTTTTATTAATTTGGGTAAAAAATATTAAAAAATATATAAGTTATAGCCTTACAAAGATGACCCTTTTTGTATCGAGGATTTTCATTGATGTTAAAGTTAAATTGTAAAAATGTTGTACTTCTAAGCATTTCTCTGTGCTCATTCTTATTTCGTACAATACATGAATTCTTTAGAAAGATATCCAGCAAAAATTGGCTTCATGTTTTCTCATGTTTTGGAAATATCAAAATTTTCGTAAATGGAGGCAGATTGTATGAAAAATTCAATTTTTTTTTCCGTTAGTTAAAACATATTTTATTTTGTCCTAGGTTTATCAAGCGGCTCTGGAACTAAACTAGTGACTCGAAGATATCTTTTTAACAAGATGAATGACCAAAATTTACCATCGAAAAATGAAAAATTGGAATATTTAGAAAATTATTTGATCGTGTGTTATGGGGACACAGAAGAAAATAAGAAATTATTAAAGCATAGATATTCCATGTTCAAATCAGAAATAAAGAAGCGATAGACCAAGGCATACGGTATAATAAATCAATTTATGACTAGCAATGACTTGACTGGATGGGTCTTTTCAAATTCCTATAATGACGGAATGCAAGCCGGGACGGCCTACAAAACCGTTCAGTGAATCAAGCGAACGAACAAAACGAAGGAAAACTGAACAAATCCGCTCTACTGTTAGTGAAGAAGTGATAGTTCATGCAGCACAGGTCATTTTGCAGACAGAAGGAAAAATGAACGCTGCCCATGTTCTTAAGGAAGGTTACTTTTGACGTCCGACCCGCTTATCAGCTCAATGAAGAAGATAAAAAGACCATCTTCAAAGACTTTTCTGAAAGAGACACTGCAGTTATTGGTTTCTGCTGACCCAAATATTAATGAATCGAATGAAAATATAGAGAGCGATCGATGACGATGAAACATAGGAAGGGAATTTTTAGATACTGTTTTAACTAGGGTATTTGTGTAAATGTTGTTTTAACTAGGGTATTTGTAAATATTGTTTTAACTAGGGTATTTGTAAATATTGTTTGAATTGTGTAATTTGTGATGGTTTAATACTAACATAGGAAAAGATTTTTGTTTTTTATTTAACACAATGTTATATATATATAATAAAACTATATAATAAATTATTTGAATTTGAATACCTAGGTATCTTATACATGATGACCGTTTAATTTTCAAATTATGACTATATGCTACTTGTACAGTTGCAGTTTTATATTATTATCTAATTTTTTTTCATTTAAATGTGTTATTATAAAATAAAGTTCTTAATTTTTGAAATAACACTGTTTTATTATTGCTTACAAGACCAATTCAGGGAAAATAATAGTTTAAAGCTTAATTCTTTGTTTGTTCGGTTTTCATACTATATTACAAGGAAAAACAGGTTAATTGTATGGGAGCCCCCTTAAATGTTTAAATAATATTTTATATTCTTACGAAATATCGTGGCAATGCTATCAATACACATTCTGTGTCAATTTGACATTTCATTTTTAAACGGTTTTAGTAAAATCTTAAAAAAACTTGAAAAATTTACATATTTTGTATGAGGACCCCCTTTATATTTTATTTTATAAATTATTTTCATACTTATTACTCAAGCATTATTGATTATAAAATATTTGTGAAAATTTCAGTTTTCTAAAATGAGCAATTTCTGAGATATTAGAGCCAGACGGACGAACGGACAGACATTTTTTTTTTCATTATTTTTTTATAAACCAGTTTCCTACGTAGTAAATAATCCAGCGAAAAAATAATTTCGGCCAGCTAAATAATTAAATTCAACCTATGTGCGATGGTGGATACATGTACAAAGTGTGACATTCTACAGGCAAATACTCAGTATACTACTTCAGCAGATCTAGTAAACCGGCTAAATGAACCTCAAGCTGATTCTACAGGGCCTACCAGCAGAAAAGCAATGATAAAAATATTGACATTAAACAATGTCTTCCCACTCCCATGCTGTCGTCAAGTCGGCATTTTACAAAAGAAGCACCTATAATTTAACCATTCACAACTTTAAAACTAATCAAGCTACTGGCTACTAATAGTACGAAGCATCGATCGGGTAAATGCGGTGGAAATCAAATTGCTTCCTGCCTCTATGATTAAATCAAAAAGTTACCAGTTCATATCAAAAAAATCATATTATACTCTGGCACATGTGGGGGTCGAAATGAGAACTCATCTGTCACTGCCATGTTCTTGGCGCTTATGAAAGAATGCCCTCACTTGAAATACATCATCATCATCATCAGCCAATAGACGTCCACTTCTGGACATAGACCTCCCCCAAAGACCTCTTCCTCTCTACAACGATCGGTCCTGTGTTGCCCTCATCCATCGGTTTCCCGCGACTTTGACCAAGCCATCGGTCCACCTTGTGGGAGGCTTACCCACACTGCTTCGTCCGGTACGTGGCCGCTACTCCAGAACCTTCGAGCCCCAAAGACTGTAGGTTCTGCGTGCAATGTGCCCTGCCCATTGTTATTTAAGTTTTGCAACTCTTCGCGCTATGTGATAGCGCATTGAAGATATGGCGCAGCTTCCCGTACGCTGCCCAATCGAGCTGGATTCGACAGTTGACCTCATCTTCGAAGTTGGCTCTACCTGACCGAATGGTTTGTCCCAGGTCCAAGCTCGACAAGAATAGGTATAACATGGTTATTCGACATGACTTTCGTTTGATCCATGTTAATTTTAAGACCAACTCTCTCAGATAATCTATTGGGGTCCTTCAGCATTTCACATAAATCTTCAGTGGATTGAGTCAAAACTGCAATATCGTTCTCTACTAACAATACCTTCGACATCAGCTCTATAGAGCCTAGAGATATACCTTTCACCAATTACCTATCATCCATCCCCTCGATGTGCCTAACCATCTCAACATTCCTTTTTCTTTTTTACTTACAATATCATCTTTTACTCCACATCTTTCACGAATCACGTCATTCCTCACACGATCATATAACCTCACATTACAAACTTTTCTGAGGGACCTCATTTCTACTGCATTTACTTGCTCTGTAAGTGTAAGACGGCCACGGAGGACACACTTGGGCCAAATTGAGAGTGTGCTCAAAAAGGCAGGCGTCCGAAATATGAAGAATAAAGGAGCATGTATGAGAAATATTATGGATGCAGACGAAGCAAGAGAGGTGTGCCAGGATCGTACGAAGTGGCGATCGATAGTCTCTGCCTACCCCAAAGAGAATTCACGCCGTGAGTATATGTATCTATGTACAATATCGTCAGCAAATCGAAGATGCGTGATGTACTCGCCGTTTATGTTGATACCGAGCCCTTTCCAGTCCAGAAGCTTAAACACATCTCCAATGCCGCAATGAATAGTTTTGGGAGAAATTACTTCCCCCTGTCTCTCTTCTCGCTGCAACTGGATAGGATTCGTGTTCTGGTCCTGGAGTGGGACCAACATAGTGGCGTTTTAATACAAACACTTTCACACTTTGATATATCTGCAAATATTAAAGTATAGTCCATCGTTCCATCGAATCAAAGGCTATTTCATAGTCCACGAGCCCTAGGCACAGTGGCAGATTAAACTCTTCGGCTCTTGTGGATGGTGTCTGAATGTGGGCTATAATACCAAAGCCTTTTCGGAAACCGGCTTATTTGGGAGGCTGGAAGTCATCAAATCTACGAGACACACGATTCGTGATGACTCTGGAAAACATGTACTGGCCGGACGTGCGGTGGTTTAGGTACACACGAAATAATGATTTGTGATGAAACATAAAACCAACCTATACTATGGTTATGACCTTAAAAAAATAACATTTTAACGGACTACTGGCTGAACGAAACTTCCCAACAGCAATGTAATTACTCTAGAAGTAAATCCTTCCATGTGTGAAGATTTCTTGCAAAACTTTTCTTTTTTTATGAATACTTTAGTTCCAAAAGTGGCTGAAGAATTTTATAATTCTGAAGCTCTGGCTACCCATTTTAGCAATTTTTAGCCGTGAGTATATGTATGTATGTATGTTCTTACTTAATTACAATATATCGTCTGCTTACTGGTAAATGTAGTAAATTCGTTTCTTACAAAAAAATTAGTTAATAATTACATTTATATGTAATTTTTGACGCTCTTTCTACTGGAAAAACGCAATAAATGATAGGACTGTTAATTACAGGTCATTTCTCAATTACAGGTCAAATATGATAAGTGCACACCCATGCTAAAAATAATAATTTTTTTCAACAATATTTATAAGAAAATGGCCTCTAATATGCTACCGCAAATAAAAACGTTAAATTTCCAATAATTTATTAAATACATTTCTGCAAAATCTTATTTAGATGTTAGTAAAAAAAATACTTAAACTTTGAAAACCCTATATCTCCGTTTAACAAAATGTGTATTTACTACATTTTACCAGTAAGCAGACGATATGCGATTGGGTTTTAGTTTTAAGTTTCAATTTACCAGGCAGATAAGTAATGTGCGCACCATGACTGTAACAAAATAAATTTCATACATATTTAGGCATGAGTAAGCTCTTTGGTGACACTGAAACTCATGAGTTGTGAAAAAAATTTAAAGAAATAAACAGTATTATTCCCTTTTGGACCATACATAAATGATGCATAATAGCATTTATGTCTTAAGTAAGAAAAAAATATATATTTTAACTGCAGCTATGCCATAATTATGTGGTTAACAAGGGAATAGTTCAACAAAACTATAAAAATATATATTATTCATGCATGATACATAAACATGGTGTACATTATTTGATAGGTATTAAATGCATCTATAATACTGCATTAACATTTAACTGAAATAAATTTAAGTTTTGTTCAAAAAAACAAAAGTTTAGTTTTTTTGCTCTCCTGAAAAGTGCCGATTTTAAACTAATCCCTTTTTTACTGGAGGCACTGAAATAATCAAGAGTGAGACTTTGTATTGAACAGGATGGAAATTATTTTCAGCATTTGATAAATAAATTTAATTTTGTATTAAAAATACTAAAATGCACGGTCCTTGTTTTTATTTCGCTATTTAGCAAAAAAATAATTCTCACATTGAAGTCTTTCGATCGATACGACAAAGCTACTGGGTATTTTTTTTATCGTGTAGCGGTTCGATTCCCGGTTTAACCATGAAATTATTTAAAATGCAATCCAACTAGTTTCTTTTAAATCGGAATAACGTCTTCCTTCAGTAAGATGTTCATTTACAAATTTTAAGTAACTTTTCCTCCAATGTTATTTCTTTCTTTTTTTTTTCCATACTAATATTATAAATGGGAAAGTGAGTTTGTTTGTTTGTTTGTTCCGCTTTCACGCCGTAAATACTGAACCGATTGCATTGAAATTTTTCAGACGTGTAGTTAGAAGTCTAAATTAAATAATAGGGTACTTTTTATCCCGGAAAAAATATGTTCCCACGGGAAATCAAAAATATTGTTTGCTTACTAAATGCATTGGAGATGGCGCTGTGTATCGTTTAAAACAACGTAAAATATTGTAAACTAATATAAAAATCAAAATTTAGAAGCTTAATGGTACGGTAATGGATCCCCGAAAATCCATACTTCCATCCATACTAATATTATAAATGGGAAAGTGAGTTTGTTTGTTTGTTTGTTCCGCTTTCACGCCGTAAATACTGAACCGATTGCTTTGAAATTTTTCAGACATGTAGTTAGAAGTCTAAATTAAATAATAGGGTACTTTTTATCCCGGAAAAAATATGTTCCCACGGGAAATCAAAAATATTGTTTGCTTACTATATGCATTGGAGATGGCGCTGTGTATCGTTTAAAACAACGTAAAATATTGTAAACTAATATAAAAATCAAAATTTAGAAGCTTAATGGTACGGTAATGCATCCCCGAAAATAAGGAACTCCCGAGCCATGATGTACTATTTTTTTATCGTATACATTTTTTTTACATCTACTTATATTGCAAACGAATATTTTTAAATGACAAATTTGTTTATCAATAGTAAGACTAATGTGAAATAAAGCGTAATAAAAATTTGACACCGCCCCGGTAACGTCTCCGTGGCGTAGCGGTATAACTAACTACTACGAATATTTAATTAGAACTATTATGAATCAATCGTCCCGGGTTCGTATCTCAGGTAATTCAAGCTTTTTGTAAAAAAAAATTTTGTCAGCTTAAAATAACACTATATATAATAATAACAAGCACTATCCCTTCAATTTAGCGATTATTTTGGAAGGAGATCCACCACTAATCATCCCTATATTGCCGAGCAATCGCTGCAAGCTCTCCCACTATCACCAACGGTCAGTGTAGGGGGCAGCACCGAGCCGTCGCCGCAGCGCCAAACTACTATCCGTATCTGTACTTACTAGAGATATTCTCATTTCTGAACATAAAAACTTGGTATATTTGTTTCATGATTCTTATGAACAATTAAAAAGGAATTTTTGGAACTCATCCCCTAACGGGTTGATATAGCAAATGAAAGTTAATATAGAGTTTTTTTACATTTTATAATAAAACTTGGTGCGATTGAATTTATGAAATCCAACTATCAATCATTCATGAATATATGCTAACAACCATAAATTCCATAAAAGGGTGGCCATAGCTTCGGAGATACTAATTCTTCATCCAATTTTGGAAATATATTGATAAAAGATAGGTTAATAAAGGTTGTTAGTGATGGGTCACAAACTGCATCGCCCAACAATCACTTAAAAAGCCTCAATGTCCTTTATGTCATTTACAACGCCCGCGGGATTATAAATATAAAAAACAGAAGTTGAGACAGTGTTTCGGTATTTTGGTATTATGTAAACTGGATGCAAAAAATGAAGTCCACGCGGACGAAGTTGCGGGGCAAAAAGCTAGTAATAAATAAATTATGAATGCAACTATACTAAGTTTTAAAAATAAAATGAAGTCTTCTATCAGCAAAATATGCTATCCGTGATATTTAAGGTACTTTCCCTGCATGTGGCATCGCCGTGGGACTTATATCTATATTCACACTTAGCCTAGTTGGACACTTACCTTTTTAGGTACTTACCTGCCTTTTGGTTACCCAGAAACTAGTTTTTTTTGTTTGTTAACGTCATTAGAAACTTGTGAACCATATTTTTTTTTTTATTTGGCGGTCGCAGTTTTTTTTCACAGCTCTTTTTTTTTACAAAAACATTGCCTCTTGAACACAAGTCATTTTTTTCTTGCGTTAACATATTCTTTATAAAAATTGGCAACCGCCATGCAAAAAATACATGTACTGACTAAAAATATTTTGCAGCTGCCGCTTAGATCTTTTGCGCAGCGAATTGTTTTTTTTTTTTAACAGAAAATTCTTAAGTCAGACACAATTGTTACAAACTAAAGTACATTATCTTTATACAATATTATGTTAATATAGAAACTTCGATTGAATTAAAAAGCTCCACCAAAATAATCCTCAATGTCATTCTGCACATATTAAGTACAATAAAAGTATTTCTCAAACAACAATAATGCATTATAATTTATAACTTAGGATTACCTTGACAGAGCTTACATCACAAAGGATAAAGCTAAACTTTAAATATCGTTAAACATTTAAATAACAAGTAAATACTAAAAACAATCTTGTCCCAACATCATTCAATCTCGAATTGAATGAATGAAATTTCAACGGTGAACGAACGAAAACAAAATTGTTTCTAGTGTCACACGCTTCAAAAGCATTTAACTACAACAACAAAAAGCTAAACCACACAAATCACTAGAAAATAAATCTCAAAATCAAATTTAATTGTAAAGTATTGATATGAATTACTATTATAGGACTTCCAATACAAAATAAATAGACCTATATTAATGATAAATATTATTTAATATGATCAAATATTCAAATTGTTTTAATCATAAATGCTACTTTCGGTCTATTTATTTTGCGATCGATTAATATAAACTAGAATTTATAAGAAAAAACATACAAGCAATTATAATTCTTATAAAGCCACCTAAATTATAGCCTGAGGCCTAACAAAGACGAACTGGATAAAAATATGTACATTTATTCCACATTATATACAAAGGATACTTTTGTACCGAGTTATTAAGTTAATATTAGTATTGCTTTGAAAACGCATTTAATAATGCTCTATAAATATCATATTATTGTATATAATCCTTATGACTTACTCCGGATATGCACCGTTAATATCTAGATCGCAAAAAGTTTTATATAACGTCTAAAGGTATATTTACCAAGCAAAAATATTTACTACACTAAATCTTATTTGAATCAAATTGTTTAATATTAAGTTTTAAGTGTTCAAGTTTTTCTTATAAGCGCTTCCGAATTTATTTTGGCTAAAGGAAATGGTTTTTTACCTTTTTTTATTTAATCTCAACGAAATGAGTACAATATAAGTTTTATAAGCACGGCCGCTTTAGAGTTAATTATTACTGTACTAGATTTTATGAACACATTAAATTTTAAGCTACTTAGCACTTAACTGTTTACTCGTCTTTTTATAAGAATGAGATTGTAATTTGTACTTCGTAATTAAAGGCATCTTTATATTTCTAAGCTAATAATAACAATTAAAAATTCATTCAATCAATCGTTCATTCGTTCCTTCCTAACTCGATACAAGACTATCGACTTTATAAATAAATAGATTAAAATTTATCGACGACGACTACAACGATGGCCCGTGTTATATTTGGTTGGCATGGAACAATAGATTTTCATTCTTTCAATTTAAATGAATGGTAATTATAGACACGAAATTCAAAATGGCGTGTTTTGGACGATAACTTAAGTAAATTTTTTGGATAGTAATTATTTGAATTACAATCAAAATTTCCTTTTACTCATTTCATATTTCATTATAAATATTACTCATTTCTTCATTTTACTCGAACATCATACAAAACGAATTCTATATTATTATAAACAAGGCATTATAAGGAAGCGTATTCATTATGTTTTACTCATGCAGACTATTTTCTACACTTATTTTAGTGATCAGAGCTATTTGAACGGCATTTATTAGGTACTTCCACAGACATCTTATTAAAATGGTAATGTCCTAAACTATGGCCTGAATAATATTATAGTAGTATTGTGTGACTAATTCTACTTTGACTTCAGCTCATTATTGTTGAAAATCTAAGTTATTATCTGGTTTTATATCTACATAAATATTTTAAACTTTTAAGATACTAAATCTTATGGGAGTCAACGACGATAATGGGCCTGTTTTTTATATCTCCAAATTAGGTGAAGGATGGGTTTTGAATTACTATTGGATAATACTATTTGTAACTTTATTTTTCGTCTTGAGTGAATACTAATAATTGCCGAACAGAAATTTGATTACTTAGTAAATTTTTAATGGTTTTTTGAAAGGAATAATGTTTGGTGGAGTGAAATAAACTCTGCACGTTTTGGTTGGTAGGTTTAGTAAGTTTTCTTGAATTTCGCCTTTTTTTATTTATCTTTTGAATTATTACATCTCCCCAAGTAGAGGCGCTCTTTACTTTGCAATGCCTGAAACCACCCTAAGCCACTGTAATACTTTCACTATGAAAATATTTAATACCTAAGTATTCAAAAATGGATAATTTTTATTTTTTTTATATCCGTTTTTCTGACATGCTTGTGTAATGTCGATTAAATTTAGCGACTAAATTTTTATCCTACAAATATTGAAGTCTTCTATATTAACTATCAGTATAAATGAGGCAGATTCTATTGCTTTTTCGAATGTTTCCTTATTCAGTTACATTAACTAAAGTATATTAGGAGCGAATCAAAAATTTTACTATGAAGCAATATTTTCAAAACAAATCGACGAATAATCTTGTTCTTTAACGGAATCCGTGTTTTATTTTATAAATAGTATAAGTTATGTGAATTTACGCCTAAGGTAAAGCAATTTTTTTTATCGGGTGTGGTTTTAAAGGTAATTTCATAGATTCTTAATGGCAGGAGTTTGTAATGTTAATAAAATTTGCTTTTAATAGGAATTTAAATGTTAAATCTCAGTCTAACTAAGAAACCTAGACTAGCCAAGGGAAACAGTGACATGACGCCACTATATTACATGAGGTAAAATTGTGACATTGTTGTGATTTAAATTAATTATGAATAAGTATTGTAATATATTCAATCACATAATCAGACTTACTAAAATTATTGTTTGTATGTCCATTTTTTTTATTATGTCCGTATTGGTTTTTTTACATGATATATTTTTAACACATTCCACATTTTAATTTCAGTAGGCGGATGCGAGTTTCAATCGAAATTTCGTTTACGATCAGAATGGTGTCTCTTTTACTCGTGATGCGAAGGATATAATTACTTCACTACTGCGTAAACTATTCGATAAAACTCTCAATCCACTGACAGATTCCCTAGTTACTAAGTCAAAACGTCGATTAAAAGTTCCGAAACGTCGATCATCGCCAATCGCGTCCGCCATTTTGTCTCGTGCCGCCATCTTGTCTTCCGGCGTCATTTTGTCAACGTCTCCATGAGCGATCCTCTTCGGCGTCGTCTTCTTCTTCCTCGTCGAAACGAAGCATTTGCTCTTCGGAGGCCGCTGGGGCTGTGTTCTGAACAAGGGCATAGATAGTATAAAAAATATTTTTTTTACTTAAAAAAATCCTCGGTCTTGGGAAATTGAGTGGGGATGTTTTTTGTGATGGGTCTCCAACCGCATCGCCTGAAACACACTAAAGAAGCCCCAATACCCTTAGTCGTCTCTTACGAACACCCATGGGAAGAAATGGGGTAGTGCTATTCTAAGCTGACACTCAAATCATTTAATGCATGTAGTGATGTTCGAGATGATACGGGTTATTTTATTTATTGTGCTACAACATGAACCCTGATATATACTTAAAAACTAAAGAGCGTATTTCTTTCTTTCCTTTCTATATCATTGTTGGGAAGACCTAAAGCAGTTAATTTTGTCTGAAGTGAATATGCTTAATTTATCTCGCATATCTGCTCATATACAGAGTGTAACAGAAGAGTACAACAAGCCAGGATGGAGTTATTGGTGAGATCATACTTAACAATGTTTATAATGGGACCAGATTAATAAGAGCAACTTTATTTATCTCTACACCATAGTAAAAAGCGAAGCACTCTCTAAGCAAATGTAAAAAAAACAAAAGTGGCTCAAACATTTCTCATTCTACCTTTATACTGACTACCCCTTTTAAGATTCAGAGCCGTTAGTAAATGTATTTATTAGTATAGTATAATAAAAAATAACAGCATACCTCCTGTCCCTGTTCCGTGTCACCGTTCTCATGAACCACGTTGGCTCCGTTCTGCGCGGATCCAGAGCTGCCTTGCGATTGGCTGCCCGTCACCCATGTCATCTGGATGATGCAAAATGACATATTTAATACAAAATACAAAAAAAATTATTCAGTTTCATGTGTTTTTACAAGAGTATATGGTTGGAGCCCCTTTTAAGTAAATAAATACATGTGCCAGAGGACAGTGTCTGAAGCTACTATTTATTTATTTGAACACTTCATTGCATACAGAATAGATATAATGTTTTTACAAAAGTACAGAACATTAAAACTTAGTACACAAAGGCGGACTTATCGCCTTAACGCGATTTCTTCCAGTCAACCTTTATGGTGAGGAAAAACACAACTCTTAACTAGAAATAAATGATAATCAATATGCAAAACCAAACACAACAACCCTAACCTAAATATCAATTTATATATCTATATTTATAATAATTATATTAAATATACTTCTACAGCATCTTAATAAAAAATACATATATATACATATATATAAATAAATTGTATATATTCTTTTATAGCATAATAAATACAAATAATAATAAAAAAATAATAAAAAAAATAATAAAAATTTATTCAGTTTTCAAAAGTACATAATATTCGTCTTAACCTAGTAAGTTATTTAAAGTACAAAATATAACATTTTCCTGTTCCTGAGCTAGGTAATTTACCTGTATTTCAGGCAACAATAAACAAAAAAGGCTTAAACTATCAGTTTTCATATAATGGTATTGGTAAGTAGTGTATAAATTATTATTAGACTCGATTGTATCTAACTAATTTTATTATTATGATAAAAAAATAAAAACATCTTATATTAACTTATTATATTAAGCAATTCCTCTGATTCCGTGTATGTAAGATTTAATAGCCACGATTGAAGTTTTTTCTTGCATTCAAAGTTGTTTAAGTTATATAATACTAGTAATCTATTAATTTTATTATATAAGTATGGTCCTAAAAATATAAAGAATCTATTTGTAATGGAAAATTTTGCACTATAAGTATTCAAACATACTATATCCTTTCGCCTCCTGTTTAGTGTATCAGGGTTGAAGTATAAGCTAGCATGCTGTTTTAGAACAGTGAATAGAATAAAGAGCTGGCGCACAGTTAGCACTTTGCATTGTTTATATAGTTCGGTAGTAGGGAAATAGAAAGGGCGCGCTGTAGCTACTTTAAGTAGCGCTCTTTGAGCTCGTTCCAGTTTTAACATAGTGGTTATGCCAGCACCTCCCCAAGATTTTATGCAATAAGTCAGTAAGGATTGACCAAGCGCTTGATAGATTTGTTTTATTAAAGCATAGTCACATATGTGTCTCAACTTTTTAAATATTACTATAAGTTTTCTAATTCTATTACAGAGTGCATTAATATGGACCTTAAAAGTTAAAGTAACATCGAGAGTAATTCCAAGATATTTGATGTTAATTGCTTTGGAGATAGTTGAGCATGGGCATGGTGCGCTATCAGTGCAAGTGCGGTGATGTGCATAAAGCGGGGTGTTAGCGAGTAATGGTGTAGAAGTGTTCCTTGCGAAAATCATATACATAGTTTTATCAGTGTTCAAGGACAGAAAATTATTAAAAAGCCAGTCATTCACAATACTAAAGCCAAATTGAGCGAATTTATAAGCTTCTTCTATTGTTTTTGCAGAAAAAAGTAAGGCTGTGTCATCTGCATATGAAACTATGGTGCCGTTATTAAGTTGGAGATTACATAGCTCATTAATATATATCAAAAATAGGCTGGGTCCTAAGATACTACCCTGAGGTACGCCATAGGGGTGGTTTTTTGAAAATGTGCTATAATTGTCTCCAATTTTTAGGCACTGAAGTCTATTACTAAGATAACTTTCAAATAATTTTAACTGAGTATCCCGAATGCCGATATTTTCTAATTTTTGCAATAAAATTGGAATTGAAATTGTATCAAAGGCTTTTTTGAGGTCGAGAAAAATCCCTATAACATGCATACCTTTGTCCAAATTTTGCACAATTTCATTTGTAAGGCAATGGACTGCGTCATCAGTAGATAACTTTTTACGGAAACCAAATTGACAACTTGAGAGAAAGGATATTTCATCTAAATATTTTATTAACCTACTGTTCATTATTTTTTCCAAAATTTTAGAGAAAGTGGGAAGAAGAGAAATCGGTCTGTAATTATTTGGTTGGTTTTTATCCCCCGATTTATAAATCGGAATAACCACAGCTTTTTTTAATGACTCGGGGAATATACCTTGAGACAAGCAATTTTGAAATATGAGAGTTAACGGAGGGGCTAGTATATCTTTACAAAATTTCAAAACTTTACATGAGATGTTATCCCATCCGGGGGCACTATTACTTTTTAAGTTATTTATAATACCTTCTACTTCAGAGACGTCTGTATCGATCATAACAAACGATTTAAGCCTTGAAGGGTGTTTAGAATTAGCTTGATAGTATTTTTCAAAATTTGCCTGTTCAGATAAATTCTTACCAATGTTTATGAAAAAGTTATTTATGAATTCCGCTGACTGTGTGGGAGTTGACCTTAGATTGAATAGTTCGTTAGGGATATCATTATGTTTTGTCGTGCAAGTCTTTTGTTTAATGAAATTCCAAATTAATTTGTTGTTACTTCCAGCAGATTGAAGTTCTTTTTTCTCGTACTCACATTTTACATTTTTCAAAATTTTATTGCAAAAATTGCGATATCGTTTGTAAATAAGAATAATGGTATTGTTAGTAGGCTCAAGCATATACCTTTTGTGCAACTTATCTCTATGTTTTATGCATCTGATTAAGCCAGGAGTTATCCAAGGTTTTATTATTTGGTACTTCCTGCTTAGACGGAACGTGCTTGTATTTTTCGCAATTGCATTTTGAACACAGTTAGTCACGTAATTCATAGAAAAGTTTACGTCAGTATTATTACAAACCGTGCTGAACTCTATTTGAATTAAATCACGTCTTACGTTTTGCATGTTAACACTAGAATAGCTGCGGCGGCATTTGTTATGAGTCAGCTTTAAATTCAATGTCAATAGCACGGCGCGATGATCGGTAATAGTCGAGTTAGTAACAAATGTATGTGTCAGGTAATTCGTTTTTATCATAACATGATCTAGACAGGATCCGCTGTTGTGAGTGGGAAAGGTATGGGCGGGTGATATTCCATGAAAAGCACATATGTTTAAGTATTCCTGGATAGAAGAATCGTTGTTTTCTGTTATAATGTCAATATTCAAGTCTCCAGTTAAAACAATGTTTTTTGTAGAGGCGAAAGCATGTAGTATACTGTTCAAGGATTGTAAAAAATTATCAAGTTTGCGAAAAGATGGAGAGCGGTAAAAAGATAATATGACTAAGTCCTTACTTATCAGTCCTAGACAATTACTTTCATTAACACAAATTTCTTCTATGGTAAAGTTTAACGTATCTCGTACATATATTATAATGCCATCATTTTGGTTATGTAGTTTAGTTGAGCAGTGTAATTTGTACCCTGTGAGGGTGGGTAAACTATGTGCTCGGTTTTGTAACCAACATTCAGTCAAAATAATAATATCAAAAGGAACATTAAATCGAGTTAATAATATTAGAAAATCATCGAAATTTTTGTGAATACTACGAATGTTTTGGGTTAAGATTTTAAGAGTACCTTTCTCATTACAAATTAATTGGCTACACAATTCAACATCACACGAGCGAGATTCACCAAATTTTATATTGTCTAAGTCATAGATAATTTGATGTGTCATTGCTAAATAAACTAAAGAACGTTTAAAAATAAATGTAAAAAAGAAGTAAAAAATGTGAAAAGAAACTTAATTAATAAGTGCTTATAGATAATATGAAGATACGGGCGCTCTTAGGCGCCTTCATAGTTAATAGAATTTATATACCTCAATTCTGCATTCTTCCTTGCTGGGCATTCAGGGTCTCCTGTAGGATGGTTACTCGTTTTTTTAAAACGCTTGCAGGTGGCACAGGTTGGTTCCTGAGATTTTTTAATACACTCTTTGATAGAGTGTCCAGTCTCCCCACAATGGCCACAGACCTGATCAGCCTCACGACAAAACTTAGCTGAGTGTCCATATTGCTGACATTTAAAACAACGGGTCACAAGGGTGAAGTCTCTTATTTTACAGGATGTCCAGTTAATGAAAATTCGCTTCTGATTCATGAGACATTTGCGAATTCCTGCGGGGACCTCAATTATGTAGTGGCAATATTTACCCTGTTTTTTACCCCCTTTATGGCTAAGTTTTATGGAGCTAAGAAATTTGTCGAATGTTGACTCTGGATACTTATCGGCCAAATTTTGTTCATATAAGCACTGAAATACTTCTTTCTCCGATAAATTTGTTGGCACTCCAACTACAACTATTCTAGGGCGGCGCTGGTTACTTTCTTCTAAAGTGAGATCGTTTGAGCTGAGTTTATTTGACGATTTGATCTTTTCAATATCCTGCTGGGACTCGGTGCTGATGATTACTCCTCCATTTTTAGTTTTTCTGAGTCCTCGTACTTGCAATTTCATCTCCTCGGGGCATATAATTTTTTGTACTAGGGACTTGGTCTCATCACTAGATTTTTGTTTGTCTTTGGGAAATATTGTTATGGAGGCTAGATTTTGGGGTCTTACAAAATCGTTTGGTCCCTTTTTAACCATATCGGCAAAAGAAGTGTTCGTCTTAGTTTGGGACTCCAAAGAATTTCGTATAGATTGTTTGAGGTCTTGGATTGTTTCAAGGTCACCTTGTTTTTGTTCTAAGACATCAATTTTCTGATATAAGTGCTGAATTTTAGATTGGGCGAGAAGAAGATGTTGTTTAGCCGATTGGTAATGAACTGCCATTTGACCAGTACCATTCCCGATTTTCCTACATAAGTTACTAATACAGAGCTTTTGGTCTGAGTTCAGCTTACCTTCGGTCGATACTTGGCAGATTTTTTGTAAGCAGGCCTCAATGGTGTCCATCCAATATTGGATATCAGTAGTTGATACAACGCTGGAGTCCTGATGTTTTGAAGAAGCCGATGGTGCTTGGTCCATATTGTCTTCAGTGCACTGCGGAGGAGGACTGCGCCGAGTCAGTCCGCTCCGATTAAATGGACTTCCCTCCATAATAATCTCTTAGTTAAATACACTAATAAAACATATTATCACTACAATAGTCTATGCGATTAGTATTTATGTGATGCAGACATTTAAAAAAGTAATATATAAAATATTAATCTCAATAGTTAACGAGAGCTAAAATGGCACGTGCGTTCTAGTCGCAGGCCAGTCGATGTATAATACATATACCTATCATTAGAAAATCTATCAACCTAAGGTCTTAAAAAACTGAGATTTCAATTTATTTTTAAATATGTTTAGAGATAATTGCAGCCGTATCACAACTGGTAGTGAGTTCCACAAATTAACCGCATTGACTGCAAAGGAATCACTATCGCCCGATTTCTGAATTGAGTATTCAAGCTGAGAACGACTTAAGTATCGTTTTGTCTCATTCAGTTGTTAAGATTTGAATGCGACAGAACGATACTTAAGTTGTTCTCAGCTGGAATACTCAATTCAGAAATCGGGCGTATATGTACCAATGCTATGAGGAGGTACACTCAATAACTTATTCTCCTGTGATCGCAAGGCACGGCCATGGGAGGACAGGTATGTGAACTTACACCGAAGATAATGGGGGGCAGCAGGATTGTTAAGGGCATTATACAAAACACATAAAATATGAGTATTCCTCCGAAGTCGAATAGGGAGCCCCTTTAGTTGAGCGCGATACTCAGAAACATGATCGTATTTACGTAATCCAAATATAAGTCGGATACATAAATCCTGGAGACGTTCGAGTTTGTTAAGTAGCTCCTCTGTGAGGTCAAGATAGCTTACGGCTGCGTAATCAAGAATCGGAAGCAGTAGAGACTGCGCCAGCGTAATCTTAATATGGTGAGGCAGGAAAAATAGGCTATTTGACTGTAATAAAAATATACATTTCTTTTATTTCATTAGCCTTAATATTTCTTTTTTGGAGCAATATGTAATAATGCGAGATAAAAATATTGCATCATTTCACTAAAATCCGTTTTCTAAAATAAGTATTTTTGATGCAACTGTCACGTGACTAAACACGACCGTGATTGGCCATTTCTATAATGACGTAGATTGCACATAAACAGACTGTGTAGCGCTTCGCTCATTGGTATTTAATGCGGAATTGACGTCATTTGTGCTACAGCCGCCTAAAGTCGCGTTTTCGCGGCACATTTGAATATTACTCATAAATAAAAGATGTTATTAAAGGAAAGAAAAATTTCGACACTGGCGGGGTTCGAACCCGCGACCTTCGGGTATACGCCCCCGTCGCTCTGCCAACTGAGCTACAGTGTCAGTTGGCATCCAGCGCGAAATTTCTCTATCCTTTGTTTCTTTTTTTTACACGTTCAAGTAGTGTTTGCGTTTCCTACCTCCGAATTTTAACTAATTCGGACGGCCACATTAACGCCTAACTATCACATAATTTTAATGTTTTTTGACATGAATTCCTCATATGGGGATTATTACTCATAAATTTTTCTTTCCTTTAATAACATATTTTATTTATGAGTAATAATCCCCACATGAGGAATTCATGTCAAAAAACATTAAAATTATGTGATAGTTAGGCGTTTCCAACATTTG
Organism: Bedellia somnulentella; assembly: GCA_963576735.1. NCBI lineage: Eukaryota > Metazoa > Arthropoda > Insecta > Lepidoptera > Bedelliidae > Bedellia > Bedellia somnulentella. The sequence goes on from OY755199.1 coordinate 5,318,591, forward strand.
CATTCTATCTGAAAAGGTAGACAAGTGGCCGTCCGAATTAGTTAAAATTCGGAGGTAGGAAACGCAAACACTACTTGAACGTGTTAAAAAGAAACAAAGGATAGAGAAATTTCGCGCTGGCTGCAACTGACACTGTAGCTCAGTTGGCAGAGCGACGGGGGCGTATACCCGAAGGTCGCGGGTTCGAACCCCGCCAGTGTCGAAATTTTTCTTTCCTTTAATAACATCTTTTATTTATGAGTAATAATCCCCACATGAGGAATTCATGTCAAAAAACATTAAAACATTTGAATATTGCATTTTCATTTTCGTTTTTTTTATAAAATAGCTAAAATGAAGACAGAAAAATATTTTTTTAGGGCTCCTTGTAAACAAATTAACACCGTAAGATAGTTTTCAAAACTTAGTCAAATAGCCTATTGCAAGCGCTTAAGTGAGTGACAGGACGCAAAGACTTTTTTACTTACGGCTTCCACTTGGGGCAACCACGAAAATGTACTGTCCATTAGAACTCCTAGATTTTTGACAGAATTGACAAACCGAATATCGATGCCATCATAGCTAAGCTTCCTATCAAGAGCCATATTTGTCTTATTCAGCAACCTCGAACTGCCAAAAATAATTGCCTGTGACTTATCAGGATTTAGTAGAAGTCCAAACTTCTTCACCCATTTCGGTATTATGGCCAGGTTGTTATTTATGACATCAACTGCTAAATTAATATCTTCCGGTAGAGCACTTGTGTAGATTTGAAGGTCGTCTGCATATAGGTTATAGAGAGAAGTAAGTTCTTTAGCTAAGATCTTGATAAATAAGGAAAAAAGCAAAGGAGAAAGTACGCCGCCTTGCGGGACGCCAGCTAGTACCGGGCACCAAGCAGAGCTCTCTACGTCGGTGCGCACGCACTGCTGACGACCTTTAAGGTAAGATTCAAACCAATTGGTGATTGTCGGAGATACGTTAAGAGATCGGAAAATGCCCAGAAGTATATCAAGATCCACAGTATTGAATGCGTTGCTGAAATCTAAAAGTGTAAGCACTGTAACCTGGTGATTTTCCATATTTAACCGAATATCGTCAGTGACCTTGATGAGAGCAGTGACAGTGCTATAGCCTTTTCGAAAACCAGACTGGAAATCATTGAGCAGGTGGTGAGTGAAAAGGAAGTTGGAAAATTATTCGAATACGAGGCGTTCAAGAACTTTTGATGGAATGGAAGGCATTCTTCCACATACTGGGGAACGAACAAGAGAGTAGGGATAAGTTCATTATATTTGTAATGTCTAGCAGAATGATTTCCAGAATGGGTTTAATCATTAAGATGCTAAAGTTATCCGTACCCGTCGCTTTGCTGGTTATATTATATATACATCTCTTAACATCACCACCAGAGACCAATTTGAAAGTGAATTGTGGGCAATTAGGGGTCAGTGTTGAAATAAGATTATTCAGAGCCTCAGTTTTACATTGATCACTAATGTTCAAAGGAGGAGTGGAGAAGTGCATATTAAGTGCATTGAGGTCTGTATCAATAGGAGATTTCCCTATGCCCAGTGTTTTAAGGAATGACCATAACTGAGAGGTGTCACAATCATCAATGGAAGTATGGATATATCGGCGTTTTGCGTCTCTACACACTCTATTACAGCGATTCCTTAGCTCCTTGTATTGTTGCAAGTGCTGATCCGTCGGTTGCTTTTTATAGCAATATCGAGCACGATTCCGCTTAGTCTTGAGGTTTTTAATTGTGTCCGTAAGCCATGGAACAGGTAACTGCTTCACGCGGATTGAACGAAGGGGAGCGTGTTTGTCGGTCAAGAGAGTATTAAACCGTTCAACCCTTTATCAATGTCTTGTTCCCAATCAATAGCTTTTGCATCACACAGCTGCTGCAAATCTCTTAAAATTACGCTGGAGAATGAATGAATGTACGCTTTTTCGGCTTTTTAATTTTCGTGAGTAGTACTATATAGCTACCATATAACTACTACTCACGGCTAAGGTCCTATCGTTGTAGTGTTTGCCGCGAGCGACGGCTAGCTCGGCGGCGGCGCGGCTGCTAAACTGTATCACTAGCTGCGGCACCGATACGTCAATGTCTTTGGTTGTGACTGGACCGAATTGCTGAGAGGAAATGAAAAAAACATTAATAACGTTTTTTTTAAAAGAAACGGTTTGTTAATATTGGGATTGTGTAATTAGGGTAGCTAGCTTTTTATACATACATACATACATATACTCACGGCTATAAATCCCTAGAAGAGGTAGCCAGAGCTAAGGAATTAGAAATTCTCAGTTGAGTAGTGTCGGCTTAGAATAGCACTACCCCATTTCTTCCGGTGGCTGTACGTAAGAGGTGACTAACGGTATTGGGGCTTTTAAGGGATTTTTGGGCGATGCGGTTGGAGACCCATCACCAACAACCTTTATTTTACCATCTCTTCTCCACTTAACTTCCAAAAGCGGATGAGCTTTTTATAGTTGTATGAAAATAGGTTTCTTAGGATTTGAAGAGATATGTTATTGTACACTTTTAGTGTAAGTGAAAATGTAGAGGCCTTCGGTGAGTGTTGAAATTTGGAAGCAGACGTAAAACCAATGTGTTGTTTCTCTAATGATCAGTGGTTTATTTCGAAAGATTTGAGAAAATTGATATTTGACGCTTATAGGCCAGTTCCATAACTACACTTTAGAGACAAAAAGTTAGTACTTTTTTTATACCCGATTACAAAAATGGGAACGTTTGTTGAACATGGGAACTTGGACCAAATTGAGAGTGTGCTCAAAAAAGCAGGCGTACGAAGTATGAAGAATAAAAGAGCATGTATGAAAAGATTGATGGATGTAAACGAAGCTAGAGAGGTATGTCAGGATCGTACGAAGTGGCGATCGTTAGTTTCTGCCTACCCCAATGGGAACTAATTGCGTGAGTATATGTATGTGTGTTTATATTTTTCAAAGACTTACCGTAAAATGCTTCAGCAGTCCATCCATATCGTCAGACTCGAACCCAGAGACTAGCAAGGCGCGAGGCCGATGGTCCACCGACTGGTTTACAAATACCTTGGCGGTAGGCCGCGGGAATCTTACTGACGATGTGAATCTACCGCCCCTGTTTAGATATAGTAGTCGTTATGATATGGTGATGATGGTAAGTAATTATGATAAATTTAAATATATCAATTGGGTAATTTGAATGTTTTTGTTCATGAAAACATCATGAGGGGATTATTACTAATAAATAAAGGAAAGAACAATTTCCGCTGGTGTCAAAATTTTTGTTTCCTTTATTGGGGTTTGAATTTTTTTATTATTTTGCTGTGTAGTGTCTGCTTAGAATAGCACTACCCCTTTTCTTCCGGTGGGTGTACGTAAGAGGCGACTAACGGTATTGGGGCTTTTAAGGGATTTTTGGGCGATGCGGTTGGAGACCCATCACCAACAACCTTTATTTCACATCATCATCATCAACATCAATTTCCCCACGCAACTTCCAAAAGTGGCTGAGGAATTTCTAATTCGTTAGCTCTGGCTACCCCTTCTAGGGATTTATAGCCGTGAGTATATGTATGTATGTATGGGGTTTGAAGTGTATTTGTATTTTTCCTAAATTCTAAACATAGCAGTATAAAAATTTATATATTCATTTTAGATTACAATTCAAAATACACCATGTTGGTAAAAGGGACAACATTCTTTTCAAAGGGGTAATTTTTTTGGACAATTAGACGTTTCACACCTGAACTACAGAAACAAGGTCTTATGTCACGCAGACGAAGTTGCTCGGGTTAACTAGTTATATTATATTTGCCGTGTAGTGCCGGCTTTGAATGTCAGGACCCCTTTCTACCCACGACTGTCGTAAGAGGCAACTAAGTTTATGGCCTATATATGGGTTAGTTAATGAAGAAGCCAGAAAATATAATTATATTAATATATAGTATTGAATTCAAAATACACAAGCTCACCTTAATTTTCGCTTCGATATACGATAGCTTGAAAATAGCATGAAAGTTATTAGAAAAGGCTCGAAATTGTTAAGTTAAAAAGCCATTGAAAAGCACTTAAAAGATTGAAAGAAAGAAGAATTATTTTGGCGAAATAATAAAGTAAATTGATGACAAAATTATAAATGATTAATATTTAAATTCTTAACTCTATATACAGGGTGTAGCGAAAAGGACGTAAGAATTGCCAAGGACATTATTATATACTTTTACTATTATTACACTATTATTATACTTTTACTATCGGACCAACTTAATAAATTTGCATTTAATTTCTTTCTTCATTAACATAAATTTATGTGACCCTTTACAAATCAGCTAAGTGATCCAAATGATCTAATAAATTTAGTTTCCCTGATAAAGTTGGTTTCACCCCCTTTATGTCACATCCTGTATTCAAATCAAATAATTCAAAAACCCAAAAAAACTCAGGTTTAATTCAAACATCTTTAATTTATAAGTGAAAGAATAATAACTACACAAAAAGTATTCTGTAATGTTTCGATAGGATAATAATTATAAAAAGAATTATAAATTAAATTAAGGATTGAAAACTAATCATTTAAATTTTTTCAAAGGGAGTTATAGTGTATTCTTCTATTATGTTAACATTTGCTAAGCTATCAAATGGAAAAAGCACAGCTAAAATGTTAGTTATTACTTCTGAGAGAACCTAAAGGGTAAGCAAACTACAAACTGTTAGTCAAGTAATATTGTAAATATCACTTTTTTTATTCTATAATGGGAGTTAACAATAAGACAAACTTTTAATCTATCTTTTAATAAAAAAAAAAAATATTACAAGATTTTTTATAAGTTATTTTAGCACTATATCCCTTCAGTTTATCGAATCGACTAGTTTTAATATGTACATATTTCTTTAAGGTCTTGCTATAAATCCACCAAACACATCAAAATAAATATTTTTATCATACCTGCCATGCCCCCTCCTCGAAGAGGGATGCGTTGGAAATTGCAGCGCCATCTGTCGTCTCAACTCACCAACTCTCTTTAGTAGTTCTGTCACGTCTTGCCCTTCCTGTTGAAGATATGATATTATTTAACTTAATATCTTAATAGTATTTAAAGAGCCTGCCTTTTCTTTAGGGGAACCCGCGAATTACATTTTACAATTAGAATATTTTGTTCATTAAAACCTCATGTGGGGATTATTACTAATAAATGAAAGAAAGAAAATATTTATATTGACGCTACTTGAAAAGTGTAAAAGAAACAAGGGAAAGAAGATTATTACTAATAAATAAAGAATAAATAAAGGAAAGAAAAATTTCGACACAGGCGGGGATCGAACCCGCGACCTCGGGTAAACGCCCCGACGCTCTGCCAATTGAGCTACCGTGTCAATTGGCTGCCAGTGCGAAATTCTTCTATCCTTTATTTCTTTTACACATTGAAGTAGTGTTTGCGTTTGCTACCTCCGAATTTTTTTTTACTTATTCGGAAGGCCACTTGTCTATCTTTTCAGATAGAATGCAAATGTTGAAAACGCCTAACTATCACATAATTTAAATTTTTTTGTTCATGAAAACCTCATGTGGGGATTATTACTAATAAATAAAGAATAAATAATATAAATCCCCACATGAGGTTTTCATGAATAAAAAAAATTAAATTAAGGGAAAGAAGAATTTCGCACTAGTAGCCACTTGACACTATAGCTCAATTGGCAGAGCGACGGGGGCGTATACCCGGAGGTCGTGGTTTCGATTCCAGCTGGTGTCGAAATTTTTCTTTCCTTTATTTATTAGTGTCTGTTTTAATTTTTAGTGGTTATTTTTAAACTCTATACAGTAAATACAAAACCATACCTGTTGTTTTGTAAAGATATCGAGCTCCGTGTCCAGAATTTCTTTTTGAGCCTCTTCTCTTGTCTTCGGTCGTTTAGCGTTTGCCTGCAGACAAATAGAGATAATTTGCAAACTATATTTATATGAAATCCCAAATGAATGGTTGAGATGATATCCCGTCAGTTATTTCATGATTGAGGTGAAATCCTGTGCTTAAGATTTGAGTTACCTGTATGTTATGAATCGAATGTAAAAAAATATAAAAAAAAAATGTTAGAAAGAAAAGTGGCGATCGATATTCTCTGCCTACCCTAATGGGAATTAATGTATGTATGCTTCTTTATTAATCGAAGATTATGAGTATTATTTGTTATATAACCATTATTTAAAACAGAAAAAATAATGGTTTGATATTCGGTCGTTGTTACATGAATCGAAGTGATATATTGAGCTATTAATTACAATAAGTGTTCTACTACTACTAGAAAACTACAAATTACTACTATATGCCAGTGTTTATTCAAAGTGTAGCCTTAGTTTCTCCTTACTAAATTAGCTATCTACTTGGCTACTACAATATCTTCCACTCAAAAGTCTCGTTAAAATTGGTCTAGCCGTTTTAGAGATGACCAGAAACAAACATAAACATACATACAAAAGATAGACATACTTTTTTGGTGAATAATGTACTGTAAATTTTACCCTTACATACTTAATACTACAAACGGACCCTCACATTTTATATATTTGTATATATAAAAATAACTACGTTTTATCAATAGTACGATATACTCTTACCTTCCCGACGACTTCGTTCAACAATAACACAAAACCAAAACGACTCTACAACCAAATGATACACAAAACACAACATATACCTATGATAGTGTTATTTACAAAACAAACGTGATTATACAACGTGCAATCTATGCGCATGCGTGATATTCATAATGCCACTATAAAATATGTATGACATCTTCAATGCAACGACCAATTGACATACAAAAAAACTTATTAAAAGTACGTAGTCTGCTAGATAGTGTTATTAGTAGAGAACGGCCTTGGAAAACATTTGAAGACCAGATTGAAAAGATTTTATAAATGTGAGTCTACTCTAAGTGAGAAGAATAATGATTTGTCAGGATCGAGCGATATCTGGCTACCCCAATGGGAATAATGGGCTTGAGTAAATGGAAGTCGGCTCAAAATCCAGAGTTTTACGATTCCCGGGGGATATTCTCATATATATAATATCTTATTAATATTAGAAATGTGAAAATTTAGATGTTTGTGTGTTTGAGGCGAAAAGGCTTCTCAATTACAGAATGTATATGAATGAAATTTGGCAGAATGCTAGATAATGACCCAAATTGTAACATAGGATACTTTTTATCCCGGAAAAAATTGACCAATAAAATATTCCCGCCTGATTGAACTAAGAATACCGGAAAAAAACGCCTAAATATTGGCATAAGCAAATTTACAATACGAAGTCTGTCGGGTCAGCTAGTATCATATAATATTGAATTTGATTAGAGTGTGATGATCACAAATTCAAAAACAATAATATATCTTGTTTATAAAAGATACTACAAAGAAAATTATCTTTTATTTGTCTAAATCTATCATGAAATGGCCTTATCGTAATTATTTGGAACAACACCACATTAAGGTGAGCTACTAGAGGTTAAAATTTCTTTAGCATTTGTTCTACCACAAACTTAAAGAGCTTCAAGTCTCTAATATAATAAAAATATTTGAAATAAGTCTAGTCCAAATAAGATGTGGCCTTGGACGGTGATCTTAAGGCAATGTAGTGTCAATAAGACGCATAGTCGGGCCGAGTATTATGTGCGAGTACCCGCAGCACGGAAATGGTACAGCAACCATCCTCGCGACTCTATGGGCTCGCCTTGCATTGCATTGGTTCCATAAATTAATTACAAAAATGGAAGAAAAACGAAGGGTTAAAGGTTCTTTTGTGAATTCTAAAATGTTGAAGTACCAAAACATCTGCAGGCATGTTCAATGACAAATTTTCAAAAGTTTCTGTTATCCTATTAATATTATAAATGTGAAAGTTTAGATGTTTGTGTGTTTGAGGTGAAAAGGCTTCTCAATTACAAAATTTATATGAATAAAATTTAGCAAATTGCTAGGTAATAATAATCAAAAAAAAAAAAAAATAATAAAATATTCACGCCACGCCTGATTGAACTCAAAAAAAATGCTAAAAAAAATTAAAAAATGCCTAAAGTTTGGCATAAGCAAATTTACAGTACAAAGTCTGTCGGGTCAGCTAGTATGTGAGATATGACATAATCTGGTAGAATATTAACTAAATCATCTGATCGTCGGTAAATTAAGATCATTCTATGCTTCAGCCGTCATAAACAGTCGTCGGTCCAGGCCACTATCACAGTCGTTAGTCTGCCAACCCATATTAAACCGAAATAGTGGATAATGACCTAATCCTCCTGTACAAAGTTCAAACGGGATGTGATGATGATGAAATTATAACAGGTTAGTCAATTGGTCTTACTGAAGATGTTATTTTACGTGAAACTCAACATCTGTGCAAAAATATATATGAGCTGTGTCGATTGTCTTTCATACAGAATCTATTAGGGGTAATCTGTGGCCAGTTGAAACAATTATGATAAGTGATAACCCACATTTATGTATTTTTTTATGTACAGAGACGAAACTCAAAAACAAGTTGATGCAAGCAGAGTGATGTGAAAAACAATTATGACTGTGTCGATTGTCTTTCATACAGAATCTATTAGGGGTAATCTGTGGCCAGTTGAAACAATTATGATAACCCACATTTATGTATTTTTTTATGTACAGAGACGAAACTCAAAAACAAGTTGATGCAAGCAGAGTGATGTGAAAAACAATTATGACTGTGTCGATTGTCTTTCATACAGAATCTATTAGGGGTAATCTGTGGCCAGTTGAAACAATTATGATAACCCACATTTATGTATTTTTTTATGTACAGAGACGAAACTCAAAAACAAGTTGATGCAAGCAGAGTGATGTGAAAAACAATTATGACACTGCGCATTCATACTCTATTTATAACAAAATGTCTTCAACATTAGGTAAAACATTTATATTTACAAAATTTGTGTATTCCATAGGTCCAAGAACCTTAGCTATTAACCATACTCCAAAATTATTTAACATATTTTATGGCAAGGAACATTTATTGGGCCAATTATAATGTTTTCGTATTTATTTACTTAATTTTTGTACCATCTCTGTATGACATTCCCAAATGCACGTAAATGATATTATTCTTAGTTAGGAAAATCACACATGCGTATAGATAACCGTGTTGCATATACATTAAGGTATGGTCAGATTGCAAGCGTTGTACGCACGCGGCTGTAAACTGTTGTATCCATTTAGCTTTACAAAATTACGTACGAAAGAAATGATAATGAATGAAAAACAAGTAAATTTGGTATTGATATGTTTTGTGTACATGCAAAAAAGAGTGGCTCGGCATACAAAGCCGCTTGTTTCAAGACTTAATTTTTACTATGGTAGTCTTAAGACTTAAAAAAACCTTTGTAAGCCGATTTTCTTTGTACTATTATATATTATATGTCTATTATATATGATATGGAAGCAACCGTGATAGCCCAGTGGGTAGAACACTCGGTTATCGTGCAAACGACTAGTGTTCAAATCCTGGGTCGGGCCTACACCAATTTGTCTTTTCTAAAGACATATGTGTGGTTAATTTATCATGGTTGTTAACGGTGAGGGAAAACATCGTGAGGAAACGCACATGGCTGAGTTGTACTTAGTCATGTGACAGTGTATTCGTACAAAACGGCGATAGGCCTGCCCCCTATCACGTGAGTACACTGTCCATGCAAAACGTGGGTGGGTCAATCAACTTTTAAACCAACATTTTTATGTCCCCCCAGAAAAAAAAATAATCCTGAGGTAACTATTTTGAATTTATACAAAATGAGTATACCGTAGTACTAACAGAACACAAATCTATGATGTCACATTAAAAGTTTTAATGAATACACTGAAATTTTATTCAAAAGTGTGGTAACTCAGTACACGATTTGGATATAATGCAAACACCTAGTAATAATACGTGTGTCCCCGTGATCGCTTCGGCGCAGTTCGATGAAAGTTAATATTAATTTTACTTCTAAAACAGGTTAATGAATGATCTGATGTTAGTTATTTATTTTTCAAAGTGTAAGTTAAACCATTCAAAACAAAATATGGTTTCTCTAATTCTCACAAAAAAATTAAAACTGTCTGTCCATTGGTAATATTTGTTTTCGATGTATACTGAGTTACTGACCGTTACGAGATCAAAATGTGTGGCGTGAAGTTAGCGCGGGTTACTAGCCGAAGTATGTTCCTATCTCATTCTCTCCTGACCAATCTCGGCCCTGTGCTCCGCCTGTGTGTTACGTCAGTCACCAACGAGCAGCGCGGGAGTGCGCGTACCTTTATTCGCCGTCCGCGGAGTGACCGACTTTTTACCAGTAAGTACGCTCTTTCCTTACATCTCTTATTAATTGGGTGATAGGTAATGGGTCAGCCACTTGAATTATAAAGAGCAGTATTGTGGTAATTATTTTTAAAGTGTTTAATTTAAGGATACCTCTTCTTTTGTATCCTGAGTTACGTGTATACTGAGTTATTTTGGTGGTAACTCCAGAGACAGTATGGTAACGCCAGAGACATGTCCACATTAAGATTCTTTATGTAAGTAAGTAGGCACTTTAATTAATGCCCTGAGCTGTATTTTGACTACATCATAGTCAATAGTGTTATCACTAGTGTTCATTTGTACATTTTGAAATTGCAAAATTTAATTTTCTCCATGTTATTGCAAAACTGAAAGGAAATACCTTTTTTATTGTTCCAGACTTTTTAATGCGAAAATGCCGCTTACTGCCAGAAGAAAATCGTCAGAAGAAAAACTTTTTCTTGTTTGCTACTGTTTTGTATGACTTTGGGTTTTTCGATGGTACCTGGAATTTTTTTGAGGCAGGCCATGGGAAAGGTCCTGCAGATGGCATTGGAGGTTTCCTAAAGCGCACTGCTGATAAAATTGTTACTGCTGGTAAGGACATACCCGATGCTGTCGAGTTTTTTAAGCAGCTAAAGGATGCCAGCAAAATAGTTATGTTCTTTATTACTGAAGAAGCTATTGAACAAATGCTGAAAATCATACCTGATTCCATTCCACGTTTGGTTGGCACGCTTCAAGTCCATCAAATTTTTACAAATGAACGTAACATTTTGAAATATAGATCACTATCCTGCTTTTGTTAATTGTACGAAAAAAGGATTCTGCAACTGCTTCAACCCAAAAACCTATCATGGTTATGACACTATAAGTCTTCCTGAACCCATTACAGTACCAGACCCTGGTTCGCTTGGTGACCCCGACCCGGAATCTTCAGATAGCGACATTCCTCTTTTGGTCCTTATAGAAATGCAAAATGTGCCTTCACGTGCTAGCATATACCGCAAGGTATATGGCTCCTCTGATGATGATGAAGATTGCCAGAGACTGGGCGAAGAAAATATGCCTCCATCCAGAGATTTTACTAGCGAGATATCTGAACCGCAACCATCGACTAGTGGTGTTTCTCGGAATTCTGTGGCTTGTGGAGATTTCTTGCATGTTCGCGTTCACGGAGGTGACAAAACTAAGAAGATGTATTCTTACGTCTGCAAAGTGTTGGCTCATGATGATGATTTGGATGAACTTTGGGTAATGTTTGCAAAGATTGTGGGTAAAGATGCGCAAACATTTAGATTAGAAAAGGCCGATATATATTCAGTGCCCTATGAAGACATTATCAAAATTCTAGCAGCTCCTGTTGAAGAAAGGAGGGGAAACAGAATGCTGTACAAGTTTGAATCTCCAGTTGATGTTTTTGAAAAATAAATATGATTTATTTCTTAACTATACTTAACGAGAAACCTGAAATGGATCTCACTATCTTAATTTTGATCTCAATGTGTGAAATGTTTGTTGTTCAATGTTTAAGTCTGTTGATTGTTTATAAGTTACCTACTATTCTTGTTGTATTGTGGTAAGTGTTGTATTTGGAGTTACCAAAATGTCTTTGGAGTTACTTTTTGTCCCCAGTTTTTATCTTTTGTTTTCCTTAATATATCAACAAAATAAAATATATTGTTATAACTTTTACTGTGAAAAGAATAAGCACTTTTAAATTTTGTGGAAACCACTGCTCACCGCCACTTTAAATAGACATCTTCATAGTTTTTGCAAAAAAAATTTATTCATTTTGACCTGCGGTAACTCAAGTGACATCTACCTTTCTTTTTAAAATTATTACTAAAAGAAACTTAAAAGACTGATTACAAAAGTTAATTGTTTAATTAGTCATAAGTAGTTTATTTAATAAATAATATTCAATAACTTTTCAATCATGTTTTATCATGAAGAAGACAGTTGGTAACGCAAGAGACTCAAATTGTGACCTAAGGTAAAATTTTATCAAATTAATCGATGGTCCATAATCCTAGGTCGCGCCCCTTTTGCAATTCAATAGTTTAATAGTTTTTATACAAAAATCTTTAACAGTTTAGGGAAAAAGTTAATATTTTTTATTTCATGAAAAATGTTAACCCACCCATGAAATTGTCTGCTTAAAAGTTGATTGACCCGGGTACTCTGAACACCAGGTGACAAAGTCACGTGATGTTCAGAAGTATTAGTACCTCTGCCAACCCCTTCGGGGATATTCGGCGTGAACGTTTATGTTATGTTATGTCTATTATATTTATACTATTTTCTCTTTTTTACTGCACTTTGATGTTAGAGCACTCATTTAACCTCGAACCCGTTTTATTTTATTATGCATTAGAAACACCGAGTTGTTTCATTAAAAAATGGACCAAGAGAGTTATTTAGCGAGTCCTAAAAGATAAACGAATTGCGTTCATGCAAATAATAACATTGAGAAATAGAAATTAGTATGACAAAATAAAGTATTAAAAAATACAGTACGATATTTCAGCGGGGATCGAACCCGCTGGTGTAGAAATTTTTCTTTCCTTTATTTATTAGAAATAATCCCCACATGAGGTTTTCATGAACAAAAGCACTCTAATAGTATAACATTGTTTTGTAAACTTAAATTTATCAAGTATATAAATAAATGACTCTAGGACAAAAAGTGTAGTATTTGCATGAACCGGAATCGAATGTTATTACATTCAATGTGTAGTATTTTAGATAAGATTCAACAAGTAGGTCACTATGAAGTGAAAATGAGCCAAAATTTTACAACAAACAAAAATTAAAGATCACATCCACTGTTATCATCTTCATCCACTCTTCATAATAGGACGTTTTAGTTCATGTTTTGTTTGATTAATACGGGCGTGTGCAAATTCATTTTTAATATGACGCGCGGTAATTTAAACGCGCGACTAACGCAAACAATCTGAACATAACCTAATACCTGAGATAGTTGTAGTCGGTTGAGCGAGCGCGCTACCGTCTCTTCCTGTATTCATATACTTTATTAGTATTTGTACTTGTATATTGTCGGCTTAGAATAGCACTGTTGCATTGCTTTTCAGCATTGAACGAGACGACGGCGATTTTTAAGAGATATTTGGGCGTGGCTGGAGACCCATGGCTTTTTTTTATCTGCTTCATTTCCAAGAGTGGCTGTGTGTTCTGATTCTATAGCTTTAACGTAGATAGCCTATTCATATATCATAGGCTATTTATACAAAAATAACAATACACTTACAATCCATGCAAAGCCGGATCGCTACCGATAACGGCTGTTTTTATATAAAATATCACCATACTTTTCTGTTTAGAGAACTGGGTCGTAAATCTATGCGGCTGTTTATTCTTATATGGGGATTTACATGCTACGTTAGACTGACTAAGAAATCTAGAATACTTGTGAAAAATACTAATAATTCTGATAATCACGTGACATCTGTCACCCGACGACGATCAGAAATAAAGATAAAGCGACATTGTTTTTTTACTTATACTGTAAATATAGCTGTGCAGTGTCGGCTTAGAATAGCACTACCCCATTTCTTCCGGTGGGCGTACGTAAGAGGCGACTAACGGTATTGGGGATTTTTAAGGGATTTTTGGGCGATGCGGTTGGAGACCCATCACCAAAAACCTTTATTTTACCATTATTTCCCCAATCAACTTCCAAAAGTGGCTGAGGAATTTCTAATTCCCTAGCTCTGGCTACCACTTCAAGGGATGTATAGCCGTGAGTATATATATGTATGTATGCCATACTGTAACAGATTTCCCTTACGATAAACCAACGCTTCATTGTCTCTCACAAGAACCAATCGCACACGCGGGTGTAATCCCCACCAAACAATTATTTCAGGGAATAACGAGGGAAGACTCACTTCTTTACCGTGGGTTAGTTTCCCGCTACTAGTCTGTCTTTCTTAGTCAGTCTGAGGATTTACTTAATTTTAAGAAGAGGTAAAGATATTGACTGAGAACTCAACTTGACATCAAAATATAAAATAAAAATTGCTAACATGGATTCATGCTATCTATGAAAATATTTTTGTTATAAAAAAATAGCATTCCCTTAAATATAGGTATTGTATAGCTGTGTAGTGTCTGCTTAGAATGGCACTAACCCCTTTATACCCTCGTGTGAGGATACTAAGGGGGTTGAGGCTTTTTAAGAAATTTATATATTGAAGGAAATATCAACCAAAGTCAATATCAACCATGATAATATGTGTAGAATATGAATCAACCTGAGTTAACGGTGAGACCAAAAAATGGTGCCTGATAAATTTCTAATTTTGCGCTCGAACTACCCGTTTTGGTAGTTGTAGTCGTGAATATAAGTATGTATGTAAACCAACCTGCATCTGCATTCTCATTTTGTTATAAGCAACCAATTCTTTTCTCAACTTCTCAATGCCTTCCTGCGCAGAGTTGATAGCTTCCAATAGAGCTGTCTTTTGGGGACCCGAGATATTACCTGTGGAAAAATAATTTGAAGGGACTATTTGCATGGTAAAAGAACAGAAAAATACTTTATTGCACATCTTTATTGCCAAGTAGTGCTTTACTCCCCTTTCTACCCACGGGCAACGTAAGAGGCAACTAAGGGTATGGGGGTTTTTAAGAGGTTTTTGGGCGATGCGGTTGGAAACTCATCTCTAACGATACTTTATTGATACCATCTTGTACCTTATCAACTTCCAAATGTGGCTGAGGAGTTTCTAGCTCTGAAGTTCTGGCTTCTGAATTCTCTAGTGTCTAGGAGTTTCTAACTCTGAAGCCTCTACCCATCCCTTTTTGGGATTTATAACCGTGAGTATATGCATATATATAACTAACATCCAGGACAAGAAACAACAATTTTATACCAAAACTAAGAAAAATATTTATCACATATTTTTTCCTCAGCGGGATTCTAACCTGTGACTTCTGAACCCAAAATCTTGTAACTTACATATAAAATACATACATACTAATAAAAAACCTAACCTAACCTAACTTACCACTTTCCAACTGCTGAATCCTCAAAGTTTGCTGATGTAATTGTGTCTTCAGCAAACTCTGAGCCTTTTTATGTTGTTCCTTGATGAGTTCAGAAGTGGGTCGCTCTACTTGGTCCTTCGAGGCGAGTTGGGTTGAGTTTGTTTCTTTGGTGTTTGCTGCGGCCTGGAAATTTAGATTTTATTTAGAAAAGGGAATACTTGCTGAAATTATATTAGACTAATAGGTTAGTATAATATTGATTATTGATAGAATTATAATGGAATCACATGGGAATGAAAATATTCTGAAGTAAACATTTAAAATAACTTCTATTTAAATGTTTACTTAGGTATTTTAAGACTTTTGATAGGATTAATTTCTTTGAGCTATGTAGTAGCGGCTTAAAATAGTACTAATATATGTATTCCAGTCACGTTTCGAGAGGTGACTTACGGATTTCGGAGCATTTTAAGCATGTTTTAGCCTATTTGGCTTGAACCCCATTACTAACATTCCTTCATTTTACAATATTTTCTCCATTGAACTTCAATAAGCAACTGAGTAGTTTCCCACCCTTGTTGATTAAGCTCTGACGGTTTTTTTGGGATTTTACCCCCATGCATATACTTAAATATCTCCGCATTTTCCTAATTTATTCAAATCCCATACCTTTTCCTGATCACTAATAATCTTGTTGACCGCAGTCTGTTTCATATTGCCCTTGTTGATTAGAACTTTATTGTATGTATTGTTGTTTGGCTTCTGAGCTGCTCCAATGTTTGCACTCTCCGGTTTTGTCTGAAAGTAAAAATATATTATATAAACATTACACTTAAAATTAAAAAAAGATGATTTAATGCTCATACAAACACTTCTGACTTAAACCTTTTTAGCGCATCCATCCATCATAAATAATATCAGTATGATTAGCAAATTCCATTATCTACGACCTCTTTTTGCCAAAGAATTTAAAATCTTTACTTTCATTTCATAGGAATGCAAAAAATGCTATCGGTTTGATCTGGGTTCTTACTGGATTCGTTTGATGGAGCAAACCAATTTTATGTGTATCTTACTGAAGCGCTGTAATACTGTTGCTTTTTAAACTATATATATTAATTAAATTTCTAAAACGTGTGCTGTGTAGTGTCGGCTTAGAATAGCACTACCCCATTTTTTCCGGTGGGTGTACGTAAGAGGCGACTAACGGTATTGGGGATTTTTGGGCGATGCGGTTGGAGACCATTCATCAACCTTTATTTCACAATCTTTTCCCCACGCAACTTCCAAAAATAGCTGAGGAGTTTCTAATTCCTTAGCTCTGGCTACTCCTAGGGATTTGTAGCCGTGATTATACGTATGTATGTCAAGAAGATGTTAAGAATAATGCGTTCAAAGTGCGAAAATAATAAAAAGGCATTGATGAAAAGGTAAGTTGTAAGTTGATAGCTTGCCGTGTAGTAGGCATGGAACATTTCACAAATAGCATATGATTAATCATATGATTTTAATAATCATATGTCATATGATAATAGCATTTAGAAAGGTTGCTACTAATCATTCCTGGTCGCACCACATCTA
This sequence comes from Bedellia somnulentella, assembly GCA_963576735.1. Classification (NCBI taxonomy): domain Eukaryota; kingdom Metazoa; phylum Arthropoda; class Insecta; order Lepidoptera; family Bedelliidae; genus Bedellia; species Bedellia somnulentella. The sequence goes on from OY755199.1 coordinate 5,335,522, forward strand.
AATCATGATATTGAATGAAATCATAAGGAAAGCAAAGCGAGTAACTTGTGGGCGGGGTGGGGTTATCTTTGAAAGTGTAAGCGAGTAAGAAATATTGAGTAAGAGAGAGCAAAGTATAAAACTTTACTTTAGTTTTGGTATAACCTGTAAGCTAAGGGTATAAGGCTTAAATTACTTTGAAGTAAAAAATAACAGATAAGAACTATTGCTATTTGAAAATCATATGACTTTTGTTTCCGAATTTCGGCTATTTTGCTTTGAATGAAATGAAATCAGTTAGTAAGTCAGCTGTTGTGATAGCGAAACGAAATTTTAAATAACAATCACCTCTACTACTTACTTAATAATAGAAGGATTTTTCAACATAGTTAGAAAATACCAAGAAAATAATACAATCAATGAGTGTATTGTTATATTATAATACATATGCCTTATTGAAATAGAGATAAGTATATATTCGTTATTAAATTTCTAGCTTTTGAAAAGGCACACGTTCTGTTGAACTAACAGAAATATCATCCACTTACTATTCTTTTATTTCTACAACCAATTACAACAAAAATAAAACTTATATAAATGGCAATATCATACATACATACATACATACATATAGCGACATGATAGTCCAGTGGATAGAACACCCGCCCGAAAAACAGAAGGGCGTGAGTTCCAATCCTGGGACGGGCCTACACCAATTTGTCTTTTCTAAAGTCATATGTGTGGTTAATTTATCATGGTTGCTAACGGTGAGGGAAAACATCGTGAGGAAACCCACATGGCTGAGTTGTACTTAGTCATGTGACAGTGTATTCGTACAAAACGGCGATAGGCCTGCCCCCTATCACGTGAGTACACTGTCTAAGCAAAACGTGGGTACCTTCTCTGGAAACTAGATGGCGCTTGCCATGTGAGTTCAGGAGTATTGGTACCTCTGCCAACCTCTTCGGGGATAAACGGCGTGAACGTTTATGTTATGTTATGTTATGTATACATACATACGCCACAGTTCACTCACGCCATTAGTTCCCCTTGGGGTAGGCAGAGACTATTGATCGCCACTTCGCACGATCCTGACAAACCTCTCTAGCTTCGTTTACATCCATCAATCTTATATCAATGGCAATGTCAAATCTATATAAAAAAATAATAATTATTAAAAATATGTTTGCTTAAACGTAACTACAAAAATGACGACCTCTATTTGAACTGCAACCTTATCCTTATCATAAATTATAATGTAAAATCATATGCATATTGCATGTAGCAAAAAGTATGAAATATCATAATTGTTAAAAATCATGAACTATGAAAAATAGCAGTAAAAATCATATGATAAAATTTAGCAATAGCACCAAATGATTATGAATCAAAAATAGCAATCATTGCCATGCCTACCGTGTAGTGCCGGCTTAGAATGTCGCTACCCCTTTCTACCCACGGGTGTCGTAAGAGGCGACTAAGGGTATTGGGGCTTTTTAATGGATTTTTGGGCGATGCGGTTGGAGACCCATCACCAAAAACTTTTATTCTTACCATCTTTTCCCCACTCAACTTCCAAAAGTGGCTGAGGAATTTATAATTCCTTAGCTCTGGTTACCCCTTCTAGGGAAATATAGCCGTGAGTATATGTATGTATGTATGTGAAAAGGTAAGGTTTGCGAGGATTGTACTAAGTCATTGCCTATCCCAATTGGGAAATGGCGTAAGTATATTAATATATATTGTAAGTATCTTACCTCCGGATTATGCCAAAACACTTTGATAAACCTATTATTGAGTACAGCCTCCGTGCTCTTGTAAGCTATGTTCGCTTCCGTGTGATTGGAAAACGTTATGAGAGCTGCTTCAGGGTCGTTGTCAAAGCAGACCTGTAAAAAAATAGCAACATACATAATTATTATAGACATAAGACTCAACAAACATATTGGTGAAGATATGTCTTACGATAATTTAAATCTTTTTGTTCATGAAAACCTCATGTGGGGATTATTACTAATAAATAAAGAATAAATAAAGGAAAGAAAATTTTCGACACAGGCGGGAATCGAACCCGCGACCTCGGGTATACGCCCCGACGCTCTGCCAATTTAGCCACCGTGTCAATGGCTGCCAGGGCGAAATTCTTCTATCCTTTATTTCTTTTACACGTTTAAGTAGTGTTTGCGTTTCCTACCTCCGAATTTTAACTAATTCGGAAGGCCACTTGTCTATCTTTTCAGATAGAATGCAAATGTTGAAAACGCCTAAACTATCACATAATTTAAATCTTTTTGTTCATGAAAACCTCATGTAGGGATTATTACTAATAAATAAAGCCTGTGTCGAAATTTTTCTGTCCTTTATTTATTAGTAATAATAAGTCTTACGATTTGAGCAAACACCTCTTTGCATAGCGGGTTAAATATAATTGTTCGTGCCAGATTATTAAGTGCTTGTTTTCTGGCAGTGTACGCGCGGCTTTAGCATATTCTATATATTGAGTCTGTGATTGATGGATGGTAACTTGACTTGTCCTGACTTGATTTTTGATGGAGATTATGTATTAAAATTTTGTGTGTATAAAAGTGATCTCGGTTGAAACAAAACTTTGATGTGCATTGGGTGCGGTAAACGCGTTTAATCAGCAATCATCTGATGAAGATATTGGTGGAATACCAAAGAAAGCAAGGAAATATTCACTAGATACGATATCCTTTGGCCAGGGAATCGTATTTTCATCAAAGACTGGATGCATTCAGATCTGAACAAAATAGTGAGAAGTAAACCTCTTCAGCAATCTCAGCCACTAGTAAAATTTAAATATTGTTGATGATTGGTCTTAAGCCACATCACTCAAAAGCCACATAAAAAGCCCCAATACCCTTATTAAAGACGCGGAAAAAAATTGAGTGGAATAGAGAGTTATTAAAAACCTAATTATATACAATATTTTTATTTACCTGTATATTAACAATCTTGCCAAATTTACTAAAATGGTTATTTAGATGTGTAATATCATTGAGTCCGGGAGGTACTTTCTTCACTTCTAACGAGCAATTTGCTGAGTTTGGTCCAAGCGATGGTCTAGGGGCTCCTGGGGACAAAAAATAGAAAAAAATGTTAGTCTAAAAGATGATATACAAAGTATATAAAGTTAAAACAACCAAGGTTAAGAGACTTAGTGGTGTAATGAACTCCTGAATAGTGTTGTTTTCTGATTGTGAAAGTATTTTCCCAATACCCTTAGTCGCCTCTTACGACACCCGTGGGTAGAAAGGGGTAGCGACATTCTAAGCCGGCACTACACAGCTAAAAATATTTTCCTGATCAGTTAAGTACTTACAAAAATATTAACCGTAATAGATGAACTGTAGTTTTGTTTAACATCTCTTAGATTACTTTTTCTTCTAAAAAAAGAAGAATGTGTGATATAAAAAAATAGTCGCATGACATACCTAACCGATTGAAATCAAAGTTTTTCTTCGGCGGCGGATGTCTAGGCATCGGCGGGGGAATGGCAGGGGCAGCTATCCTGTAATATAATATATTTTATTAGAAACATACAGTTTGGTATAAGAAGTGTAGCCAGAGCTTGGAAAATTGTAATTTCTTAGCCACTTCTGAAAGTTTAATTAAATAATGGATTATTAGTCTCCAGCCATGTCGCTACACTCACTTAAATTAAAAAACACTTATTGATAAAGTAAAAATTCTATATTGACCTGGCCCCTATTTCACCAACATGACAATTGTCAGTGACACACATGTCGGTTGAAATATGTCAGTTTGAAAAATATTTCGCGTAGAAATAGTTCTAAGCATGAACGGCATTATGTTACAATTTTCGATAACGTAATCTAATGACAATTGTGTTGTGAAACAAGGATATTTTTTCCAACTCGACATATTTGTAGATTTGTCGGAAATTATTGACATGAGATCGAGGCTGTGTCAGGCTAGTGTGAGGAGTAGCGTTACAATTGTCGTATTTTTTAGTTACAAAATGGCGCTCATAGTAGTGGCAGTGATAGTGATTTAGATGAATTTGTATATAGGAGAATGTATAGAGAACGAATAAATATCTCCTTTGACATAACTGAATTTACGTTTAAGGCAAAATTTTGAATAAGCAAAACAAGTGTCGAACATTTAATAATGAAATCGGTGCAGTTATAGTTTTTCTTGACAATTGTCTGACTTTTCAGAGTGGTGAAATAGGGGCCAGATTTACCAGCAAGCTAGCTTAGTCGGCTTAAAGAAGCACTCAATAATTTCCTCCCACTGGTATCGTAAGAGGCAATTTAGGGCTGAATAAATTGTGGTTTCGCTTTAAACATATCACCAACCATCTTTTATTTTAGTTTTAAAGCTCCGGCTACCTCTATTTGAAACATCCATCCAAGATATATGAGAGATACCAATATAATTTCACTTTTCTAGTATAAAAAAACTTATTTCTTCATACATACCGTGGTATATGTACCAAATCTCTTGGCGGCGGTATGAAGGGAGGGGGCACGGCGCCTCCCCCCCAAATATTGGGGGCAAGGGGGTTGTATTCTGAAACAATTATTGGCAAATTAAGACAAACCACAATTGTCACTGTGTTTTTATTATTTGTTAATCCAACCCATCGAACCAAACACCTGAATTACTTTGCTATTACTGAAGTATTTTGCTAATTACAAAAGCATTACGAGTCTTTTTTACTGCTTATTTTATATTTACTAACATATCACCAGGGTTAATTTTAAGGGCAAATATGAAAATATTGCTAAATGCATTAGTTCTCATTGGGGTAGGCAGAGACTATCGATCGCCACTTCGTACGATCATGACAAACTTCTCTAGCTACCCCAATGGGAACTTATGGCGTGAGTAAATGTATGTATGCTAAATGCAATAAATGCTAGGTCTCTGCCTATCCCAATTGAAAACAAATGGCTTTAGTATATATAACAGGATTAACGCTGATATAGTCATCGAAACCCGCTACTATCACAGTTGTAGCCGTTATTCTGATAACCCACACTAGGCCAGTGTGCACTATGGCCAATTAACCCTCTTTAGGAGGGTTGAAACCTTTTAACAAAGAAGTAATATATGCATAATATATAACATAACATAACATAAACGTTCACGCCGAATATCCCCGAAGGGGTTGGCAGAGGTACGAATACTTCTGAACATCACGTGACTTTGTCACCTGGTGTTCAGAGTACCCACGTTTTGCAAGGACAGTGTACTCACGTGATAGGGGGCAGGCCTATCGCCGTTTTGTACGAATACACTGTCACATGACTAAGTACAACTCAGCCATGTGGGTTTCCTCAAGATGTTTTCCCTCACCGTTAACAACCATGATAAATTAACCACACATATATCTTTAGAAAAGACAAATTGGTGTAGGCCCGACCCGGGATTTGAACACTAGTCGCTTGCACGTTAACCGGTGTTCTACCCATTGAGCTATCACGTCGTCGTCGTCGCATAATATATGAAACAATCTATTGCCTTAAAAGCACAAGTTCTAGCATTATGCATCAAAGGAACATATGACTACTACTACGGTAACATTATTCTGATATGGGCTATAATCATAGATATCTGCAGGTTTATATACTAACCAGGCACTCTTGGCATATTTAGTACATCTTCCAACACCAACGGGTCAGTTCCGTGGTCCCATTGGCACAAATCACCTCGCATACAATAGCCTTTTTCTGAAACAAAATATTATTAATGTTAATTTGTTAATAATCTTTGCTTAAGGGCGTTCCCGGAAAAATAGGTTGATATTGATTGTTTGGAAATTCTATAAAGTCTGATTTGATGATATTGATATGACACGAATAAAATATATGTTGGTGATTAGTTCATGGTGTTAAAATTTGATGTTTAACATTTTAATAATTTGTTGAAAAATATGATGAAAAAAATTGAATTGGAACATGCTTTGTTTTCATAAAAGCCGTATAGGCTCCACTGGCATAACATACATGTGAACTCATTATGTGTCTATATACGCGTAGCTTTAGGATCTGTAACTTTGATGTTTAACTTTTCATTTAAACATTATAGTTATTCAATAAAACTAAATAAACTACATTATCCTGCGCGCGCGTTTTTTCCGTCCCTGCCACTCTCAGTAAATTTGACCTAAGAGTGAGCGCAATAGCTGCAAAATGCGGGGAGGCCCTTAAGAGACTAAATAAGATGAAAGTCAGAACATTTGTGTGAGTTCAAAACTAGGAGCACTTTGGTGAAATTAGTTTGTCTGCTTTATGATATGCGTATAGGCCTAGGTTAGGCCTAGGTTGACTTTAAAAGTACCCTAGATGAGTGTACCACACACATGAAAGTCTGGCTACCCCTCTTTGCGTGAGTATATTTGTATGTGTGATCAAATCACTGACCGAATATTTCAAGACGCAGAAATCCATTTAAGACTGTTATATACTACAATTATTGTTCGAATACCGATGACTAAAAATTTGGTGTAATAACATTTGCTGAACTAAACATGGTTGACACATAAAAAAATAAAATATATGTTTAAAATCACATCTTTTCCCCACTAAAACTTCCAAAAGTCTGGTTACCCCTTCTAGGGAAATATAGCCGTGAGTATATGTATGTATGTATGTTAAAATCACACTCACCATCAAAATCGCGACAACGCCTCTTGAAGGCAGACAGAGGCACTCTCTCGTCACGTGAAGGAGAACCGGGAGAGCGGGAACGGGAACGATCACGTGACCTGAGACACATATTGTTTTATTAATACAGCTAAAGCTGTGTAGCATCGGCTTAGAATAGCACCCATTTCTTCCGGTGGTTGTACGTAAAAGGCGACTAACGGTATTGGGGCTTTTAAGGGATTTTGGGCGATGCGGTTGGAGACCTATCACCAAAACCTTTATTTTACCATCTTTTCCTAGCTTAACTTTCCAAAAGTGGCTGAGGTATTTCTGATTCTTTAGATCTGGCTACCCCATCTAGGGATTTACAGCCGTGAGTATATGTATGTATGTATAAAGCACAACTATAACAAAACTTCTCATTCCCACAATTTCCCTCAGGTATATCATTACTTAAGTACACTATTATTTAATCCGGACTTCTAACTATACACCTGCGAAATTTCAAAGCATTTGGTTCAGTAGTTAAGGCGTTAAGTCAGAACAAACAAACAAACTCACTTTCCGATTTATAATATTAGTAAGGATATTTTTAAAAATGATATAAATCAACCCACCTTTCCCTATCCCTAGAATGGGACAGCCGTTCCCGATGATCCCTGTCTCGGGACAACCTGTCTCGCTCCATCTCTCGTAGTGGCCTGACTCGCTCGTGAAGTCTATCACGAATTGGTATCGGTGATCTCGATCTGCGAATGAATTTGGGTAAGTTAATTATGATTTATGGAAGATTTATTAATTTTAAATGAAGGGGACAGGAACTATAATTACATAGAAGTATCAGCAAAACCAAATTAACACTTATTTTTATATTAATAACCCTTTCCCACAAAACAATGATGACGAAATATGGGAGAATGCTCTTATATGACCAACCTATACGAGGTTAAACGACGAAAAACATATATACATAAACTAACGACATTAGTTACTATAGGCTATTTGACAGGTTTTTAAAATCCATTTTATATGATGTAGTAGAGTTTAAGGAACCCAGTAAAAGTTGTATTTTTTAAATCTGGTACATAATTGCTTAAAAATATCAAATTGAAAATTAAATTTTTTTTTTTTAAAAACGCTATTTTGACAATATGGCGCTGCAAACGGGTCAGTGACGTCACTTGCCTGTATTTGGTCTGTGGCAACAAACGAGCCACAAGGTTTCTTTACAGGCATGACGTCATCATAAACTCGACCATTCAAGAACGTTTTGTGTCACGTGACAAACGTTTAAAAATTTGAATTTTTATTTATGTATTTTTAAATAAATCAATTATTATTTTCAACTTACGTTAATAAATAACCATTTTTAAACTCTTAATTTATACTGATGACAGAAATTGACACTTGATTTCTCGCATTGTCAAATAGCCTATTAAAGTAGGTGGATACTATATACCGCCACTTCGTACAACCATCACAAACATTATTTACATTCGTCAATCTTTTCATACATACCTTTTTATTCTTTATGTTTCAAATACTTTCCTATAAAATATGTAAATATTGTCTTTTAAAGCCAGTTATATTAGAACTACAAAACTTCGATAATAACTATATAACGTGAATTGTATGCTGAAACACAGACTATCGTCTAGTTCGGCTGCAATTATCTTTAAAATTGCACTGTAAAGTTAAGCACAGTTTTTGTTTATAAACCATTATAATTAACTTGTACGCTTTTCTTGAATAAACTATTTGTATTTGGGCACATTTTCTGTTTAATCTGTCCTACGTGGTCGCCCTCTACTGACATTACCTTATACATTGGCACTGTATATCTCTTTCACCAAATTACTCTGATGCACTCTGATAATATAAATAAAATACCTTGATCTTGAAGGAGGTCTATCGACAGTGGAGGTCGGTGGTGGACTTCTATTTCTGTATCTGCGAGGAGACGGGGAGCGGGATGAGGGACGGATTCTGAAATTAAGTAAATTCGTTTTATTTGTATGCATTTTATTTAATTATACCATTTTTTACTAAATCCATTTGATATGAATGTTTAGTAAAGTACAGTAAAATTTATTCATTACTTTATGTCCTTTTAACTGGTTTTCACTGTAAATTCGTTTGTGGGTGAACCTTACAATAACAAGCTGAGACAGGACCATTTTACCTCTCTACTGACATTATATATTACTAGTGGGTAACCCTGGCGCGACTACGTCGCGTCCAATAAAATGAGTTTATTTTGAAATTTTCCGACCAATCACAGCGCAGCTATTTTGAATTTCTAGTGAATTTTTCTGATTGACATTATATATTACTAGTGGGTAACCCTGGCGCGACTACGTCGCGTCCAATAAAATGAGTTTATTTTGAAATTTTCCGACCAATCACAGCGCAGCTATTTTGAATTTCTAGTGAATTTTTCTGATTGGCCGGTTTGAAAAAAATCCGACCAATCACAGCGCATCTCTGATCGACTAAAGTTTGCGCGCGCTTATGACACTCAAGCAAAGTCTATGGGCCAAAATCGAAACTTTGAAATTCTGTAACAATTAACTTAATCCAGTTACATCAGATGTCTGAATTTTGTGCACACCATGGCCGCGAACTGTACAAAACGATACCTGAACCGAATTTCTAGCTTTACTCATCGCGTCACAGGCTTCCGGGCAAGAAAGAGGCTTACAGAAATAATATATAAAGATAATCCCTTTCACCAATGTATATCCATCTTCTCTTAAAAGCTAACCTACCTATATATATATTTAAATCTTCTAACATCGTAACCCTTACATAATTTTACTTTGCAATAAAAAGTCTTCAATATATAACTATTATTATAATAATAAATATTATTCTTATTATCATTTTAATAACAATTTCTTACCGCTTATCATGTCTCCTATCATGGTTATCGTGGGGACCTCTTCGCGGCCGACGATGTTCCCACGAGCGGGACCTTCGACGACGCCTTTCGTCCTTGTCACGGGACTAGAATGGGAAATATTTAATTACATTAGAATATAAAACTCTTTATTGTACATCACAGATAAAGACATTTTATACAGATTATTTCTTGAATAGAAGTACAATTGGCGGTCTTATTGCTTAAAGCTGTTGTATTGATGTAACAATTTAGTATTGGTGTTTTAAGAGATATTTATATTCTGGTGAGTCACTTTAAGAGTATTTTTAGGAAAATACGGAAGTTAGACTTAGAGAAAATTCACGGTTAATAGTTTTGTGTGAGCTGTGCAGTGTTGGCTCAGAATAGCATTGACCCATTTCTTGCGATGGGTGTCGTTAGAAGCGACTCAGGACTATGGGGCTTGTTAAGTTATTGTTGGATGATGTGGGTGGAGACCCTCCATTTTTAAATTGACAAATTGTGTGACAGTTTTTTTTTTATCTAACTTGTAAATGGCTGAGGAATTTCTTAATCTGAAGCTCTAGGTTCCCTTTTAGGGATTTATACCTATGTGTATGTTTGTGTTGTCTTTGGGGATGCCGGATGGGGAAAGGTAATAGTTTAAACAAGTTATTGATCGTGCTCTAAGCCATTGAATTAAAGAACAAAAAGAATTGTATTTTCAAGTCTGGGCAAAATGTCCAGTAATGGTCTCTAATTACTCCTCCGCTAGTATTAGGTGGATTCTCTTGTTAAAACTCCTATAAAAACGCCTCATCAATAGCTAAAGGCATTTAATGGTCACAAAATCATGGTAAAGCCGCAGAGGCCAACAGGAATAATTCAAAAATGGTACTTACACTATCAGCTCTTCGTTCTCTTCTTCTTGGTAACTGGTCTACGGGCTCTTCCAACAATTCCGTTAATGGTAATACCTGAAAATAAAAACAAAATATTAAATTTATTAAGATCAAGATGGTTCCGCGCTGGCAGCCACGTATGGACGATAAGTATCACTGTTATGGGAATATGACTAAATATACATATATTATATACAAATGCCCACGCCTGTAAATCCCAAAAAGGAGTGGCCAGAGCTTCACAACCAGGAATTCCTCAGTAATGTAAAATGATTTTTGAGATCCTATACCGACCATTCTAACAATATTTTCCCAACGCATTTTACAACAGCGATTAAGGAATATCTAGTTCCAAAGCTCTGGCTACCCCTTTTTGGTACATACCCACGTAAAAAAATAGGTTAGTGCTATTCTAAGCCAGCACCGACACCATAGGGTTAGTTAAAGGTAGTTTATATAACAGTTCCTAATGCCGTGTAGTGTCGGCTTAGAATAAAACTACCCTATTTCTACCCGTGGGTGATCGTAAGAGGCGACTAAGAGTATCGGGGCTTTTTAAGTGATTTTTGGGCGATGTGGTTGGAGACCCGTCACCAAAAACATTTATTATTACCATCTCTTCCCAATCAACTTCCAAAAGTGGCTGAGGAATTTTTCATTCCAAAGCTCTGGCTACCCCGTTACGGGATTTATAGCCGTATATGTATGTATGTATGTATGTTCCTAATAAATATTGTTTTTTCAAGATGTGCAAAAAGAAGTTTTCTATTAGATTCTAAATTTAGCGACATGATAGTCCAGTGGGTAGAACACCCGCCCGAAAATCAGAAGGGCGTGAGTTCCAATCCTGGGACGGGCCTACACCAATTTGTCTTTTCTAAAGTCATATGTGTGGTTAATTTATCATGGTTGCTAACGGTGAGGGAAAACATCGTGAGGAAACCCACATGGCTGAGTTGTACTTAGTCATGTAACAGTGTATTCGCACAAAACGGCGATAGGCCTGCCCCCTATCATGTGACTACACTGTCTAAGCAAAACGTGGGTACCTTCTCTGGAAACTAGATGGCGCTTGCCATGTGAGTTCAGGAGTATTGGTACCTCTGCCAACCCCTTCGGGGATAAACGGCGTGAACGTTTATGTTTATGTCATGTTATGTTATTCTGAATTTATTATAATACTCACTTTGACTAGTGTTTGTTCCCCATGCGGTGGCACTCGGTGAGATCTCTCGCTGCGGTTCAGTACTAAACGTTGAGGGGCTGCTGGGGGCAATGGGGCCTCTTCCAATTTGCCATTCATCACTGGGGCTGGAAAGATATATAAAATTGTAGAAATATACATGGATACTACAAAGAAGATGGTTGGTTGTGTGGAAGCGATAGCTTTTAGGGGTCCATATTTTCTAAAAACATATGTTTAACCTTATATCTGGTTTGATAATCTTCTTTTTAAGATAGATTTCATAACATACAGATACCATATATTTCTATTAATATGGTTGTTGGTAAAGATGATCCATTTTTGGATTTTTGGGCGATGCGGTTGGAGACCCATCACCAACAACCTTTACTTTACCATCCTTTCCCCACTCAGTTTTCCAAATGTGGCTGAGGAATTTCTAATTCCTTAGCTCTGGCTACCCCTTCTAGGGATTTATAGCCGTGAGTATATGTATGTATGTATCTTTTTTAAAAACACATACGCATTAAAACCCCAACTCGCCTCACACGACACTCCCAAGAAGATATGGGGTAGAGCTATTCTGAGCGGACACTACACAGCACAACTAAAATATATGTATGTTGGTAACTATGGGGTGGTCCTATTTAAAATCTAATATAAAAAAATCACGTGACACAGTATGTGCCACCAAACTCCTCCAAAACGGCTTAACCGATTTAAATGAAATTTTACAAACACATTCGTTAGGTCTGAGAATTATTTTATTAAACTATTTTCTATACACCTAATTTATAAGGGTTTTGCACCCGTAACATTTTATGTTTATTTTATGACTAGAATTAAGCACTACCCCATTTCTTCCGGTGGGTGTACGTAAGAGGCGACTAACGGTATCGTGGCTTTTAAGGGAATTTTGAACTGAACTGAAACTTAGAATTTGTATTTATGTTAAGTTAGAGAAACATTTCGATATCGCGATGTACGATTTTTTATGACGCTGCTAGTATGCGAGTGAGTTCGCCGTCTAGCGGTCGCCACAGTACTCCCCTCCTAGTCGATAGACGATATCGAAGAGCTAGGAGGTACAGTCGCCATCAGATATATCGGAGCGGCCGAGGTACTCAAATATATCTGAGCAGCAATAAATTTCAATAAATTCTTTACGGTAAATAAGGTCAATATGATCTGAACATCCAATTCGCCACAAATATATGACCAGTGGTTCTCAATTAAATCTGAACACCCAAAGAGACAATAATATCTGAAAGCGCAACTCGTCAAAGTTATCTGCTCAGACAGGGTGATCATAAATATCTGAACACTTAGGGAAAATATGCCTTAAAGCACTTAGCGTACAGTTTAAAATTCTTTAATATACTACGCTGGAATACATTTTCTACACAACCACCACTTGGTTTTATCAATGTCAAAACTAAAAAAAGAGTCTTCTGCTAGGAGGTATTCCGCACTGACCAACTAATCCGTAGAACTAGTTGTACGGTTAGTATATTATTAGAAAAAAATATTTGTTCCCCACTGACCAACTCCTTTTTTTGACAGAAACGGGTAAGTACATGGTGTTAATAGAGGAATGGGTTTAAATTTGTATAATTTTCACCGGTACAAAAACATCAAGAGGTAAAAAAAACTTAGAATTTTTGAAACCATGTATGCTTTGATTATGAACACTATAGATAGAGCGATGTTACGTCATCCATTTTAAAAAGAGAAGCCCTTATTTAAGTTCTTATATGTTAAAAAGAGACACAAAATCTTTATTGTCATCTCTATCGCGTAACCCGTTTTGTTGATGTCACGCTTTTAAAGCTTGACAAACAAAGCGTCGACTTGTGAGCGATTTTGGTTTTCTTTTGATTTTGAGAAAGATTTTATTCATTTGTATATTGTTATTGTGATAAAAGAGACTCCATTAGTCAAACTTATTATTTAGTGAGGTATGGTTGGGTGTAGCGTGCTTGGCTGCGGAAGCCGCAGCGAAAAACACATCGAAGGATTGACTTTCTGAAGTGAGTGAGTTTTTTAATGTTTTTCTACACATAAATACATAATAAATACATTGCGCGATCAGAAAAAAAGTGATTCAAATGTTAATTACGTTGAACTAGATTACTAGCATTTTCTTTACTTATTTTGAGCAATTTTTTAATAGCATAACCTAAAAATATGCAGTATCTCAGTGTTCCCATAATTCACGTTTTTCATCCTACCCTGTCGTTAGGGTAAAATTTTCAAATTAGTAAACTGATGTTAATGAGTGAGTATATTATGAATTTCGTCGCGCTATAGCGACGCTGAATGATTTCCAATTGTTATCTACGGAATTAGTAAGTAATAAATTTGTTATATTTATTTAATTTCTTCGTATTCATTACAGTTTTCCTAAAGACCCGAATCTACGAGAAAAATGGATTGCGGCCACTGGAAGATGCAATTGGAAATCAACCAAATATAAAATACTTAGATGTACGAATACATCATCTTTTGAAAAATGTGACTGAAATAGACGAATGAATTCGAAATTTTCACACGAAACTGATTTTGTTTAAAGGTCAATAGTAAATAATGCAATAAAACTCATGTACAAAATAGTGCTGTCTTTTATTTTTCAAAATACAAACATAGACCCCACTATAACCATGATGACCCGTATGATATTTACATAACTTGCACTTATGGAACAGCTGTTTTTTTTTGTCCAGTAACAAAGTTAGTCCCGTAGAAAAATTTATTCGTAATCATGGGAAGATTCATCCCTGATAGTTAGTAAAATGCTTTAGATTTCACGGTGTATTAAACATCAGTATAAATGGTAAAATTAAACAAAAAAGATAGTATAATACTAGGAGCAAGTATGTATAATTATATGATTGCAGGAAATAATATAGTAAACAGTAAACCTTTACAATAAATAAAACGACGTAACAATAAATTGACGTAATCAATTTTAAATTAAAAAGTAGCTTTTAGAATGGTGATTATACTATTTTGGGGTAATTGTTTTCTAGTGATCGCAACATTACAGGGAAAAATATTGCTATCTAAAAGAGGTACTCTCCCGTTGCATTATGACTCTGTCTATAGTGTTCATAGTCAAAGCATGTATGTCATTTTTTACATTGTATGTACCAGGGTAGCATAAATATAAATGCAGCTTTAATAGAATAAAAGGATAAACTAGTTCTTACAAAATTATACTTTTTCCCGCTGTTTTCTCTAATGTATTATATGTATTCATATATATATATAAATAATTATATATAATGAGAGGTTTTCCTTTTTTTCTTTTTTTTCTTCTTCCCTGTTCTTAGGATGGTGTTGTTTTTATATTTCTCAAAAAGAATTATATTAAATGAGGACAATAAATCTAAAGGCTTAGTAAATAAAATACAAAAAATAAACACAAGTTAGAAATTGAACCCTGACGCAACGGATTATAATTATGATTTTTAATCACTAAACCGCTAGGCCATGGTGACTGACACGAACGTGGATGCAATATTGCAAAGCATTCGTACCTATTTTAATTTGGCAGCTTTTATATTACCATAGATATCATATACAGTAGCGCATAGATAAGCAGTAAGTGACAAACGTCATAGAATAAACATCAACAAAGGCAGGACCTCTCACAGACGATAACAGCCTACAACGATTTTGGCATAAAACATGAAAGAAAATAATTGACTTATTTTAACCTTGGTGATTTTTTGATAAAGTTATTAATATTTAATAGCACATAATCTAAATCCAATACATATTCTTTGGCAAACACAAAATTATTAGCCATTTATGTCCAAACTAAGACTGTAATAAATAATTACAAGTCTATATGATCTTAAACCTAAGTTTGCAATGCAAATATACGATAAAAAATATCTTGTGTCATTATAGTACTACAATTACTGTAAACATTACAATTTGGCAAAAAGAACATATACATACATACATACATATACTCACGGCTATAAATCCCTAGAAGGGGTAGCCAGAGTTAAGGAATTAGAAATTCCTCAGCCACTTTTGGAAAGTTGAGTGGGGAAAAGATGGTAAAATAAAGGTTGTTGGTGATGTGTCTCCAACCGCATCGCCCAATATTCCCCTATAAGCCCCAATACCGTTAGTTGCCTCTTACGTACACCAACCGGAAGAAATGCAAAAAGAACAAATATGTGAATTTTTAACAATTTTAATAGGGCTAGTGTGGGATCCGCCATACTAATGCCACGCACACACACTCATTTACGCACACCGTTGTACTTTTTTTGGTCTCGCCTATCGTATTTGTATTGCCAATTATATATATTTGATAATTACATGCAGTATATATGCAATGACAGTTATGTTACTGTTTTTGTGAATTGGTAAATATTTTATTCAAACGTGTCTCTTGTTACAAGATTGTAAAGTTACTTTTCGAAGATTTCTATTTTGTATACCTACTCATTTTGTAAAAGAAAAATTCAATACATCTGTCTGTACGATTACATTTAAACTGTATGGCTAGTGGTTTAAGGTATATTTTCCCTAAATGTTCAGATATTTATGATCACCCTGTCTGAGCAGATAACTTTGACGAGTTGTGCTTTCAGATATTATCGTCTCTTTGGGAGTTCAGATTTAATTGAAAAACTACTGCTCATATATTTGTGGCGAATTGGATGTTCAGATCATATTGACCTTATTTACCGTAAGGAATTTATTGAAATTTATTGCTGCTCAGAAGTATTTGAGTACCTCGGCCGCTCCGATATATCTGATGGCGACTGTACCTGTCACCAATAGTAGAGAGGGACTAGTGTGCGAGCGAGTTCGCCGTCTAGTAGTAGAGTGCAGTGTGAGCAGTGAGGCAGAGTAGCGTGCCAGTAGATGCTCGGTAGGGTGAGTCGAGTAGTTTGGTAAGGTAAGCGAGGAGTATAAGATGTGGGTAGATTGAGAAATGTAGTAGAATGATTCGTCATGTTGTTGTCGGGGGTCACCACTGTGGGAACAGCAAAGATATACTGGCCAGTACACCCTGCTGTGTACCAACTTAGAATTTGTATTTATGTTTAGTTAGAGAAACATTTCGATACCGCGATGTACGATTTTTTATGACGCTGCTAGTACGCGAGTGAGTTCGCCGTCTAGCGGTCGCCACAAATGTATCTTAATTAACTCACCCTCCTGATTTCCATTCTGCTCGACCTCGGAAGCTTCCTCTTTGATCGGCGAAGGCGGTGAAGGCAATTTGGCCTCGGCCCCTTTCAAATATTCTTGACTGTCAAGAGCTCTGAACAGCATTTCGACAAATGACTTTGTTTCTGTAACAGAAGAATTATTGTAAGTTCATTTATATTATGGCCATGTAGTACCGGCTTAGAATACCACTACCCCTTTCTACTCACGGGTTAGTTTAGGGTTTAGTTTTCTCTTACCACCACCCATGGGAAGAAATGGGCTAGTGCTATTCTTCATCCTACCAACACTACACAGCTTCCTAAAACTTCATTGTTACTTCATATTTCATCACATACACATACATACACATATACTCACGGCTATAATTCCCTAGAAGGGGTAGCCAGAGCCAAGGAATTATAAATTCCTCAGCCACTTTTGGAAGTTGAGTGGGGAAAAGGCGGTAAAATAAAGGTTTTTGGTGATGGGTCTCCAACCGCATCGCCCAAAAATCCAATAAAAAGCCCCAATACCCTTAGTCGCCTCTTACGACACCCGTGGGTAGAAAGGGGTAGCGACATTCTTAGCCGGCACTACACGGCAAAAGCCTTCATATTTCACTCGTTTATTAAGTTACATTTATTTTTTGATTTGCATTCAATAAGTATTAACTTCAGATTTGTCCAACAATCCATATTCCTTTATTTTACACTTTGCGTCTTTTGGGTACGTGTACAATGTATATGATGTTTCATTTTCTTTCTTTCAATTTTTTTTTATCGAAATCAGCTTAGAACTTTCATGGAACTCATGTTAAGTCCTGAGTATATATATGTATGTCATCCAACAAATAATTTAATTAATTAATCCTCACCTTGCTGCAAAAACACATCGAGCTGGTCCAGCATCCCTTCCCTCAGCTCGTCCATGCTCTTGTCCTTCTTGACCAGAGCGTACACATACTTGGCTAAGGCGGCTGGGTCGGCGTCGCATCTAGAACAATATTCAGAATATAAATATATGTTACGACCAATGTAATTTACTGTTTACTTAAGAAATGCAACACATACGCCCGATTTCAGAATTGAGTATTCCAGCTGAGAACAACTTAAGTATCGTTCTTCCGCACTGACATCCTAACAATGAGACAGAACGATACTTAAGTCGTTCCCAGCTTGAATACTCAATAAATAGGGGGCGTAAATAGTGTATGCTATACACTATTTACGATGTAATGAGATATACAGCACATACGAAAGGTTAATATAAGGAAGATTTAGTCTTTGCATAATTTAATTAAAGAGTAATGCGGAAATATATAGATTTCTATTTATTTGTTAGACCTCGGCTATGATAGTCTCGTAAAACAAATAAATATGCTACTCATCACTAAAATATAGTTTCAAATCTAATAACTCAAATACATATACACACGGCTATAGATGCCAATAAGGAGTAACAAAAGCTTGAAAACCAGTAGTTTTTCAGCTACTTTCGGAATTTGAGAAGGACAAAAGATTGTTACATAAAGAATGGGTGTTGATGGATTTTCTCCAACCGCATCGCCCATTTACCAAAAAAAACCCCACAACTTTTAAGTCGCCTGTATTTTCTACCATACATACATACATATACTCACGGCTATAAATCCCTTAACGGGGTAGCCAGAGCTTTGGAATGAGAAATTCCTCAGCCACTTTTGGAAGTTGCGTGGGGAAAAGATGGTAAAATAAAGGTTGGTGAGGGGTCTCCAACCGCATCGCCCAAAAATACCTTAAAAAGCCCAATACCGTTAGTCGCCTCTTACGTACACCCACCGGAAGAAAAGGGGTAGTGCTATTCTAAGCCGACACTACACAGCAAATAAATAGCAACCGAAAATTTATCCTGGATACTATAATATGCAAACTGACTCACTGAGAGCACTTAAAATAGATGTTTATTTATAGTAGGCCGACTCTGCATTGGTAAACATATAGTATTCGATGCAAACACATATTTAATAGAGCTGTAGTGCTATTTTTAGCAATGTCACGCTATAATTGTATTTAGATGTATTACCACACACTGATACTAAGTGGGTGGCGAAGGATAAAATTGGAAAGAACAATGGGAGAAATACATGATAGTAGAATAATTCTTTTCATATCACTTAAGGAATTTCCAAACTTACTTTTTTTAGTTTATTTGTAGTACATACTTGACTTTAATTTCGTCCCCAGTTTTTTTCACGAATACACACAAAATGGCGATAGGCCTGCCCCCTATCACGTGAGTACACTGTCTAAGCAAAACGTGGGTACCTTCTCTGGACACTAGATGGCGCTGCCATGTGAGTTCAGAAGTATTGGTACCTCTGCCAACCCCTTCGTGGATAAACGGCGTGAACGTTTATGTTATGTTATGTTTTTTTTCAGTACCCACATTTTTCTTTGACGCCATTACATGATAGGGGACAGGACAGTCACTTTGAACGAATATACTGTCACATCATAACTATACACAACTCAGCCATTGTGGTTTACTCACGATGTTTTATCTGACCGCTAATAATTTTGCTACAACACATATGGCTTTCCATACACATTCTCATCATCGTATTAGGATCAGAACCTATACTTCGCTGCATTGAAGCGGTTTTCTTCTCACTGAGCTATCAAGGCGAACATGAGTGATATCACCATTTCCACCTTTGTCCTATCTTAGATGTTTCTGTCTCCATGGTGGAAATCAATACATTATAATTATAACAAGCATTATTAACTGTGTAGTATCGGCTTAGAATAGCACTACCCCATTTCTCCCCATGGATGTTCGTAAGAGGCGGCTTGGGGTGTTGGGGCTTTTTAAGACATTTTTGGGCGATGCGGTTGGTGAGCTATCACTAAAAACCTTTGTTTCCCACAGAACTTCCAGAAGTGGCTGAGGATTTTCTTATTCCGCAGGTCTGGTTACCCCTTCTAGGGATTTTAAGCCGTGAATACGTATATTTATGTATGTGTAACAAGCATTCCACTATCCAATTACTACTCAACCAAAACAGGCTATCTAAAAGGTGTGTTATTAAAAGTAGTTAGTACTGTATCAAATTGGGTACTGTGATAAAATGACATAATAAAGTAGCAATAACGTACGATAATTGTGCGATAAGGAACATTTTCTAATATGACATATTGTTGAGTAATTTTAGATTTTGGTTTTAATAGAAATTAATATTTTGTATTGCTAGTTTGGTAAAGTAAAGTGGTGAAACGTACATATCCAAAGAGAACTTAACTAAGTGCCGTGTAGTGCCAGCTTAGAATGTCGCTACCCCTTTCTACCCACGGGTGTCGTAAGAGGCGACTAAGGGTATTGGGGCTTTTTATTGGATTTTTGGGCGATGCGGTTGGAGACCCATCACCAAAAACCTTCATTTTTACCATCTCTTCCCCACTCAACTTCCAAAAGTGGCTGAGGAATTTATAATTCCTTATCTCTGGCTACCCCTTCTAGGGAAATATAGCCGTGAGTATATGTATGTATGTAACTTAACTAAATAGCGGGAACCAAAAGTAATTCAGTACAAAAATTTCAAAAAAATCGGCTTAAATATAATTGTTTAAATAAGTTATCCCTACACCCTGATTGTTTGATTCAATGTTTTGACTTGAGTCGGTCATACATTTGCTTTGTTTAAGGCGCCGTTGCACAGTGGTACCGCCGCCATACAAGGGCGGTCATAAATACCTTACTCTCTTAATTTGCATTTTTTTTGGGTAAATCAATAAAATAACGTTTAAGATTGTATACTAATGATGTATTTAATTGTTAAAAGTAAATAAAGAAGTAAAAGTATACCACCACCATGATTTTTATACAATTCAAAGAAATAAAATAAATAGGTATAAATATATTCATTTATTTCTAATGATAACTACGAAATATCTACTTTTTGGTATTAATAAATATATCAATTTACTATTTTTACCATAAAAAATACATTATAACTATTTCTATTTTAAACTTACAGCTAAGTATACATGCATCTCTTACTAAACTGAAAAAAAGTACTACAAATAAATTGGAATATAAATCAAACTTTTAATAGATGTAACACTTCTTTAGACATAACACTTTTCTTCTGACGGGGGAGTTTTCGAAGGCCAGTAATAAATGGATCCAAACTGAGTAAAAGTCTATTTAGCAAATCCGAATTACTAACTTCTCTTGACATCTTGCGCGGGTGATCTCGTCTGAGGGACTTATAGAATTTATTGTTTGATTCAGCTGCCTCTTCAGATAACTCCCCGAACGATAGAACGATACTAAAACGTGTTGCGCTACCTGAGCCCCGTGAATGAGCACTTTGTGGACGGAAGCTGGAAGGTTCAACCACGGATATTCTTGAATCAAAAGACGCGCGGTTTCTAATTCATATTTCTCGAAAATTACTTAAAATATGTTTATGTTTCTGTGCAACTGTTCCGCCATGTTCCAATAGCCATACCTAAAATAAATGCATCCTTGTAAAGGTACATTTAATCGTATAACCTGGAAAGAAAAGTTAAAACTGTTGTATCGGGTTTTGAGAATTTGCTTATTTTGAGTCTACGCAGTAGTCTTTAAGAACTCGTAGAAGCTACATAGGCAGCTCTTGGCAGCTGAATGTTTTTGTATTCGAAAGAAGACACTTTAATCTTAAAATTGTACTATGTGAGAACCATTGACGATATCTGACATACTCTTAAAACTTTAGGAAAAGTCAAAATAATGTTTATTTTTAAACAAAATATTGTTGAACATTAGAAGGGACAAACATGTTCTAATATGACAGATAACGGTTTAAAATGTACCTGAATTGTAATACATACCTTGTTCTTGGAAATCCATATCCCGGAAGTCACTCACAAACAATGCAATTCTGAGAATTCACTACCGCATAAACAATGTTCTAATGAGTCACTGATAACGGCGAGCATAAGGGTAAGTAATTTCACTTTGAGGGTCAAAAGCAAATTGTTCTCAAATGAAAGGGGTGACATATTTATACTTTTTGGATAGCTTGTTTATCGGTTTATCAGTAAAAACAATAAAATGAATAGTATTTGATAGTCGACTTTACCGATTAATGGCCTATGGCGGTACCACTGTGCGTTGGTTCAGCGAAAAATATAATCTCAGGGGGTGCGGCCCCCGCGGGCGCGGGGAAGCGCCTGCGCGCCGATCGAGCGTCCGTCTCCCCGACGCGACGCCGCGAGCGCGCGTTTTAAAAACATACAGTAGGGTAAGCAATACAGTTATTGTCAACTCGACAGTTTTAGCCACTCGCAAATATTTTCTATGGTATGGGTTCGGACATTTGTTTATGATTATTTACATTTTCTTTCTAAAATATTTACGAGTGGTTATAACAGTGAGGGTGACGAAAACTGTATCGCTTTAGGTTATCAATTTCGAAAATAGTTTCCTACCATGGCCGTTTACAATATAAAATGTAATGATACGATAGATTTGTCTACCCCTGTCAGTTTATACGAAATTATTACAGTGATAATGTCATAACTTTTGCCGTGTCGTCTCGGCTTAGAATAGCACTACCCCATTTCTCCCCATGGATGTTCGTAAGAGGCGGCTTGGGGTGTTGGGGCTTTTTAAGACATTTTTGGGCGATCCGGTTGGTGAGCTATCACTAAAAACCTTTGTTTCCCACAGAACTTCCAGAAGTGGCTGAGGATTTTCTTATTCCGCAGGTCTGGTTACCCCTTCTAGGGATTTTAAGCCGTGAATATGTATATTTATGTATGTGTAACAAGCATTCCACTATCTAATTACTACTCAACCAAAACAGCCTATCCAAAAGGTGTGTTATTAAAAGTAGTTAGTACTGTATCAAATTGAGTACTGTGATAAAATGACATAATAAAGTAGCAATAACGTACGATAATTATGCGATAAGGAACGTTTTATAATATGACGTATTGTTGAGTAATTTTTGTTTTTGATTTTAATAGAAATTAATATTATGTATTGCTAGTTTGGTTAAGTAAAGTGGTGAAACGTACATATCCAAAGAGAACTTAACTAAATAGCGGGAACCAAAAGTAGTTCAGTACAAAAAATCCTAAAAAAAATCGGCTTAAATATACTTACTAATAAATAAAGAATAAATAAAGGAAAGAAAAAATTCGACACAGGCGGGAATCGAACCCGCGACCTTCGGGTATACGCCTCCGTCGCTCTGCCAATTGAGCTACCGTGTCAATGGCTGCCAGCGCATTATTCTTTATTTATTAGTAATAATCCCCACATGAGGTTTTCATGAACAAAAAGATTTAAATTAAATATAATTGTTTAAATAAGTTATCCCTACACCCTGATTGTTTGATTCAATGTTTTGACTTGAGTCGGTCATACATGTTTAAGTCAGTTGAAATGCAGTGAATCGTTTACGGATATTATCATTTTTCGTTTCTTTTTTATTTAGTTAAGAGCCTCCCCGCATTTTGCAGCTATTGCGCTCACTCTTACGTCAAATTTACTGAGAGTGACAGGGACGGAAAAAACGCGCGCGCAGGATTAATGTAGTTTATTTAGTTTTATTGAATAACTATAATGTCTAAATGAAAAGTTAAACATCAAAGTTACAGATCTAAAAGCTACACGTATATAGACACATAATGAGTTCACATGTATGTTATGCCAGTGGAGCCTATACGGTTTTTTTGAAAACAAAGCATGTTCCATTTCATATTTTCTTTATCATATTTTTCAACAAATTATTAAAATGTTAAACATCAAATTTTAACACCATTAACTAATCACCAATATATATTTTATTCATGTCATATCAATATCATCAAATCAGACTTTATAGAATTTCCAAACAATCCATATCAACCTATTTTTCCGGGGACGCCCTTAAGTCAGTTGAAATGCAGTGAATCGTTTACGGATATTGTCATTTTTCGTTTCTTTTTTATTTAGTTAAGTTATCTATGAACACAGATCTGTATTTGAATAGATAACGCAAGTGTCATTTCTTGTATAGAAACCAAGCGTGCCATTATTTTTCGACCTACCGTGACGTCACATGAGCAATTTAGTGATGGGAACTCCCTGTCCGCGCGTAAATGATTCAATCGATTTTATTCGAGTGCATAGACAGACGAATGATAATACGACAGATGAATGATAAATCTAGAATTATTAGTCCAGTCAAATTAGATATTCCAGTTGGCATTAATTCCCAACAAGCTGAATTTTTGTGTGGGCCTTGAATACGTCATTGCAAATGATATGTCCGAAGTCCCCATTGATCACGCTTGTGCGTTGTTTTTTATTCGAAGTCAAAGGTCACAAATTTGCGTTTTTTGCGTATATCTCTGAAACAACGAGAGTTATCGAAAAATGGTTCGAACAAAGTTTGTAGATCGTAAAATTGTCTACAAAAAATATCTCAACACTTTTTCTTGTACGGTGCACTATTCTCGAATTATGGCTATTTTAAACATAGAAAACACGAATATGCACTCATACATGGCTAATATGCATCATCGAGTTAACCATTTACACAAAACATATTAGAACATAGTTTTATTTGCCCCATGCACACAAGTACGTAAAAAATATACAATTCTGAGCGAGTCATCGTCCGTCCCTAATTCTATTGGGCGGTTGGCCTTCAGAAACATCTGCCTGCGATACTCCATTTCTCGGGTCAGAAACTTCGTGAATGGACATCAAGAAACTTCGTGAATGGTTTTCATCACATGATCCTTTTCCTGAATTGCACAAAATCATGTCCATTGAAAATGGAATCGTCGGAGATGATAAAATCAATTGCTATAATGCTCGTGAAGTGGGTATTGCATCTAAGAGTAAAATGATGGGCCAAACATTTAATAATATTAAATTGAAACGTGCTGATAAAGTACTACCTCTATTATCTATGAATAGTACCATGAAGATTCATGATGAGAAGGTCCCAATAGATCCTGTATTATTATTTCAACGCATGAGTATTACGAAGACATTTGAAGATGAGCTTGAAAAATTCTTCGAGTACGAATTAGCCCCTTACCCTTTATCGCTCTTTGATGCAATTAGAATGCGTAAGACACAGAAGTCAGCCATTTATGATTGCTTTGAATGTGTGAACATTGATATCGAAAGTGCAAATGCTACCTACATCATCGATGGAGGATACCTGCTACATCGTGTTGTGTGGGATCGAGAGAACGCATTTCAGGATATTTTGTGGAGTATTCCTACTGGGGAAACCACGTTAAAAAAAAAGTGCCGTCTACACTACCTCAGAGGAGGTGCGGAAATGTGTGCATATAGTTGAAAATACGATGTTCCTACAGTCTAAAATCACGATATCTCGAAAGCAATGCTTTGTAGAAAAAAAGTGTTATGATATTTTTTGTAGACAATTGTACTATCTACAAACTTTGTTCGAACCATTTTTCGATAACTCTCGTTGTTCCAGAGATATACGCGAAAAACGCAAATTTGTGACCTTTGACCTCGAATAAAAAACAACGCACAAGCGGGATCGATGGGGACTTTTGACATATCATTTGTAATGACGTATTTAAGGCCCACACAAAAATCCAGCTTGTTGGGAATTAATGCAAACTTGGATCATAATTTAGTCTATTCTGACTGGACTATATACCTATTATTTAATTTCGCTATTTTCTCATGGTCTCATGTTAATTCTGAATACTCTTCCTACATTATTTTCCTCCACCATTAATTCTTCTATGAGAACAACGATCTAAATCAGTGAGTTAGTGAGTAGTACAGTATCCTTTATTATTATGATAACTTTTCGTTATTGATAACCTACCTACCTAACAAACTAGTTTTAATAATTTGTTCTCGGGATAGTTAAAAAACGAATAAAAATCCACGAGATGAAATATTATCTGCAAAAAAGAAAGCTAGTTGAAGGCGCTATGACGAAATATAATCCACCCAGAACTAAGTCGGCTTGAAAAAATAAACAAATAATATTACTTGTAGAGAAAGAAAAAATAATCAAGTAGTTTTTTTCCGCTGTCTGTTTGTCTCCAGACTGTTTCTCGTAAACAGTCATATCTAGAAAGCTGAAATTTTCACAAATGATGTATTTCTGTTGCCGCTATGGCAACAAATACCAAAAATTAAAAATATATATATTAAGGGGGGTCCTCATACAATAAACGTGATTTTTTCCGTATTTTTTTTGCTCAATATTAAATCGGTAATAAGTAGACACTTTAAATTTTCACAGAATATTTACTTGTATATCACCTTTCAAAATAAATAATTAAATAGCAGTAAAGTAAACATCAAACACCATACAAAAACGTAATTTTCTATTATAAATGATAGAACGGAACCCTTTATTTGTTCTTTACTGGAAATAAAAAAGAACAAAGTAGTGTAACAAAGTCTTCAACATTTGCTGAATATCAACATATTATTATGTAGGATTATCAGAAGCAGTAACAAAATTAAATTTACTAAAGTTTGTAAACCAGTTAAAATCTATGAAAATAATTCAGGAGCTGTAGCTATTTGTAAGTATGGCAACTTTACAAAGAATTCTAAGCACATTAAAGTTCACTATCATTTTGTAAATGAAAATGTTAAGCAAGGAAGTAATAAAAATAGAGTCAGAAAATAAAATTGCAGATATATTTATAAAAGCTTTGGGAAATGTTAAGTTCACTAAATTTAGAAAAATGTTAAATTTAAAGAAGTAAAGTTTCCTAATTGATAATTAATTATAATTACTGTAGTACTTAGGAAGGTTTTCTTATTGTTATTGTTTTACAATATGGAAGCGTGTTGGTATATATGTACATTTATATTGGCAACACTGAGTGAAGAAAGGAAATAAAAAAGCCTGACACATACCACATGTTAAGAAATGTAGCCTAGATAAACACGTGTAACTAAAATTAAACTGATATTTTATTAAATAAACACAAAGTTAACACAAGAGTGTTCCAATTAATTATTTAACAGAAACATTGTATGAATAAAAATATTTTGGATAAAGGGAACACCCATCGCGAATATTATCATTCCTCTGGTCCCAAAATCGATTAAAATTAGAATCGAATACAACTAACAGTACAGGTACAACACAATTTGCTTATAAATGACAGAAATATGACAATAGCCACCGTACCATGATGCTGATTGACAAGTGAAAATATCGTTCAGTTTAATGTTCATTGCGTGTTTTAAAAAGACAAGCCACAGGAGATAGCTTTGTAACTAAAAGCGGCAAAGTATTATAAATTATGCGATACACACTGGGTTAAATGTTTTTCAGTGTAAAACTACAATGAACATGAAATAATTGATTTTGCAATAAAAACCGCATAATTTTATAATAAAGTGACCTATCGATGAAAGGAAATCTTTCCATTAATTCGTGCCGCTTTATTTGGATAGTTTTTGCAACTCAATACGGCACAATAAGGCATTTTTTATATTTGACTTGACATCCATCACCGAGAACGTTCGAGCGCGGACTCAATCAAATGGAGCTAAACCAAGATAATTTTACTCAGTTTTTACACGCGAAGTACATGCACTTGC
The DNA here is from genome assembly GCA_963576735.1 of Bedellia somnulentella. Lineage (NCBI taxonomy): Eukaryota > Metazoa > Arthropoda > Insecta > Lepidoptera > Bedelliidae > Bedellia > Bedellia somnulentella. The sequence goes on from OY755199.1 coordinate 5,362,873, forward strand.
GTCATCTATACAAATACAGGTCTGTGTCTATGAACATATCTTGGATTGTAGTGTTGAAGAGGAAAACCACATACGAGAGTTTAAATATATTTGAACACCCACTAAGTATCAGTGTGTGGTAATACATCTCTAAAAGACAATAATAGCATCGCAGCGTTAAAAATAACACTGCAGCTCATTTTGTATATGTTTGCATTGAATACTGTGCTCATTATACCAATGCAGTGTCATACAACTATAATTAAGCATCGATTTCAAATTCTCCCACTGATTCTGATGGTAATGCAGTTTTGGAAAAGAAAATGTGTAGCCTATGTAGTTTCGCCTTAGAAAACACTTCCCCATTTCTTCCCGTGGGTGTTCCTAAGAGGCGGCTAAGGGTGTTGGTGGGGCTTTTTAAGTGTTAAGGTATTTTTTGGGCAAGATGTTTAAAGACTAGATTGAAAATGTTCTTACAGAGGTGGGAGTCAAATTTGTGGGGAAAAGATGGTAAAATAAAGGTTGGTGATGGGTTTCCAACTGCATCGCCCAAAAATCTCTTAGTAGCCCCAATACCTGTGCTTTGTAGTGTCGGCTTAGAATAGCACTACCCCATTTCTTGCGGTGGGTGGACGTAAGAGGCGACTAACGGTATTGGGGCTAAGAAAATATATTATCTATCTAATTTATGAAGGCAATAGTTTTGACCCGCTATGCACATGACCATATTTGTAAAGATATGAGTCTTCCCTCTTCATTGGTAGGAACAATTGCTAGCCCAGCTAGCATGAGCAACATCTTAACTATATAATGTGTGGTATAAAAAATAGCCATTTAAGCACTTCCATGTACACAACAACAGAGTAATGATAAAATAATGCTTGTACTAGGATTATTGGAGTTTATTATTACACTCACTTAATGTACATGTATTAGACAATATGATTAAATTATGTTGAAATGGTATGGAAAATACTTTGAAAGTAGTTTGCAAGGAAGGAAGTGCAAGGTGTTTCTTGTCACTTTCTCTCTTTAATATGTAGAACGCCATACTAAAAAGCATGTTCAGTCCCTTGGGCCGTGGCAGACACCACCATCACATCGGGTCTCAGGGGCTGCGTCGGAAAACCATGTGTCTGCTTGCCTTTGATAATTTTAAACGTCTTTTTGACAGCTTTTTGATACATTTTACTATACCAATGACCTTTCGTGCGGCCTTTCCATACAATTTGGCAACTTGGGTTATAAAATATTATAAGACTTAGTATTTATGTGCTTTAAGTGTTCTCAACTTTTCAATTATTTGCTATGGCCTCTGGGGAAACTGTACTGTCGGGCACATGGTGTCCGTCATGGTGGTCAACATGTTAAACACCTTCTAAAGCAACTGCAGCTTATCTCCATATTTCAACATTCAAAACCTGTCTAATTATCTTATTTTTAATAAAAAAATGTAAACATTTGGAAGCTGAGCTATACCTTACATACATAAATACATATTCTCACGCCGTTAGGTCCCATTGGGGTAGGTAGGCAGAGACTACCGATCGCCACTTTGTACGATCCTAGCAAACCTCTCTAGCTTCATTCACATCTATCAATCTTTTCATACATGCTCTTTTATTCTTCGTACTTCGGACACCTGCCTTTTTGAGCACATTTTCTATTTGAGGTATACCTTCTAGCCTTATAACATAATTTGAATGGTGTAAAAATAAGATTGTGCTATATTACTCAATGATACATCAAGTTTTACAAAATACTTCTTATCTCTTAGTTATCTTAAGTCATTGCCACTTTATTGTTATGTCATTTTATCACTACTCTTAAATTAAGACTTGATGTTTGTAATAAGTGTAATGAAATTAATTAGACTATGTTTACAGGTATCTTACAAGTCTTAGTTAATTGATAATTCAATTAGTTTCTTTACCCATTTTTTTTTATTTTGCATGGAAAACTAAAATATTGTTAAATGAGTTAACTGATTCATTTGTATGGCCAACATTATATATTTTCTATTTTAGCATACTTATATTAGCTTCACTTGTATATATGTAACTGACTCCTTTTAACTTAATTTTGACTGTCTTTAAATGGACTGATTTAATTCAAACTTTGTACATGTATCAAGAATCAAAGACAATATAATATTTTTATAGGTTCATCCCATTATCCTGATTATGGTTGTCAAGATTTAATTAAATAATTTTATAATTTAAAGTTGGTTTAGTACTAAAAAGTTTTTTTTTAAAAACCAGAAAAACACGCTTTTGAAGCTGTTCTAACTATATTTATTATTTCTTTACTTTATTATATGGTTAGTTTGCTATGCTATTTTGGTATGGTATGACAATGGCCCATTTTTTCATGTTGGTCTTATGGGGCAACTAAACATTTTGGGGCTTATTAGAGATTGTTGTGCAAAGTGGGAGCTATTTCCAATGTTTTCGCCACTGAACTGCCAAAAAATGCTTTTGTATTTACAACCTTATGGTTGTATATATAATGTAGTACAACATGAGTAATACATTGGTCGCCATGGATTTCTTGCTCATGCTTTAGAACTATGAGTAATTAAAACAAGGCAATTGGTTGCCAATGCCTGGTGATTAGCAAAATACATGGGCTATCTGATCAGTGGAAAGGAACTTTGTCGTATTAGTTAGTTCGAAATTAAGAATAGTGAATAAAATACTGACACTAGAGATAGAGCATGATTGTCTGACCAAAAGTCTGTGGTTTTAGACAGTTTTGGTAAGAAAAATTAATAATAACATGAGGATAACAAGTAAGAAAATGGCAAATCATTTTTGTGAGTCAAAACCATCATATAAGTAAAATACTAAAAATGTAATATGCCTAACCTAACTTTTTTTATTATTACTTATATGCATTTACAAAATATGACTATGGTTTTACTTGAAGTTTGCACGAAATTAAAGAAGGCATCTAATCAGTAATGTAAAATAGCTAAATTCTAAAACTGAAAGGTTATCTACGTAGACGTAAAAGCTAATTACGAAATAGTAATATGATATCTTACATAATACAAAAAATTTGTTTGCATGTACCTAGGAAATATGAAATTATCTTGCACAAATTACGATAAAAAGTCAAAATTCATGGTTAGAGTTTACGTAAAAAGTAATCAAAAATAAAGAAAAGATGGCAGCGAAAGTACTCACAGAGGTTCCAAGATGGAGGTCAACCATGTTTTGAAAGCGTCAGGGTTCTCAATAATCATTGTAATATTGAATAATTAGTGTTAAATATAATGACACATCAAAAATACAGCAAATTATTTTACTCTCACTAGATTTACGGCTTCTAAAATAGATTATTTCACTTAAAATCACAGTCGTGCGTAGCTTAGACGTCAAATGCGTTTTCTTTTTTTTTTTTAGATTAAAATCTTGCTTGCCACACCATGTAGTTGGAGTAAAAAAGCCCTATCGGGTTGCCAGCACTCATTTATCCGATTCCCTCGATTTGTCTGTATACATAAAAGACAAAACTGACTGACTTAGAATCAACGCACAGCCAAAACTACCTTACCTAGAAACTTGGAATTTTGTCCGAGAGTGTCTTTTATTCTGTAAGTAAGCGCTACGAAGGCGAATTGAGAAATTTTAACCCAAAGGGAATGAAATAGGGGTGTTAAGTTTTTGTTTTTTCGAATTGATTGGTTGCTTTTGATTGATTTAAGCTCGCGGGTGATCGGGTCGTCGGGATCCGAGACCACGCTACGAGGGCGTCTCTATTTACGGGTGTAAGTAAAGTTTGTATGTAACTTTTGTAATAGTACACTAGAAGTCTAAAAGAAAATAAAGTAAAGTAGGACAAAGAAAAAAAAACCCTTAAAGGAATACAATCGGAAGGTATGTTTTGTCTAAAAATTACATCATTTATCTCCTTGAAATTGAGTATAAAGGTTCCTTTTATGATATAAATGAGCATTTAAAAGATATTGTTAGTAATTCATCGTCTAAGACGGTTCAATTGAGTAATAGTATGGTGTTAATATATATTTTTTCTCAATTCTGGAGTATAAAAATTGGCACGTGTGTTTTCGATTAAAATTTTAAATAAATTATGGCTTGTATTTAAACGCCTACCAAATATATTAAGAAATTGCTTCCAATAAATTTTTAATGCTTACCAAAACGGATGATACTCACCAAATATGTATCACAAACTATTGCATAAGTAAAGCTAATAGTAGTAGGGGAGGCGAAGCGGAGATGTGTGTCGAAGTGACTCGAGCATATCAGATTATTATATAGGAAGAATCCTTGTACCCTTTAACGTACGTCTACCGAATATGAACCCTTCATAAAGCGGGGTATGCTGAGGGGAATCCGTCAGATTAGTAAAAAGAAACAATCTTCCGAAAAACTCGAACGCGTCAGATTAAGTAAAGGTAGGTTAATTACATTTAGAAAAGTGTATATCTGGATAATCTGACGATTTGGGCGCGACGTTAAGAAATTAGATGGTGAAGAATCTTCAAGTGCGTGATGCGGGTGATGGCAATGTTTCCGCGATGGAGTTTTGGCGTAAAATTTGTGTAGGCGTTAAGTCTGAACATTGTTGTTAAATTTCCTTTAAAATGCCCAGAATAACGATAACCCTTACATTAACCATCAGATTAATATATAATGGTTATCAGAAATATAAATAGCATTTATACTGTTAATGGCTGACGCGAAAGAGTATTTCTCTACAACAATTTTTTTTTACATTTTTATAAATGTTAACACGCTCTCTCCCCGACTAAAATAAAAACTTGTAATATACTTTTTTTATTTTGGAACATAAACTATCAAATCCAATAGGTTTCTACGATGCTCGAGCAACTGCAAATTTAGCATCCAGGCCTCCCCTACTAAATATTTTTTTTAAAGCAAAAAAATATTTGTATACCTTTATAGTTAATTTCAGATTAAATAATCTATATTGCTGTTAATTAGATGTCACCAATATTTTATATTTTTACTTCCATTTTAGTCATTTTTGCTGAGCCTTTATTATTACTGACCCCAAACAAAAGTAACTTTTTTATCGCTTTATGCATTCAAATAATTTATCTTAATAAATATATCTTAATCCTCACCAACAGCTTTTACACCCTAAGACTTATAAATAACTTTGCCGTGTAGTGTCGGCTTAGAATAACACTACCCTATTTCTACCCGAGGGTGATCGTAAGAGGCGACTAAGGATATATGGGCTTCTATTTAAATGATTTTTGGGTGATGTGGTTGTAGACCCGTCACCAAATATATTTATTAATTATTACCATCTTTTCCCCAATCAACTTCCAAAAGTGGCTGAGGAATTTCTCATTCCAAAGCTCTGGCTACCCTGGTAAGGGATTTATAGCTGTGAGTATATGTATGTATGTATGTAAGTACTATAAATAAATAAATAATGAGATCTCAATTTACTGCATCACTTAATAATGAATACTCTAGTTAAAAAAGCAATTATGGTATAGAATGCTTGAGGAAAGTCCAAGTGAATTTAATCAAAACATGTTACAGTTGGTTAGGGAGTAAACATACTGATACATGCATACTGACCGGAGTACAAGGGAATTAACAAAGCGTACTGGTAAGGAAATGAAAGACAACAGTTATATTCAATTTTATACTTATGTAGTAAGAAATGACTACATAAGTATAAAATTAAATTGAACTGTTGTCTTTAAAAAAAATACTTATAGGATTAATTTGTACGTAGCGGAGTGGAGCGCGGCTTGTGGGTCGCCTGGTGGGATCGGAGGCGGGGTGTAGGGTGGAGAAATAAAGGGAAGTGATTGTAATTTTGAATGATAATGATATATTTTGATTTAAAGTTACTCAATTTGATTACACTTAATCAAATTAGACTGCAGTTTTCGGTATTACTGTTGACGTTTTATGCAAACAATATTTGGTGAGCAAAACATTCATTTTGAAAGCGAAAAGATATATAATGATAATAAACACTTTATTGCATACAAATACACAACACACAAACAGTATTTAAAAATTACAAAACAGTAAATGTACACAAAGGCGGACTTATCGCCTTAACGCGATTTCTTCACAAATGAAATGAACAACTCTTTAATTTAAATTACGGTCAAATATAAATGCAATTTAAACGGAACTTAATTAAACACAACTTATTTACAACCTATATATAAATTTATATACCTAATAATAATATATAGACTCAATGTTATATTATTCTGAAAAACGGCGATAGGCCTGCCCCCTATCACGTGAGTACACTGTCTAAGCAAAACGCAGGTACCTACTTTGGACACTAGGTGGCGCTGACAACAAGTGACAGCGCCACCTAGTGTCCGTCCGTTTTGTACAAATACACAACTAAGTACAACTCGGCCACGTGGGTTTCCTCACGATGTTTTCCCTCACCGTTAACAACCATGATAAATTAACCACACATGACTTTAGAAAATAAAAATTGGTGAAGGCCCGACCCGGGATTTGAACTCACGCCTGTCTGTTTACGGGCGGCTGTTCTACCCATTGGTCTATCATGTCGTTATAGTTTCCTTTTCCATCGTTTATTTTATTTTATAAGTAATTTTTAGTTTGGTAAGATAAGTTTTAATGTGAATTTGAAAGTAAAAATAAATAATAAAATCTTTTTTATACCACATTCAAAAAGTTCTTTAAAAAATAAAGATAACCATGGACATCACTAGCATTCCTAGGACCTTAATACAACTAATGCCATCGAACATTTAAAAACTGAATTATTTCAAATATTCGGAAAATGCATAAGTTATTCCAGTGAACGTTAGATGGCGCTATTCTTTCCAAGATTAGAGGTTTTAGTACGAAGTGTCCCATCTATGTTCTAGTAAGTATAGTTTAATATCTTTGGTCTATCACGTCTGTCATACGACCTGAATACAGATCCACAATCATAACTTGGCCGGCGGCGACTCTGGTACTACTGTCGCCATTTTGAAATTTCGGCCTGTCATTGTCAGTTAGTTCTTAACTAAATAAAAATTATAGGGTGACCTACGTATATAATAAATTATCACTTTCATTAATATTTTTTGTAGTGGAAACTTTTTTTATATATATAATGTTTCTTTGCTTATTAATAAACGTTTTTCTTTCCAGTATTCAATATAAAAAAATATGAAAATTATTATTTATTTTGCTAAAATTATCTAAGTAGGCTAACACCGTCCGCAAAGTTGTGCGCTGCGTTGCGTACATGACTATCGCCCGATTTCTGAATTGAGTATTCCAGCTGAGAACAACTTAAGTATCGTTCTGTCGCATTGAAATCTTAACAACTGAATGAGACAAAACGATACTTAAGTCGTTCCCAGCTTGAATACTCAATTCAGAAATCGGGCGTATAGCGGTGCGGGTTACGGGAAGTGGGGAAATGCGCCCGAATAAGATTTCACTTCGTATACACTGATGCGTGGGTTCTAATCCTAATGCAAAATGAATGAACCAAAATAAATCTTACGTAATTAAAAAAAACATGTTAAAAACCAAAATATTACATTTGTTTCTTTTCAAATTACTCTTCTTTACACTTTAAACACTTTTTCATGTGATCGAACCATCTTTGTTAACAAGAGGACCACAGATCTGAAGGCATGTTTTCAACGTATTGATTGAACGCTAACAATGCCTCTTCGGAGTTTGTAAAAGTGAAACCTCTCATCAAGTCTTTTATTTTAGGGAATATACTGAAACCACTGGGTGCAAGGCGCGGGATAAGTGACGAGTTATACTTTTTCGGATGTTAATAATGACTTTATTTTGTTGGCCGTGTGTGAAGAAGCGTTGTCATCATGTCGTTTTACTTGTTGTTATTGCGCGCATATACTGAGACGTCAATTGATTTGGTGCTATTTATTTGTGAGATTTGTCAAAGGACCCGACTTCCATTTGTTTTCGTATCGAGTAAGATGACTGGTGGCCTTATTGCTAAGAGCAATATTAGTAAATGATTTGCATCACTCGACACGTGTTTGTATCTATATTTTGATACAATAATTGTGATCTAACAAAACCACATTTGAAGAAAGACGCTCAAGAGGACGAACTCTATCAAAATGTTCATCGTCAGAATCACTGCTCCCGGTTTCACTATCGCTGGCCAGAGTAATAATGAAAGGTTCATCTAAAAACGCATCTTTTTTCTGTATTTATTTTCATTTTTTTTACATTATCGCAATGTTTTTTCCATTCTGCAACAGATATTCTATTGAAAGCATCAGCAATTAACTGGGGCATTTCAGAACTTGATTTACCAAGGTTCTTCTCTGCTACATTGCGTTTCATTGAACTCCAGATCATTTCGATTGCATTAAGATCACAATGATATGGTGGCATTCTTAACACCGTGTGTCCACTTTCTTCCATCAATTTATTAATTTCGTATTCTGGTGCCGGTTTGTGTCTTTTGATTAATTCGTAAAGCTGAGGTTTTGTATAGCTTTCATGGAACTCCAAGTTCTTTTTATTGAGCCATTGTTGCATGTCCGCTTTTTTATAATTTGAATTTGGGCACTTGTTCGTACGAATGTTATGTTATGTTATGTTATGTTTTTTCATTTTACATTTTAATTTAAATTACTAGGTTTAAGGTTTGTTGTATTTATGATTGTGCAAGTGTTGTGTACGCCTTTAATTGGCATACAATATTAGAATAAGACTTTAGTTATATATAATCATATGATTGTGTTAATATGTATGCTGTTGGTGTTCCTTAAATAAATAAATAAATAAATAAATGCTGTGGTATGGAGCGTTATCCATTATGGTAACCCATTTTTTAAAATTTGTGCCGTTCATCTCGTCGTGATAATCACCACTTTTTGTGTTTGATTTGAACACTAGTAAAGCATTCTTGATAAAACCTGCTTCTCCTCCTGCATTGACAATTATATATCTATCTCCTTTAGAAACTGGGTTCAGAACACTATCATCCTCATTACTTTGCCAACATTCTCCAGCTGTGTGCGAAGTGTGAATATATGTTTCATCCAAAAAAAACTACGGGTTTCTTTTTATCATTAACTTCATTTTCCTGAATTTTTTGTAAATAAGTGGCCCTTCATGCGGATATATCATTACGTTCAATAAGAACTTTTCTATTAGACTGGGTCTTCTTGTATGGAAATCCTAGTTTGTGTAATATTTTCCGTAGGGTCTCTCGGCTCCCATTAAAATCAATTTCTTCTCGCAGAACATTCAATAACTTAGGTAAAGTGGGAATTTCTTTTTTAACCGAGTAAAATTCGTGAACTTTCCTTCTTATGACACCGAGATCAAAGTTGTCGATTTCTATCTTTCCCCTTGTTCTTTTTCTTTTTTTCCCCGGAGTAGAAACTTTTGCCCCTGTTTCATCGGCCCGTTTATTTTCATTTACCATTCGTCGCACTGACCTTTCACTAACGCCTGTAATAAAAAACGTAAATAAGTGAGTTTCCGTTTCATTAATTAATTATGTAAATACATTCACATCCCCATATATACTGGTAACACTAACCTGTAGCGGCAGCAACACGTTTATATACTTTTTGTAATGGTATAATTGGCGCTTGATTGCGTTTTTCTGCATTCATGAAAGCAAGAACTTGTAAAACAATGTTTTTGCCATCGCTTTTCAATGCTCCAGGCATGTTTTATGTTCATAAAAACAAAAAAAAAAACGAAATATTTCGCACGATATATTTTAAAGCTAACTGACAATGACAGTCTGAAATTATAAAATCGCGACCCAGCAAAATGGATGACCCAAACGATATTTGATGTTTAGAATTATTTTTTCTGTGCCAGTTTTTTAGGGGATCTAGGTGTGAACATTAAATGTAAAAGACAGTACACGACAAGGTAAACCTCTGATTTACAGGATTAATAAAATTATTTTATGCAGGTACCCACTTTTTTACTCTGATTGTCACAAATAACAAATCCTTATGTGTAAAGTAATGAAACAGTTTACAGAAACGTACAATTGGCAGTGTTATCGCTTAAAGCGATCTCTTCCAGACAACATTTGGAAGGTAAGATCACTAATAAATAAAGAATAAATAAAGGAAAGAAAAATTTCGACACAGGCGGGAATCGAACCCGCGACCTAGGGTATACGCCCCGACGCTCTGCCAATTCGATTCCCGCCTGTGTCGAAATTTTTCTTTCCTTTATTTATTCTTTATTTATTAGTAATAATTCCCACATGAGGTATTCATGAACAAAAAGAATTAAATTATGTGATAGTTAGGCGTTTTTAACATTTGCATTCTATCTGAAAAGATAGACATGTGGCCTTCCGAATTAGTAAAAAATTTGGAGGTAGGAAACGCAAACACTACTTAAATGTGTAAAAGAAATAAAGGATAGAAGAATTTCGCGCTGGCAGCCATTGACACGGTGGCTCAATCGGCAGAGCGTCGGGCGTATACCCGAGGTCGCGGGTTCGATTCCCGCCTGTGTCAAAATTTTTCTTTCCTTTATTTATTAGTAATAATCCCCACATGAGGTTTTCATGAACAAAAAGAATTAAATTAAGGTAAGATCAGTAAATTCAGGGTACACAGTCATTCAGGTAGGTATACAAGACAAGGGCAAAAATAAGCAAATATAATTAGCTTATATTAAAACGAACTTACTTACAATAACAGTTATTAATTTAATCACTTGCATAGACATATCATAAACGTTTACGCCGTTTATACCCGACGGGGTTGGCAGAGGTACCAATACCTCTGAACATCACGTGACAGCGCCACCTAGTGTCCAGAGTGGGTACCCACGTTTTGCTTGGACTGTGTACTCACGTGATAGGGGGCCAGGCCTATCGCCGTTTTGTACGAATACACTGTCACATGGCTAAGTACAACTCGGCTACGTGGGTTTCCTCACGATGTTTTGCCTCTCCGTTAACAACCATGCTAAGTTAACCATTCATATGACTTTAGAAAGGACAAATTGGTGTAGGCCCGATCCGGGATTTAAACTCACGCCTGTTTACGGGCGGGTGCTCTACCCATTGGACTATCATGTCGTTCGACATATCATGTATAATTTAATTATTATTATATAAATTGTTTTATTTAATTTAATTTATTTATTAAGACATTTCAATTATTCCGCTTATAATGGTAAATTTTTATTTACTGGCAATACTAATATCGATGACAGCGACGCACTTACCGGCCAAGATAAGATTGTGGATCTGTAATACGATTACGATGTAATTTGAAGTATTTCTTTTGAAAAACGAATTCAAACTATTAAACAAACTTTTTCACAAGTTTGTCGAAGTTACAAATAAAAACAATGTTACCAACTATCAATAATATGTATTCCAAGAACTATTTTAGAAACCCCAAAAATCATCCTTAATTGGTACACTAAATATTTTTACAAGCCTTAGCAAGTATAATAAACAATAATCAAAAGCAAATATATTTTCAATGGCAAGTACTAAATACTTAATTTATTTATATTTGTGAAATAGACTTTCCTAATGTTTAAAGAAGCGATCTCGGTAATGAAATCACGCAGAATGCTAAAAATATGGCAATAAGTACAAGATTTATCCGATATGGGGAAGAGCTGCTGTGGCTAAAATATTTGTGAATATTTCCAGCTATTGAGAAACAATTACATTAACTGTGCATTGAATAACATGTGTAATTATTTCTAAGTAGCTTCTGTAATAATAACTAACGCATATCATGAAGTGATAATAGATAATCGTTAAAATAATTGAGGTAATGATCTCAATTAACACATACATAAGATACTTTGTATCCCGGAAAAATTAAGATTTTAATCCATTTTCTTAAAAAATGGTAAAACTGACTGATTGACTCAGAACCAATGCTCAGCCGAAAGTACTATACTTATAAACTAAAATTTACAAAGTGAAAAAATTGTGAGGACACTATGAAAAACACCTGTTTTCCCATCGCATGACAGAGACCCTCAACGGGTCAGTTAAATATTTCAGTTTGACGACGTGAAAGTCTTTTGACAGTACGAAATCTGTCGGGTCAGCTAGTTCTAAATAAATATTATTAAAAAAAACAGAAACACACTGTATGAAGCACTTTTAACTAAAAAGTTAAAAAAATAATTTCCGATGTATGCTGAAAATAATGAAAAAGCGTGAGTTTGCCCGATATACGAAAAATATGGCACAGAGCGCCCCTATTTCATTATCACGAGTACTATTTTACTTACTATTTTCTCACCTACCATCATTGAGTTGCTGAAAATTATCTAGATTTTATCCTTTAGCTTCCCTTTTTTTGGATTCATTAGCGTGAGTATATCTCTGGAAGCATTAGACATCTATTGACTGCAATGTTGATGAAAGATAAAGACGATAATACATAAATAACTACTGATATCACATGGGATGAGATGCAGATAATACTACGCAGCCGCCGGCCATGTTTATCTTAGCGCACGGACGTCAGTCGCGGTCAAGTTTATGTTATGGACATTGGGGATAATAGCTAGAATTTTCATTTATATTTAAGTACATACATACATACATATACTCACGGCTGTATATCCCTAGAAGGGGTAGCCAGAGCTAAGGAATTAGAAATTACTCAGCCACTTCTGGAAAGTTGAGTGGGGAAAAGATGGTAAAATAAAGGTTGTTGGTGATGGGTCTGCAACCGCATCGCCCAAAAATACCTTAAAAGCCCCAATACCGTTAGTCGCCTCTTACGGACACCCACCGGAAGAGATGGGGTAGTGCTATTCTAAGCCGACACTACACAGCTATTTTAGTCTGATGACAATAAGCATGTATGAAAAGATTGATGGATGTAAATTAAGCTAGAGAGACTTGCCAGGATCGTACAAAGTGGCGATCGATAGTGTCTGCCTAGTGTCTACCTCAATGGCAACCAATGGCGTGAGAATATGTATGTATGACATCAGTGGCGTAACGAGAAAGATGTAAATCAACGTTAAACTTTGGAGAACAATACTGTTTTATTATTGTATAATTTGGCTGATAGATGGCGCTGTGGAATTTTTTCATCGCGATATATTAACAATTATGGTAACTTGGGGTCATAAGTGTTATTTATTCGCCAACTCCTAAAGACCTCATATGCCTTCATTTCAGAGGGTCAAAGTAAAATTGTATCACTGGCTTTGCTGCCTGTCTGTCATCATGATGTATATTATGAACTGTGATAGCTAGACTGTATAAAATTTCAGAGATTGATGGAGGTAAACGAAGCGAAGAGAGATTAGCCAGGATGGTACAAAGTGGCGATCGATAGTCTCTGCCTACCCCAATGGACCCCAATGGGAAATAATGGCTTGAGATTATATATGTATGTATCGATGATGTATTTTATTTAGCTGCCATAATAATAATTACAAAAAATATGTTATAGTTATACTTCAAACGTATTTTACTTTGCTAATTATTATTTCTCGATATTGATAACAGTACCATAAAAACGACGACGACGTGATAGCGCAATGGGTAGAACACCGGTTAACGCGCAAGCGACTATTGTTCAAATCCCGGGTCGGGCCTACACCAATTTGTCTTTTCTAAAGAGATATGTGTGGTTAATTTCACCACTCGACTTCCAAAAGTGGCTGAAACATTTCTTATTCCTCAGCTCTTGCTACCCCTCCTAGGGATTAATAGCCGTGAGTTTAAGTATGTTTGTTGTCTTTTTTATTTATAATGAAAAGGAAGGTTGTTTTGTAACAAACAAAGTATGAGGAGTTTTAAAACGTTGCAAATAATTAGAAATATTTTTATAAAGACTCGGCAACTTGTATAATACTAGCCTTTTGCCCGCGACTTCGTCCGCGTGGACTTAATTTTTTGCATCCGGTTTACATCCAAAATACCGAAACACTATCTCGAACTCTGTTTTTTATATTTATATTTCCGCGGGCGTAGTAAAGATATAAAGGTAATTGAGGCTTTTTAAGTGATTATTGAGCGATGCAGTTAGTGACACATCACCAACAACCTTTATTTAACTACCTTTTCCCCAATTTATTTCCAAAAGTAGATGAAGAATTACTATCTCTGAAGCTATGGCTACCCTTTTGTGGAATTTGTGGCCGTTAGTATATACTCTATCTATAGTATATACTCGTATAAGGTTTTTTGATGCTCCTGTGGGAACCCTTGCGAATTCCTCATTTTCGAGGATTCATCATCGTATCATTGAGGTTCTAAATTTACATGTTTTTATTCGTTTGCAATACATAAGTAGATGTAAAAAACAGTTTAGACGATAAAACAAATAGTACATCATCCATCGGAAATTCCTCATTTTTGGGGATTCATTATTATATCATTTAGCTTCTAAATTTACATGTTTATATAAGTTTGCAATTTATTACTTTGTTTTAAACGACACACAGCACCATCTCCAAACCATCCAACAAGTAAAACAATATTTTTGTTTTCCCTCCGGAACGTCATTTTTTTCAGAATACCCCATTATTCAATCAAGACTCCTAACTATACGTCTGCAAAATTTCAAAGCAATCGGTTCAGTAGTAACGACGTGAAAGCGACACAAACAAACAAACAAACTCACTTTCCGATTTATTATATTAGTATGGATACAAGCTTAACCAGCAAACGTTTTGTTTTGCCAAATAAATGGATTCTAGAGAATTTCTAGTTCATAAAATCAAAATAAAATGGTGTACAACCCTTATCACTTAGTAGTTTAAATATAGTTATAAATCTATTCTCAGACCTACCAAATGTGTATGAAAAAATTTATTGTAATCGGTTCAGCCGTTTCGGAGGAGATTTTTGACAAACACTGTGACACGTGAGTTTTATATATTACGTACATACATATACTTACGGCTATAATTCCCAAGAAGGGGTAACCAGAGCTAAGGAATTATAAATTCCTCAGCCACTTCTGGAAGTTGAGTGGGGAAAAGATAGTAAAATAAAGGTTTTTGGTGATGGGTCTCCAACCGCATCGCCCAAAAATCCAATAAAAAGCCCCAATACCCTTAGTCGCCTCTTACGACACCCGTGGGTAGAAAGGGGTAGCGACATTCTAAGCCGGCACTACACGGCATAAAAATAAAAAATAAAAAAAAAGTAAAAATTATTAAATACCGATATAAAATTACTACAAGTAACACTAAAGAGAGCGTATCATCGGCCGTAAATACATTATAATCAAGCAGTTACGACATTATTTCATTATTTTTCCCACGTGATGCATGTTTTCGTAAATATTTCCAATAAGCGCATTTATTGGAAAATATTGCTTTAATTCGATACGGTTCTTATCTTACAACTTTACACATAACTCTTTGTGACACACTTGAGTACACTAGAATAATATATTCAATAAGTCGATAGTGTTTTAAAACTGTTAAAAGTGATCAAAATTGCGCGTGAAAGTTATAATATAAAATAGTGTTTGGAAAATCTTTGTATGAAGAAAAATTTATGGTAAGTTAAATTCATATAAAAAAATATATGTAATTATGTTTAAAAATAATAAGTTACTGTACAAGGAGTTTGTATAGCGCACAGAGTTGAAGGTTGTTGGTTGCTGATATGAATGGCAAGATGTCAAGGAACAGTTTAGTAAACCGACTTACTAGAAAGTATGTTTCTATATTGAATACATACATACATATACTTACGGTTATAAATCCCTAAAATGGGTAGTCGTTGCTTCAGAATAAGACAATTCTTCAGAAAGTTTTGGAAGTTAAGTGGGGAAAAGATAGTAAAATAAATGTTTTTGGTGATGGGGCTCCTACCACATCGCCCAAAAATCACTAAAATTTTATCATATTAAAAGAACTTTAGTTGCTTCTAAATTATACAATATAGCAAAGTCAGTAAAGGATTCTGTTGTGGATCTCAGAGGCATCTTTATGGAACGTATGGATGTCTTTGAGAAGCAGCAGAAGCAGCTGCAACAGTCCAGCTCGCAAGCACCAGATGTGACATCTCTCTCAGCCGAGTTTACTGCTTTTCGGGTATTTATTACATATGCATTGAGAAGCCTCCAGGAGCAGGTAGAGATAATATCCCGCGAAGCTGACAGACTAGAGATGCGAAGCCGACGAAAAATTCTCCTCATACATGGTGTGGCTGAGAGCAAGGATGAAGATACCATTGCAGTTGCGGCCAACTTGGTTGTTGAGAAGCTGGATATTTCTAACTTTGTTGCTAGTGATATTAGCCGATGTCATCGCATGGGACGCCCTACAGGTAACCGGATCCGACCAATACTTATTAAGTTGAAGAATTTAGCTGTCCGGGACAAAGTATGGTCATCCAAGACTCGACTTAAGGGTACTGGCATCACATTGTCTGAGTTTTTAACCAAAATGCGCCATGATGCCTTTATCGCAGCACGCCAAAAGTATGGAGTAACGCAGTGCTGGACGCGAGAAGGTTTTGTCCATATCTCAGCACCAGATGGTACACGGCATCGCATCACAATGGTTTCAGAGCTGGTGAACCTTCCAAGCTCTTCCACACCCGCTGCTACCAAGGCTCCTGTTGTTAAGCAAAAGGCTCAGAAGGCGACAACAACTAGGCCTGTACGGGCAACGAAAAAATGACAGGCTTCTTAACTATACATTTCATATGAGTTATCTCTTCTTTAGGCTTATAATTTAGGTTATTCCAAGTCTGTTTCTGTGTATATGCATTGTTCTATTTATCATTTTATTTTTAGAACAATATGACTTCATAATTATCTGTGTTTTGCTCTTGCATGTATTATTAGTTAGAATAGTTTAGTATTTTGCTTTTGTTAGTTTTTTTAACCTATAATTATAAATATACCTTTTTATTTTTACTTCTATTATGGGTTAGTCCTGCTTATGGCTGGCAAAGTTCGAAATACTTAATTTTTGCCAATGTCATTTTTGATTTTTTATTTGACAAGAGATAACATATTTTGTTTTTAGTTTGTTTATTATTTAAATTTCTTTACCTGAGATTCAATTGAGGCAAATGATTTTAAATATTTTAGTTTCACGTTGTTTTTCTTTGTATTACTTGTGTTTTGTGTTTTTACGATATCTTATTTTGATGGCCATTGTGCCTTCTGCATTTGCTGCACTGCAATGCGTGTTGTTATATTTGACTTTATGAATCCATAAAAAATTTATTTATTTTTTGTATCCATTCATCCTGCTGGCAGGTAATGGTTCACTGTGTGTGTTGTCTAAAACAACAACACAACCAAACCAATAGAATTAATATTATATAGAAACTATATAGTATACATATTTTTTATATTATTATTATTTTATTATGCAACAGAACGTCAGTGATGATGACACGAGTGATTCTTACGTGTCCTTTTCCTCTTCAAGTGATTTAGATACAAGTGGTAGCTTCTATAGCGTTCCCTCACTAGTTGAAACACTTGATACTCATTTTTCTTCATTGCACAAAAACTTTAATATTATTCATATTAACGCTCAAAGCATACCTGCTCATTTTAATGACATGTTATATTCATTTGAGAGTAAAAATATTCACGCAATTCTTGTATCTGAATCTTGGCTTAAACCATTTCTTCCTTCCGCTTCTTATACTTTACCAGGGTTTCAACTCATTAGAAACGATCGTGTAAGCGGTCGTGGTGGTGGCGTTGCTATCTATCTTCGAACTCATATACCATATTCTATTATTAGCACGTCAACTCAGCCTCCTCCCTCCAATGCAGGTGAACATTTATTCCTAGAACTCGTACTAGGTCACAATAAAGTTTTACTTGGTGTCTACTATAGTCCATCCCTTCAATTAAACTTTTTTCCTTCTTTTGAGAAACTCTTAGAAGACCTCACCCCTTCTTACGATCACTCCATTATAATGGGTGACTTCAACACCTGTCTTTTAAAACGTGATTCCCGTTCAAAATCCCTAGCTTCGATTTTTCATAGCAGTAATTTTCATATTCTTCCTCTTAATGCAACCCACAACTTACCCAATTGCATTCCATCTCTTCTTGACCTGATAGCTGTCTCTTCTCCTAATCATGTCGCCCTTCATGGCCAAACTTCAGCTGATGCTTTTTCACATCACGATCTTATTTTCGTATCTTATAAAGTTCGCCCACCTAAAAACAAGTCGAAAATTCTCCTGCAGCGCAGTTATGGTAGTATAGATTTGGATAGGCTGCGACACGATGCTTCGAATATTGATTGGACGGAATGTACCGTAGGGGATACTATTGATGAAAAAGTTAAAAAATTTAATACCTTACTCACGTCACTTTACGATATTCATGCTCCGGTAAAAGCCGTTAAAATGAGACATTTTCCTGCACCATGGCTCACTGACGAAATTAGAGATCTCTTGTCGAAGAAAACTCGGGCCCAGTCTAAGTTTAAATCACGGCCGTCTGATCTAAATAAGGAAAAGTTTGTGGCGATTCGAAATCACTGCAATAGGGTGTGTAGGGATGCACAGCGACACCACATTCATGATTCCGTTGAGAATGGCGATCCGGCTAAAGTCTGGAAGTTTCTTAGATCCTTAGGAGTTGGAAAATCTCGTCAAGATTCAATCCCGAAAGATGTGGACCTTACTTCACTTAATAATCATTTTACCTCAACGTCTACCTTTGATGGTATTAAAAAAGCTGACACTCTGCAATTTCTTTCTACACTTCCAACTCCGGATTATCCTCCCTTTACTATTTGTCAATTCTCCGATTGTGATGTTAAGAAGAATATTATGTCAATTACATCAAACGCAACAGGTGGTGATAGTATAAGTCGTAAAATGATTTTGCCTATACTTGACATAATAATTCCCACCATTACTGATATCCTCAATAACTCCATAACCTCAGGATCATTTCCGACGGTATGGAAAGAAGCCCAAGTCACCCCGATTCCTAAAAAAGTTAATCCAAAATCCTTCTCTGAATATCGCCCTATATCTATCCTCCCTTTCCTTTCTAAAGTCCTTGAACGACTTGTACACAGACAATTAAATGATTTCCTGACTAAAAATGATCTACTTAATCCTTTCCAATCTGGTTTCCGCCCTTCCCACAGTACCGTTACGGCTTTGGTTAAAATTACTGATGACATACGTTTGGGGATGGACAAGGGATTACTGACTGTTCTATCACTGCTTGACTTTAGTAGCGCATTTAATTCTGTTGACTTTGATATATTATTGGCTTTGCTTCGTTCTATTAACATATCTCCAACGGTGATTGACTGGTTTCGTAGTTATCTACAGGGGCGTCGGCAGCGCATTCGCATCGAAGATTCTTATTCTCCGTGGTGTGATTTAATTGCCGGTGTTCCACAGGGTGGTGTGTTGTCTCCTCTCTTATTTGCTATATTTATTAATAGTATTTCTCATCAACTCACTTCTTCCTACCACCTTTATGCAGATGATCTTCAAATTTACACACAAGCAAATCTTGATCAATTGAATATGTCCATTGGCCTGATTAATGGTGATCTGGAGCGCATTTTGCGTTGGAGTGAGGCATATGGGCTAGCAGTCAATCCAAATAAATCACAAATAATAATAGTCGGTAGTTCTCGAATGATTTCTAGGATTGATTACAAATCACTGCCACCTGTGTTATTTGATGGAAAATCAATCTCTTTTAGCCCCGTGGTAAGGAACTTAGGCATTATGATCGATTGCAATTTATCTTGGGTACCCCAATTAGAATCGGTAAGCCGAAGGATGTTCGCGTCAGCGGGCTCCCTCAGGAGACTGCGTAATTTTCTACCTACTGCTACCAAAACTGCGTTAGCTCAATCTCTACTCCTTCCAATTTTGGATTACGCTGATACCTGTTATCTTGATTTAACGGAAGAACAGCTAAATAAATTAGAGCGTCTCCAAAACTTATGCATAAGGTTTGTTTTTGGATTGCGTAAGTATGATCACGTGTCTGTTTATCGTTCTAAACTTAAGTGGCTTCCTATTCGCCTCCGCCGAAATGCGCATACTTTGTCTCTTCTTTACTCTATCTTGTTCAATCCTGCCACCCCTTTCTATCTAAAAGAACGTTTTCAATTTCTATCTTCTTCCCATAACCTTAATTTACGTTCAGACCATAATCTTCAATTAACCATTCCCTCTCATTCAACCAATTTCTATGGCTCCTCTTTTTCTGTACACGCTGTGCAATTGTGGAACGCACTTCCTGTGGAGGTGCGACTGGCTAAATCCCTTAATGTGTTCAAGGATCTGGTGAAACAACACTATCTCACTGAAGCGCTGTAATACTGTTGCTTTTTAAATTATATGTATTAATTATATTTCTAAAACGTATTTGTGTATTTTATTTAGGTATTTGTATTACTTGTATATATAAAAGTATGTAGTTATGTATGTATGTGTGTTCATATGTGTGTAATATGTACCTATATTATTTTGTGTAATTAATATTTATGTTATTATTTCAATTAAATAAGTTAGTTTTAAAGTAAGCTTGTTTTGTGCATCTACCTAGATAACTAGTTTACCGATCTCACCTTCCAAAGGTTGTCTGGAAGAGATCGCTTTTAGCGATAAGACCGCCGATTGTACCTCACTGTAAACTGTATGATAATTTCTTTTGTAAATTTGTGTTTGATGTACAATAAAGAGTTATTCTATTCTATTCTATTCTATATCAATAAAATATCATTTTAGCAATATAAAAAGACCAACATTTGTAATTATCTTTTTAGACCAATTATAAAAACAGATTTAAATTTAGATTTCTACAATTCAAAGCAGTGCATTCGGCATTTAATAAATGTTTATTCAGTTTTAATCATTTATATCATAAGAAAAAGTTATAAGTTATAAGATTAACCTTTTAGCTAAATGAATACCTTGGCCAGGGGAAACATATAATCACGACCTTAAAACTCAGAATCGATTAGCCAGAGCTTTAGAATTAGACATTGGTCAACCACTTTTGAACTTTGAGTGGGGAAATGATTGTAAAATAAATGATGGATGTTAGTCATATTGACCAACAATCAAAAAGCTCCAAACATTTAGATACTCTTATAACACCTGCATAGCTAGTCCGAACGACCTTTTAACTAGATATTGCGTTGTATAAAACAACCTACCATCTCTTTCGCACTTACTTAGTATCGCATACTGTCACCTTATTCTAACCGATATCGTGACGATAAAATAGCGTTGGTGCTAGTACTCCTGCTGGGCAAGCACGAGCGCAATTTTATCGACACGATAACGGTTAGAATGAGATGGCAGTATACGATACAAAGTAAGTGCGTGAGAGATGGCTGCTTTATCCCACGCGGTAACTAGTTTAAACACGGCTCGTGCTTGCCCTGCTGCTATTCTAAGCCGATACTACACTCGTTCTGTATAAATCTTCCATTTCAGAAATAAACATGATCAGATATGAAGAGGGGATAGTCAATAATGCTTTCGAAGTAGAAAGAGATGACCTTACATTGCAGAGTACAAATGACAAAATCATCAATGTAGATAAAAGTAATGATAATAATGAAAAATCATTAACGTTAAAACACAAATTAGATAATAATCTAGAATCTGTTCTAACAGATAAAATAACTCTCAATGCAAAACCTAGAAATGATGTTAATGATAAAACAGACATAGAATTGAAGTCAGTGAATAGAAAAGATGAATCGGAAGAAAATGAAGATTTGGAAGATATAAGAGAACTATCAAGTCCCAATTTAAGAAGATTTGCCGGTTTTATTTCTGCCAGTGTCAAGGAACCTGGATATAGACAGAAAAGAGGACGGAGCTATTCTGTTGAATTTAATAGCCGAGGATTTTATAGGTGAGTTTTTATTTATTTACGTAGCATTATACTTTTGAAATTCTTGTAGCTTAGAATGAAACTACCCCTTTCTACCCACGCGTGTCGTAAGAGGCGACTTAGGGTTTGGGGCGATGTGGTTGGAGACCCATCACCAAAGATACTTTATTTATACCATCTTGTCCCCTATCAACTTCTAAATGTGGTTCAAGAGTTCCTAGCTCTGAAACTCTGGCTACACCTTTTTCTGATTTATGGCCGTGAGTATATGTATTACTCATATAGTCAATTTTATATGGAATTGGAAGTTTATCAACCACATCTATCAGAGTACGAAGTACAAAGAATAAAAGAGCATGTATGAAAAGATTGATGGATGTGAATGAAGCTAGAGAGGTTTGTCAGGATCGTACAAAGTGGCGATCGATAGTCTCTGCCTACCCCAATGGGAACTAACGGCGTGAGAATATGTATGTATGTATCTATCAGAGGCGAATGGCAAAAACAATAAAGTCCTTATCGTATCAACTTTCTGTCTGCCAAAGCAATTATTTTATTTAATATAATTATTTTATTGAAACTGCGCAGTAGTAACTTGATAAGTAAAATGTGTATTCTATTAACCGCTTTACGATTCTTGTATTAAATAGAATTAATTCTTGTAGAATTTCATTATTTTTCTTTAAAAAAACTTGTATTAAAAACTATTTATTTTTGGTGCAAATAAATATTTAATTGAATGTATTACGCCCAATTTGATTGTTTATGAATAATTTGTCGATATCTATTTTCTCACGTGAAATACTTGCTCTCATTTTTCTGATGTGATATTTTTTGTCATCGACTTTTTTTTTATTCTATATGCGTCCTTCTACACAATTTTGGTTTACAAGTCAGTATTTCTGAGTTGCGAATTCGGTATTTTATTCTTAAGTTAAACTTTCTTAAATTCTTTACAATCAAAACAATAACCATTTTTGACCTAAAACTAATCAATTAAACACGTTTAGAAAGTTTACATATACTCACATATACTCACGGCCAAAAATACCAAAAAGGGGTATCCAGAGCTTCAGAGCTAGAAACTGCTCAACCACATTTGGAAGTTGATTGGGTAAAAGACGGTAGAAGTATCGTTGGTGATGGGTCCCCAACCGCATCGCCCAAAAACCACTTAAAAAGCCCCACACCGTTATTCACCTTTTACAATACCCGTGGGTAGAAAGGCGGAGCGACATTCTAACCTAGCACTACTCGGCAACTTTTATGACTTGTACCATTTTCCACTATTTCTTGGTAGTAGCATTTGAATTTGTTAACCATAAAATTCTATTTGCAATAAAAATATAAAGCTAATATTCAATTAAAATAACTTTCCACATTATCCGTCAACCAATAAATTGTAGCACAATAAATTCCGAACATTACAAAATTGGTTTTAGAAACATGTATCTATTGTTTTTTTGTATGGCTGCGTAGTGTCAGCTTAGAATAGCACTACCCCATTTCTACTCGTGGGTGATTGTAAGAAGCGATGAAGGGTATAGGGGTTTTTAAGTGATTTTTGGGCGATGTGTTTGGAGACGTGCCACCAACAAAAAATATTATCATCTTTTCCCCACTCAGCATCCAAAAGTGGCTGAGGAATTTCTCATTCCAAAGCTCTGGCTACCCCGTTCAGGGATTTATAGCCGTCAGTATGTATGTTCAATTTTTTTGTCTTATTAGTCAGTTGTAAAGTTTCATCGGTATAGCGTTGGTTTAGAATAGCATTAACCAATTTCTTCACGTGGATGAATGGGCGATGTGGTTAGAGTCTTATCTCGTATTCTTTTTCAAACCTTTGGGTGAGAAATTTATAATTCTGATTTTTTTATTTCCCGTATCAGATTTTAGCTGTGAATATTCATTGACCGAAAATCTCAATTTAAAATGTTTAACAGAAACCATGTTTGATTTTATCCGGCTTCGCTCCAATTTGCGAAGCTTCAATGCCAATCTAGTACTGTTAGTCCTTGATCTCGATTCGTAGCAAAGCCTTCAAGACACCGAAGGATTCTCCTTGAAATGAAGGCCGTGAAGCCTTGAAACAACCTTGTCATTGAAATACGAGGCCGTGGTCAAAATTCGGCCTTAGGGTCAAGGATTTCCGAAACCGTTTCAGGGCGAAGGATCTTTTAAGGAAAACGGGCTATGAGTATCTCTGGCAAAATAAGATATTAATTCTGAAATAGGTATTTTACTATTTTAGCCTTTGAAAGTTTATATAAAAATATATGCGTAATTATATAATAATTCGGAGCATTTAATAAATTGATTAATTTTGTATGAAAATTTTTAAAATTCATGGTCTTTCTTTTATTTCCAAATTAAAATCATATTTTATTTGCATAAATGTGGTACAGGATGTTACATTATTATAATCGGTCCATCACATTTAACTATATATGCTAGCATGCAAATATTTACTTTAATTTTTTTTTCCAAATTAATAAGTATTTACAATTATTTAACTCAAACAGCCGTAAATTACAAATTATATTATTAAACAGAAAAAAAAATGGCGGGTAGTGTCGGCTTAGAATAGCACTACCCCGTTTCTACCGATGGGTGTACGTAAGAGGCGACTTTCGGTATTGGGGTTTTTAAGGGATTTTTGGGCGATGCGGTTGGAAACCCATCACCAAAATCCTTTATTTTTACCATCTTTTCCCCACTCACATTTCCAAAAGTGGCTAAGGCATTTCTAATTCCTTAGCTCTGGCTACCCCTTCTAGGGATTTACAGCCGTGAGTATATGTATGTAAAAAAAACATCAAGTACATAAAAACATTTCTCAATCAGCCATTCTTTTAGTTCCCGTTTCAGTATATTCAGTCTAAGAATTTTAAATTATCTTGGTATCGAATTATAGATCTAACTTTACATTGCAATTTTGTTTTCCCAAAGCAGTACCAGCGGTCGGAACTATAAGTTTAAATGGATCCAATGAATGTTGTCTGGGGTAACATGCAAAAATATCACTATTTTGTCTCACAAATGAACAAGCTCCATGAATATAGAGGCAGGTGAGGGTCAATAATCCCAAAGATAAATCCTACATATTGCACTTATACTTTTCTTTTGTAGAATAAATAGTTTAGGAATGTGTTAGAGTTGCTCCAATCTTAACAATGACGCTACATACATATAAACAGCAGTGCTGTGCTTTGACAAAAAAAAAATACAGGAAAAATAAAAAGTAATCCCTATGATGAAGAGTTCCGATCGGTATCATACATTTTATGTACAGGTGTATTTTTTTCTTACGTAGCGGGTTCGATTCCCGGTTGAACCAGTAATTTAAATGCAGATTAAAATATTTTTAAAATTAAAATAAAGTCCCAGTAAAATGTTCCATATTCAAAATTTAAGGTACTTTCTCTCCATGTGCTATTCGCTGGGTGCGCGACGGCAGCGCCAACTAGCGTTCACAATTATGGCGGACATTGATATGTCAAATGGGCGGCTGTAAACAAACAAATAATTTCAAGTATCGTAATTTATATATATTCTATTTGATCATGTAAATCTATAGCGTCGATAATAACGCTGATGTTTTGTATTACCCGTCTAGAGTGACAATAAATAAATTACAGATAGTATACACGGACTTTCTCATCGCTGACTTCACGAGAAGTAAGTACAGAAATAAATAAATGTAATCGAATAATACATTTTATAAATATTGCAGATGATAATTTATGACTGTATTGTTGTAATTGTAAGTAATTGACTCTTTTTATGTATTTTTAGTCAAATATGGCCAAATTAATTATATATACCGGATTCCAAGCAATAACACACGACATCACTTTCCAACTACAAACGACAACAAAAGGAAAAAAATTAGTTTTAGCTCAACATGTGCAAGATGTGAAAGAAATTAAATCTGAAAATAATAATAAACAGATTCTGCCAAAGCGTTCTTTTACTGGTAAAAACATAATAAATCTATAAAAATTATGAAGTTAGGTGAATACTTTTGTTGATTACCTGTTAAAGTATATTGTTGTTAAAGTAAAGTGTATTGTATATTTATTTTGTTTTATTGAGTTCTGCAAATTTACTAATACACAACAAATATGCAAAATATCATCTGTATGGCAAACAAGTTTTAATACAGCGATACCGATGTAAGTAGCATCTGTCTCATCTGAAAGAAAGAAAGAAAGAAAGAAAAATCTTTATTCGCCTCTTGAGGACACAAACAATATAAAAAAACAATAAACATAGACTTAAACAACTTATACAACAACAAAAAAAAGAACCTATTATTAGAAAAAAACTAAATAATAATAAAACACAAAACTTACGAATTTACACAATGTGCCCTGATTTGGCGAAAAGGTACCTGGCTCGGTATTTTGCCATTGTCACATAAATTGACAAAAGCGCCGATTTTCAGCCAGTGCCTACTTAAAAATACTTTTTTAATTGACTCAGGAACGGCATACTTCATGAAATAAATAGATAAATCATATGATAGATACTTAATAGTTAGTAATACAGAACATATATATTACACATTTATTAAATAAATATAACAACATATATTAAATAGTGATACAGATAATATAAATATGAATACAGGCACCTTATGAAATGCAGATGGCTAAATTGCAGCGTGTTTTGTGCTGGAAGGATTTGAAGGGGATTGTTTCTGCAAGGTTAACAAATAACTTTTGAACTTTCGCCCAAAAGTGTATCGACAACCTGCTTCACGGATAGGAGGAGGGATATCATTCCAGCACTTGGATGCTGCAAATTTGAAGCTACCCCTAAAAGCTGCCTGGCGATGCCCAGGAATATGTGCCCGAATTTTATGTAGTCGAGGTTGGTGAGACCATATAATTTTCTTAAAAAGATAAATAGGCATTTCACTTCTCACAATACCAAAAAGCATTGTAGCGAGGTGAAGTTTCCTCCGGGCTTCCATCTTCAACAGATTTGCAGAATCCAAATACGGAGATACATGAGAGCGGGGAGGGATATGAAAGCAAAAACGTGCGCATGCGTTTTGCACACGTTGAATTAATCTCTTAGACCGGCCGAGTATACATCCATCATAGACAACATCACAATAATTTAATCTTGACAATACAAGTGATTCACACAGCTGAACACGCAAATTCTCGCTTAGAAAATCACGTATATTGTAAAGAACTTTGAGTCGATAGAAGCAATTGCTTACAACTTTGAGAATATGATTTTCAAACTTAAGTTCTCCGTCAATAAGCAGACCTAAATTCATTGCTTCTTCGACTCTGTTTATTGGTTTGCCCATGACCGATATATCACAGCCGGAAAGAGTATTTACAGTGCTACGGATTTGGTGCTTACTTCCCAATACCATGTACTTTGACTTGCATGGATTTAAAACTAGACAGTTCTTTGAAGCCCAGGATGCAATACGCTCGAGGCACTCATTAAGGTTCTGTACTGTAGCAGATATATTACCAGGTATTATCGGTGTATATAATTGTAGATCATCCGCATATAAATGGTAACCAATTTTCTCCAGACAAGACGTTATATTTGCGGTGTATAATAAGAATAATATAGGACCCAATATTGAGCCCTGCGGTACGCCCCTAGTGACACAGCGAAAAGGAGACCACAAAGTACTTCCTCCCGAAGTTCGTATGCCAACCATCTGACCCCTATCAGACAAGTAACTGGAAAACCATTTCACTGTCGCAACGTCAAAGCCATAGTATGTCATCATAGATAGAAGAAGGGGTATACTCAAACAATCAAAAGCTCTAGAGAAATCGAGTAAAACTAATATGCTACTATTGCCAGCATCTCTTGCAGTTAAAATATCATCTAAAACATCTAATAAAGCTGTTGCAGTAGATCTACCTTTACGGAAACCAGACTGCCTATCGGGGAGAATATTATTTTCTTCCAGATATTTCGAGAGCTGGTCACGTACTATCCCTTCCACTATCTTAGACGTACAGGGAAGTATGCTAATGGGTCTGAGGTCGGAAGGTGAAGAAGGGTTCTGTGTTTTTGGTAAAGGAGTTACTTGAGCAATCTTCCAGTCAGTAGGAAATGTATTCGTCTCAATGCTCCGGTTTACTATAGCTGTCAACACCTCAAGAGTTCTAGGTAATGTCAACTGTATCATGTCAATGTTAATTAAGTCGTATCCCTTAGATTTGGTTTTTATCTTATTAATAGCTTTCAAAACTGTCGTCGAAGTCACTTGTTTGAGAGTAAAAGTAGTAGTTCCATGTCGATGGAATTCTAAAAAAGTCAAGTCTGATATTGTCACGTTATTATTGCCAGGAACATTGAGAAAGTGTTGATTTAGGATGTCAGGGTTGTTAAAATGTGATGGGAGGTCACGGTCTAACTTGTCAGGTAGTAAAGTCTGTTTCAAGTTTTTCCAAAGCGTTTGAGAGTCAGTCGCTTTATTGATCTTATGCTCAAAAAAGGCTTTCTTCTCGCTATGGAGTGCTTGTATAACCAAATGCTTGAGTTCTTTATAGTACTGCTTATGTACATTTTGTTTTGTAATTTTATAGCGATTAAAAGATTCGTTACGCAGCTGCATCATAAAATTAATGGTATTTGTAAACCAAGGCTTAGGTTTGTCCTTGACTATAATCGATCTTATGGGAGCATGTTTATCATAAAGCACTGTGATATAATGATTGAATTCCTGTAGCATATCGTTTACATCGTTTAGTAGTAATATTTTTTCCCAGTCAATTGAGTCAAGGTCAATGCTAAAGTTGTTAAAATTTATATCTTTCAAAGGTCTAAACGTTAACTGCCTAGGGGTTGTCTTCCTTTTCTTAATGTCTAATTGTACACTAACAAAAGCATGCCTGCCTAGGTCAGGTACATAGTCAACGTCAAAATTCTTAATATTTCCGTCAGTACATACTAAGTCAATGGTCGTCTCACTGTGGTCAGTAAAGTGGGTCGGTTTCTGAATAACTTGATTTAAATTCAAACAAGTGAGAAATTGAGTTAGTCTACTATAATTACAATCTTTTTCATCAGTAAAGTTAATATTGAAGTCTCCTAAAAGTAAAAGTCGGTCATAGTTAGTTATGGAAGACACAGTGTCAGTAAGTGCATCAAAAAACGTGTCTGCATTCAGCCATTGTGGACGGTACGCTGTACCGACAACGATACGTTTCCCACCTATACATAACTTGATCCACATCTGCTCAACTGAAGGAGCGGGAGGATGCGCACACACGCGCGCACTCACCCCCTGCCGCAAGTAAAAGCCGACCCCGCCCCCGCGCGAGCGCAGGGCGGCCGGCCGCGGTACGTGCCGCAGACGGTAACCGGGCACAGTGGGAGCGCGACCCTCCTCACCCTCACGGAGCCATGTCTCGTTGATAGCCACGATGTCAGCTTCCGAGCTGCTTATAATAGCGATCAATTCATCATGGCCCGTACCCAGTGATCCTGTATTATGTAAACAAACTTTGAAAAGTTTATTTCGCATCATTGTAGCGCTCAAAATAATGATTGCATATAATAAATAAAGTTATATAAATATGTATATTAAAATGAGATCTTATAAAACTTAAATAAAATATATAACTTAATCCAAAATGAATAAAATAATATTTATTATATTTACAGATAAAGATGACGTTCCTTATACCGAATCCTAAATCAACGACAAATATCATCACTGACTGTTGAATGTATATACATTTTACACAATTTATAAACATGAATATCCATTTATATGTATTGCACAAAAAAATAGAATATAAAATAAAGCATATCAAGAGACAAAACAAAAATATTACTTTAACAAAAGAGCAAACAAATACTAAAAAGATTAACTGTGCAAACTTCAATCTATTTAAAAATATCTTCCAAGTCCGAATCACGACGTATACTTTTGGCAGGAAAACCTTCGGTTTTTCGTGCAAAGACACGACCGACATCTCTTGAAAATTCCCTTTTATCACTTCGAAAAGGTGGCATAACAATTCCTACTTCTTTTCCACTTTCATTTAAATTTTCTTTTGTGGATGTCCTTTGTCAGCCAACACAATGTCTCCATTTTCTAAATACCTCATCAACTAATCCTCATTTAACTGTTATTTGAGCATAGCTTTTCCTTCCACCGGCCACTTTTGATATAAAGGAAATGAAGCCTCCGGGTGTAATACCTATAAGCACCTTTGCCGTAAATCCTTTCTTGTAGCACCACACATGATTATCAACTGTAGATGGTATTTCTACTTAAAACTCTGTACCATCAATAATGGCTCTAGTGTTACTGTAATTTGGATGAAAGCAAGCCGGAATTTGCAAGCAAGGTTGCTTGATGAGCAAAAGTCTTTACAATAGTATTACATCTTGGTGCTTGGTTTTTTTTGGTGCTTGATATTTCAGTTTGAACTTCAGAATCACATATGTCTTTGCCACTATGTGCATAATTGCAGATGAATGTTTTTCCTTCATATCCGACACGCGAAAATATATTAAATTGGCATTATTTGTAAATTTTAGTACTATGAATATTTTCCATCATTTCAATTACACTTGATTTGCCGCCGAATGTTCCTTTTTTTGCCATAGTGCGCGCTGTGATCGATTCGAGTTTCCCCACCCCCTACTTTGCACCCAGCGAATAGCCAAAGGATGCCCTGTTTAGAGCCAACGCGGATAGTTACTTTATTAAAGAACGAAGGATACGTAAATATATAAAATAAAGAAGAAGCTCAAAAAGGCATGAATTTAAAAAGGGGGGAATAATTGAGACATTTATGTAGCTAGAGAGGTTTGTCAGGATCGTGCGAAGTGGCGATCAATAGTCTCTGCCTACCCCAATGGGAACTAATGGCGTGAGTATATGTATGTATGTATGTAAATGAAACTCGAGGGGTTTGTAAAGATCTAATAGGAGAATTAATGTGGTGAGTGTGCACGCATGTGTGAATTAATTTTGTAAGCATTAAATGAGTTAAAATCAGCGAATTATGCGTTGAGTATGTCCTTGCCACAAAATAGAATAATAAAAAAGTGTATCTTGAATATTTAAAATAACTTTATCTAAAAAGTTTTAAAAAATTATAAAATTGTTCGGCACTCACGCAGAGGACCTGGTAACCTCTACTCTACCGCAGGCGAATAGTAGGCTATTCAGGCACCAGCTTTTTACACTACATCACACTATTTCTGTTTTTATTAACTATGCTTTATTATGTTAACGGTGAAGAGAAATATATATATTATATATTGGCTGTGTAGTGTCGGCTTAGAATAGCACTACCCCATTTCTTACGGTGGGTGTACGTAAGAGGCGACTAACGGTATTGGGGGGCTTTAAAGGGATTTTGGGCGATGCGGTTGGAGACCCATCACCAACAACGTTTATGTTACCATCTTTTCCCCACACAAGTTTCCAAAAGTGGCTGAGAAATTTCTTATTCCTTGGCTCTGGCTACCCCTTCTAGGGATTTATAGCCGTGAGTATATGATTGTATGTATGTATGTAAAGTAAATTAAATAATATATATAGTCAGATCAAGTTAGCGATATATACTATCACTTGAGTACAAAATCCAAGCAAATCGTGGGTACTTTAAACACTAGCTTACAATTTCACATGATGTTCAGAAGTATGAGTACCTCTGTCAACCCCTTCGGGGAAATTCAGCGTGAACGCTTGAGTCTTGAGTGTTTGTAAATAGCTCAGCAATCATGCTTACATTCTGCGACCTCCATTAATATCGATGATCTAATAAGCATTTTAATTTTACGACTCATACAGACGTAACAATAACGATAAATAAGACAGCTGTTATAGAGAGATGATCAAACATGCTTCGATTATCGTGCGTTCCTATGTTGTACAATCTTTTTCCCCATACTAGTTCCTATGTGGCTAAAGAATAACTAATTCTGAAGCTCTGGGTACCTCTTTTGGCCAAATTACCCTACATATGGCAGAATATAGTAATATAGATATATATACTTATTACTTTTACTTATTTTTGGGCGATGCGGTTGGAGACCCATCACCAACAACCTTTATTTTACCATCTTTTCCCCATAAAACTTCCAAAAGTGGCTGAGGAATTTCTAATTCCCTAGCTCTGGCTACCCCTTCAAGGGATTTATAGCCGTGAGTATATGTATCTGTATACCTTTTCTCTTTTATTTATTCAATCCCTTTCATTATTTTTATATTCGATATACGTAAATGTATTGGCTGCGTGTATTTGAATGGGTATGGGTAGAATACAACCAGACATTAAGATCACAAAGAAAAGTACCTTGTATATGAATACATCAATTGCATTAACTAAATAACTATTCTAATATACTAAATTTCTTATTTATACATAAGGAAAATATAATTAAAAAACAAGTAAATACAAATATTCAATGTTAAATTATTAGTGGTCAATTGATACGACAGCTCAGTTGGCAGAACGACCGGGGGCGTATACCCGGATGTCGTGGGTTCAAGTCTGGTGGTACCGAAAATGTTTATTTGCTTAATTGATTAGCAACAAAAAAAATTCTAAATTTCAGGAATCATCTTCTTTATTGGCACAACTTAACCCTCATGTAGCATATACAATAATAAAGTATTGTTTGTTTGTTCCAAAATTTACTTATGTACTGAGATGTTCTGGTTTATGGAGGCAAATCTCAGTCCTTTAGGACATAGACAACGTGATTAAAAAGACTTTGATCAAAATTCTCAACATTTCCTTAAATGAACGCTGCTGGACACAAGCCACGCTCCCAATACGGTACGGTGGTATTGGCATCCGCAGCGTTTCAAGTATAGCCTTACCAGCTTTCTTGTCATCTGGTTTTGCCAATTACAATCTTTTCTTAAGCATCATTAGTAAAGCTTTAAGTTCGGCAGAGATCATCGATCTCACAGATGCTAAGAAAGTTTGGATGGATATAGTTGGTCCTACTGTCAATGTTCCCATCAGTCTGGCATCTCAGAGGCAATGAGACGAGCCCCTCTGCTGTCAAGTTCAAGCAAATCTTCTTAGTTCAGCTCTTGACTTGGCGGAGCGGGCGCGTCTCTTGGCTTGCTGTGAGCCAGATTCTGGGCATTGGTTGAGAGCATTACCATCGAGCAACCTCGGCACATTGCTAGACAGAGGCTCCTTTTCTTTAGCTATGGGTCTGCGATTGGGCACCAAAATAAATGAGAGACATCGCTGCCGCTGTGGAGTATTTGTCGATCAGTTGGGGCACCATGGATTATCATGTCGTCGTAGTGCTGGTCGCATACCTCGCCATGCTGCAATCAATGATATTATCAGACGGGCCCTTACCACTGTCAACATACCATTAATCCTGGAGCCATCAGGTTTGATTCCATGGAAGAATGGGAGGACGCTAGTGTGGGACGCTACCTGCGTCGACACGCTAGCGCCGTCTCATTTGTCGGGGTCTGCATCTAAAGCTGGCACTGCGGCAGCTGAAGCTGAGGGTCTGAAGAGGCGCAAATATAGCAATTTAGCTGAGGAGCATTACTTCTCAGCTTTTGCTGTAGAGACTCTCGGTCCGTGGGGCCCAGATGCGCGTCGTTTTTTCAAAGAAATTTCAACGCGCGTGATCGAGAAATGCGGAGATCCGAGGGCTGGCGCATTCTTCGCTCAAAGAATCAGCTTAGCGATTCAAAGGGGTAATGCAGCCAGCCTTCTCGGAACCCTGCCACCAGGCGGCAGCGATTTCGAGAGTATTTTTTATATGATTTAATGTAGGTTAGGTTTTTCATATATTATAATTTTATTTTATTTTTTACCTGTATATATAGTTAAATGTGTAAATATATGTTAATTTATTGAATTAGCAACTAACTAACCACGTTGTAATTTGGGTTTGACCCGCAACTCTGACTGTCTGTCACAAGCTTAATAATTGTATCACATTTGGCGCGCAAATGTCTTTTATGTGCAGTACTTATTTTTTTACACATTCGTTTAAGAGGATTCTATATTGGGTCCAACAGCGTTCACATGCATGCAATAGCAGCTTCAATCCTATAAAGGGGTAGTCATAACTGCTAACAGATTTTAATATAAGTTTGTATAGATATATATGTATGTGTATATATATATATATGTATAGAAATAGACTCACCATCGCCCTACTTTGGTTTTCGTTAATGACTTATTGTGTACTTAGTGGCTGTTGTTAATACATACATACATATATATATAAGGAATTTATAATTTCTTAGCTCTGGCTACCCTTTCAAGGTATTTATAGCCGTGAATATATGTATGTATGTAATAATAATATTAGCTGTGTATTAATTTCTTGATGAGCAATAATAATAGTCGAGTTTCCAATGGTTATACTTATTATCTATTTCGTGATTATAATGAAGTCAAATGAAACGTGAAAGAAGAAATAAATTAAGTTACAATGATAATTGTGAAATTTTATCAATTAATAAGGCTTTTATATACTTGTAGTATAGTTGAGTGCTGTGTAGTGTCGACTTATAATAGCACTACCCCATTTATCCCGGTGGGTGTTCGTAAGAGGCGACTAACTGTATTGGGGCTTTTAAGGGATTTTTGGACGATGCGGTTGGAGACCCATCACCAACAACCTTTATTTCACCATCTTCTCCCCACTCAACTTTCCAAAAGTGGCAGAGGATTTTTTAATTCATTGGCTCTGGCCACCTCTTTTAGGGATTTATAGCCGTGAGCATATTTATGTATGTATGTATGTTGTTATTATAAGTAAACAGTAACTTTTCATCGTTCCTTCTTTCAATTTTCTTTAAGTCTAACACCTATTTGTTCCGCAATATAAATTATCTGTTCTAAAAATAATGTATTTTTCTCTAGAATTCAACAATAGTATATTGTTAACTATTTTCCTTCAGCATAGATTTCTGACATAGCAATCACACTTAACGACAGCCGTGGCCGAGTGGATAGGTGACCAGCTTCTCGGTGACTAGGTTCGATCCCCGCTGAGAGCAAAATTTATTTTTTTAGCATAATTGTTTGTTTCTTTGTCTTGGGTGTTATTCATATGTGGATAGGGGAGAAACAAAGTATCGTTTGTGATGGGTTCCAACCACATCGCCCAAAAACCACTTAAAAAGCCCTATACCCTTAGTCGCCTCTTACGACACCTCTAATTTTTATATATTTCTATTACATATTATGTATCATAGACATTATTTACTATTATATTAATTTATGTTACCGTAGCGTGAGATTCCTCAGTTGTTACTTGGAGTTAGTGCTGACTGAAAACGAGTGTTGTGAGTAGAATACTCACAGCAAAATACTGAGTCACTGATTCGCCGTTTAACCCTTTATAAGGCAGTGGCTAAATAGTGGCCACCATAATTTCAACCTTACCTACCTTGAAATAGAAGTGAAATACAATGAATTTTTGATCATACCTCTGCCTTATAAAGGGTTAAGTTGCGAAAAAAGGCATTTTTTTCTTCTCATACTTTTCAAACAATGTCGATTTACAATTTCGTAAAATTTATTGATTTCTTTTCTTTATTTTATTTTGTATATGTCGTGGCCATATCGTAGATTTGAACACATCGTGAAATGATCGATCATTTCATGAAATGGTCACATTTCATGATGTGGCCAACTTAATTTGACCAGATCATAAAATCGTCAACGTTTCACGATTTTGTCATCCACGCTTGGCCAGATCGTAAAAATCGTTAACCTGTGAAATGCGATCCAAACTGTACCGTTTTTTAACATATTGCTCAGTTTTTTCGTAATTAGCAAAGTATTCGAGAACCTTTTCGTCGAAAACTCTTTTGTTATTACTTTCTTCCTCGCTTAATAAAGAATTATTAACTTTTTTACTGAGAGAAATAACACTTGTCAGCGGCCGCCATTTTCACTCATAAACAAAGCGATTTCAGCGCCTCTACCGGTAATTAATGTGACTATTTTACGATATGACCAAATAATCTTAACCATTTCATGAAGAGGCCGCGCGTTTAGTTGGCCATATCGAGAAACGATTTCTTATAATTGATCTGCCCAAACCACATCACGATGTGGCCAATAAACAGTTAAACATTTCATGAAATACGACCATTTCATGAAATGATCGATCATTTCACGATGTGTTCAAATTTACGATATGGCCACGACATATGTCTTTACTAAATGCTTGTGTAATGGTTTTCTTGTGCCTTATGGTGATTAAACGTCTTTCTTTCTAAATTAATCTTGCGAGATTTTCTAGTATGGCACAAAATGACGGTGGATAGTCACTGCCTGCCTCAATGGGAATTCATGGAATGAGTATATGCATCGGCTTAGAATGTCACTACCCCTTACTACTCACGTCGTAAGGGGCGACTAAGGGAAATTGATTTTTAAGGGGTTTTAACGCTACTCTACTTCTACCATCTTGTATCAACTTCCAAATATGGCTGACGAGTTTCTAGCTCTGAAGTTCTGGCTACCCTTTTTATGGATTTATGGCCGTGAGTATATGTAAGTATGTAAAATGTATGATAACAAAACTACAATGATGTCTACAAAAATGAAATGTAAATAATGAAGTGAGATATGCACTGCTTATCTCTTCGGAAACTAGGTGTGTTAATTAGGCCGGATCGTTATCACAATCACAAAAAAAATTTGTAAATTTGTTCATGTTTGCTTGTAACTTGTTTATATTATAAATATATGTAGCGACATGATAGTCCAGTGGGTAGAACACCCGCCCGAAAACAGAAGGGCGTGAGTTCCAATCCTGGGTCGGGCCTACACCAATTTGTCTTTTCTAAAGTCATATATGTGGTTAATTTATCATGGTTGTTAATGGTTAGGGAAAACATCGTGAGGAAACCCACATTACTGAGTTGTACTTAGTCATGTGACAGTGTATTCGTACAAAACGGCGATAGGCCTGCCCCCTATCACGTGAGTACTCTGTCTAAGCAAAACGTTCTCTGGACACTAGATGGCGCTTGCCATGTGAGTTCAGAAGTATTGGTACCTCTGCCAAACCCATCGGGGATAAACGGCGTGAACGTTTATGTTATGTTATGTATATGCAGCTCGAACGTAATGATTTCAATCTGATTTCAAATGACAAACTGTTATCCATAGAATACCGTGGGTAGAACACCGCTTATCGTGCAGACGATGATGGTTCAAATCCCGGGTCGGGCCTAGACCAATTGTTAACGGTGAGGGAAAACATCGTGAGGAAACTCACATTGCTGGGTTGTACTTAGGCATGTGACAGTGTATTTGTACAAAATGGCAATAAGCCTGCCCTCTTTCACGTGAGTACACTGTCCAAGCAAAATGTGTGTACTCTGAACACCAGGTGACAATGTCACGTGATCTTCAGAAGTATTAGTACCTCTGCCAACCCCTTCGGGGATATATGAACGTTAGAGTTCGAGTATTATATTTTATATGTTAAAGCGGTTGAAGGGGTTTAGAGTTTTCAGGCTTCAAATATTCAGTCAAATAATTACCCCTATAAGAAC
Organism: Bedellia somnulentella; assembly: GCA_963576735.1. Lineage (NCBI taxonomy): Eukaryota > Metazoa > Arthropoda > Insecta > Lepidoptera > Bedelliidae > Bedellia > Bedellia somnulentella. The sequence goes on from OY755199.1 coordinate 5,400,186, forward strand.
CCCCAAAAGAAAAAGCGCTTACGTCTACAGAGGTCGAGCACGAACGTTATTATATCGTTACTCTGAAGTAAACGATGTAACGTAAGTGCGAAAGAGATAGCTGTATATACCACGCGAAATCAAATTAAAACATCGCTCGTACTAGCTATGCTGATTGTATTACAATAGAGTTAAGTCTGGACTTTCTATTTTATAACTGGAATCGTTTGGTTCGACCCATTTTCATGCATTGTCTACACTTTCTGACCTATAATACGTCACGGTTTTGAACCCTACAACCTCTATAGTGATAATATTATATTTCTTCGTTGCTTATCTCACTATTTCAAGTTAAAGGATATTATTGAATTGAGATAAGAATGTAATGGATTGTAATAAACTACAATCGATCTGCCTATCCCAAGCAATATCTAAGGTTTCTTTAATCGCTGCTCAGCCCACATGTTTCATCTGAAGATTGTGGGTATTTATATATGACAGAATTATTGCAATCGGTGAATTTGTTTCGGAGCCTATTCGTTACAGAGAAACAAGCATTCAAACAAATATTTTTTCTTTATAAAGAAAGAAAAAAAGAATTTTATTTGTTGCCGACAATACAAAATCAACAATACAAAAAAACGCACATTTTACAAAAATAATATGAAACCATAAACAAAAATAGAAACATTAAAATAAAATAAATAAACAATATCAAACAGATATACGCCCGATTTCTGAATTGAGTATTCAAGCTGAGAACGACTTAAGTATCGTTTTGGCTCATTCAGTTGTTAAGATTTCAATGCGACAGAACGATGGAATACTCAATTCAGAAATCTGTCGATAGACTATATCAACGTTTACTTGTGACAGCAACAAAAGAGCATATGACTTAGCATTTTGTAGTGAATGCCATTCAGTAAGAATGATTTTCAGTCAGATCCTGTGCAAGTGAAAATATTTTTAGAAAAAGATATATTCTAAATCCAATTTAGTATGGTAACACTAGTGTGACACTAAAAAAGAAAGCATACAGCGATGTAGGATGTAACTACTGGCGCCATCTAGTATGTAATATGTAAATTAGTAAGGACTTGGTTTTAGGTCACGGGCGCGATGGCTTATTTCATGTATAATTTCGGTGTTTGGCTACCGATTTCTATGATTCTTTTTAATTGAATAGGTAATAATGTTAACTTTTTTAAATTATCGATGAGTGAGTGTATTAAAAACGTAAGAGTAAACAAATTTAATCAGAATGCTTTTAACTGCTAAGCTATCAAGAGTTTCACGTGTTATTGTGAGTCAACCATAATAGAGAGACATAATGATGTTGCAGGATATTTTTTAGACAATTTTATGAAAAATATTTCCGTCATTCATTATTTCTATGCAACTTTAACCTTTAAGCCTAAAAAATGGAGTAACTTCTCCCGCATTCCCAAAATTTCCCTTCACTACTCTTCTAAAGTATATTTTAACCTGCCCAGGAGTATGAAGAATAATTTTGCCAAATTTCGTTAAAATCCGTCGAGTAGTTTTTGTTTTCATAAGGAACATACAAACCGACAGACAGACAGACAAAAAATTTACTGATTGCATTTTTGGCGTCAGTATTGATCACTTTTGACTTATCAACCCCTGATAGTTATTTTGAAAATATATTACATGAACCGAATAGAACTCTCTACAGATTTATTTTAAGTATAGATTTTCCCCACTTAACTTCCAAAAGTGGCTGAAGAATTTCTTATTCCGAATCGTGATTTATATGTGTGTATGTTAAAAGTATACCTCAGTATGTCTTTGTCTGTCTTTGTCGTTCGTATAGCACAACATAACCTACGTACGACGTTTGAGTCTTGAGTCTTATATTCTTCATACATTGGACGCCTGCCTTCATATTCTTCTTCAGCACATTTTCTATTCTACACACATCACTCACATACACTTACGCTCTCTTGCTTCCATCATGTAAATATTCTAAGAAAGAAAGAAAGAAAGAAAGAAAAACATTTATTCACAACTAAAGGTACACTTTAAACACACAACAGTAATCTTAAAACAATAAGCTTATAAACTACAAAATTAATCATTATTAAAACTAAACATTCTAACACTTTATCTCTTCTAAATTTTTACATACATACACTCACGGCTATATTTCCCTAGAAGGGGTAGCCAGAGCTAAGGAATTATAAATTCCTCTGCCATTTTTGGAAGTTGAGTGGGGAAAAGATGGTAAAAATAAAGGTTTTTGGTGATGGGTCTCCAACCGCATCGCCCAAAAATCCAATAAAAAGCCCCAATACCCTTAGTCGCCTCTTACGACACCCGTGGGTAGGAAGGGGTAGCGACATTCTAAGCCGGCACTACACGGCAAAATTTGACTCCCGACTTTTAAAAGTTCTTTACTATTATAAGGTAAAATTGGATCGATTCGCTTAAACTTTACTGTATGACGGTCTACTCTTCACGCCGAGAACAAAAATTAGCATACGTATCTCTTCTACTCAACTCTTATTAACATTTATTTCTATCTCCCTCGCACGCAACGAATATTCAGATTTTGACATTTTGAAATGTATAGAACAATATTGAACAATAGAACAATGTCAAAATATGAATATTCGTTTCGTGTGAGCGAGACAGAAATAAATTTAAATAGGGGTTAGAAGAGATAAGTATGCCACTATCGTTCTCGAATTGAAGAGTTGTATGTTGTGTATGTTTATCAGACATCAGGCTGTATCTTACATACATACATATTCTCACGGCTATAAATTCCTAGAAGGGGTAGCCAGAGCTAAGGAATTAGAAATTCCTCAGCCACTTTCGGAAAGTTGAGTGGGGAAAAGATGGTAAAATAAAGGTTTTTGGTGATGGGTCTCCAACCGCATCGCCCAAAAATCCCTAATAGCCCCAATACCGTTAGTCGCCTCTTACGTACACCCACCGGAAGAAATGGGGTAGTGCTATTCTAAGCCGACACTACACGGCACGTCTGTATCTTATAGAATAGAAAACTCTTTATTGCACATCAAAAAGGAGAAAATTTACAAATAGACAGAATTAAATAACAAAAGTACAATTGGCGGTCTTATCACTAAAAGCGATCTCTTCCAGACAACCTTTGAATGGAGAGGTCAATAAATTATAGTCATGTGAGATAGATGTACAACAACATGGTGAAACTGATAACAAAATGCGTTAATCTACTTACACAATAAATTCATAATAACTTTCTAGTTATTAAAATAAAAATAATAAACATATACATACACATGACAATAAAATAATACTTATAATACATATCAATATTATTATACATACTTTTAATTTATATACATACATACATACACTCACGGGGTAGCCAGAGCTTTGGAATGAGAAATTCCTCAGCCACTTTTGGAAGTTGATTGGGGAAAAGATGGTAATAATAAATGTTTTTGGTGGCGGGTCTCCAACCACATCGCCCAAAAATCACTTAAAAAGCCCCTTTATCCTTAGTCGCCTCTTACGATCACCCACGGGTAGAAATGGGGTAGTGTTATTCTAAGCCGACACTAAACAGCAATTCATTTATATACTTAATTATATATATTTTAATTTGCAACAGTACTGTATCTTATGAACTTTTGTCATTGTTTAAGATAGTTTAATTCCATAACTACAAATACTCATTTTTAGAATCAATTTAATATTAAAGTAGGCTCTTTGCAGTTCTCTTATTTATACTCACGCCAAATTTCTCATTGGGGATGGCAGAGAGTATCGACCCTAAAAAATCTCTCCAACTCTATGTACGATCACTAATCTTATCTTCTTCGAATAGTTATAGATTTTTTTATACTTTACTATCTTAAAACATTAGGCATTATAAAAATGAAGTCTTTAGCAAATGACCCCAAATATATTATTTAAATAAGGCTTAATCTCTTAGTGAATTAAGTTAGATAGAATTAATTCGTTATTCTTAAAAAAAAACAATTGTTTTAAGCTTTAAGGCAAACCAAGAACGCATTAAGTGTTTATTAAGAAATGATTATGATAAATATTCCATTAATTACTTGGAAGGCCTGTAGGTAATCATGACTCATGACAAATAAAGTTGAAAAAAATTAAGATTTTCGGATCTTTTCCCTTAACCACTGCTCCGTAATGTATCAAAATTAATCAACAATACTGACACGGGAAAACTCAAGCTCAAGCGTTCACGCCGTCCATCACCGAAGGGGTTGGTAGAGGTACTGATACTTCTGAACAGTTAACAGATCAGAGTACCTATGTACTTTTTAGTTTTTAAACTCTCGTGGTTTGTAGAAATTATATATAATAATAATCGGGATTAACCAACAAATATTTTTGAAACCACTTACGTGATATGTTTGTCCGACGTTTCGGCACACCTACTGGTGCCGTGGTCTCGGGTCAGCTGTCGAGTCAGCTTTTGCACAGCAACAGTTGATGATGTAATTCAAATATTTTTGTTCAAACCTCATGTGGGGATTATTACTAATAAATAAAGAATAAATAAAGGAAAGAAAAATTTCGACACAGGCGGGGTTCGAACCCTCGGGTATACGCCCCCGTCGCTCTGCCAATTGAGCTACCGTGTCAATGGCTGCCAGCGGGGGCGTATACCCGAGGTCGCGGGTTCGATTCCCGCCTGTGTCGAAATTTTTCTTTCCTTTATTTATTAGTTGATGATGTAGTTCGGAAATATTAGAACCTTTGCCAACCCCTTCGGGGATGTAAGGCGTGCACGTTTGACTTTGAGTTGAATAATATGATGACGAGTTATGGTATGTAACTTTGATCGTTCATTTGTTTAAGAGGCTAATCTTTGGAAATACTGAAGAAATCATGAAAATTTTTTCGCAATTAAAAAACTACACTATCTAGAATTGCTGTAGGCTATATTTCTCAAACTCAAACTCAAACGTTCACGCTGTATATCCTCGAAGGGGTTGGCAAAGGTACTAATATTTCATAACATCATCACCAAATGTTTTTCGTGTAACGAAAAGGCTTCGAAACGGCTCAACCCATTTCAAGTTATCATTCATAAATGGAAAACTACAAACTTAATCTTTATTAGCATAATGCTAAATATCACAGTGCTGTGATTATATAATATATAATTTTTATTGCTTTTCTTATATGCTAATGGAAGTTAAAAGAGGAAAAATCTGTTACGGAATAGATTAGGTCATGTTTATACTTATGCTTGAGGCTACAATTATAAGTGGTCTTTACTACTGGCCTACTTAATTAAATATCGTAATCGAGTAAATATTTAAAACTCGAGATTTTTAGTTCAATTTTACGTTTCGATTAAACATACATATATTTACTCACGGCTATAAAAAACTAAAAGGGGTAGCTAGAGCTTTGGAATTAGAAATGCCTTAGCCACTTTTGGAAGTTAAGTGGGGAAAAGAAGGTAATAATTAATAATTGTTGATGATGAGTCTCCGGCCGCATCGCCCAATAATATCACTTAAGAAACCCTACACCCTTACGATCACCCACGGATAGAAATGGGGAAGTGCTATTCCAAGTCGACACTACACTACACAGCTACATTTATATTCCGATTAAAATCCTCGCACACAGATAAAAAGACTAATTTTCAGATAAAACAGCAATCATAAATTCATAAATAAACATGATCTACATAAGTTAAACAAATACACTTTTATTTGAGTTGATAATCGGTGAGATAGAAGATGCCATTTTGTTGACTGTACAAAGTTTTGTTTGTTTTGTTGAGTGCCGTAGTCGAGTCTCGTTCTTGACTTGAAATGAGTTCCCATAACAAATCGAGGCGAGTCAGTATACTTGGCATCGTGAGCGTATCCAAACGTCGCGCTAGAAAAAAAAAGTTACGCGGCCATATTTGAAAAAGTTTTTGTTTTCGAACATTCTTGCTAAAAATTTCCGTGACATTATATACAATAAGTGTACCTAATTAACTATTTAGTTAATAACGTTTTGATAATTATGTGAGTAGAAAGGAAATGCAGTGGTGTGTTGTGTTGAAATGAAGTTTGTTTACGTTTTGAAGGAATCTCTAATGTTGTGGTAAAAGGCAGTCATGCATATTTAAAAATCAATAACATGGATATAATTCTAATCTTACGTCATTACTTATATATTATTGCATTGAGAAATCTTTTAAGTACTGAAATATATATTTTTTTGGGGTTTTCTTATGTAGGCATTTCAAAAAGGTAGCTTGATTAACACAAAGAGTAACTATTACATACAAATAAAATAGGCTATAAATCCCGAAAAGAGGTAGACACAAAAAATACTTACTTACTTAGAAATTCCAACGGAGAGAAGATTTTAACATACGGGTTGATTCACACAATAATTTCAAAACCCCAAAATCTCTTTTCGTACGACACCAGTGGAAAGAAATGGTTTTCATGTAATTGCAAAACAATATTTTATAATTATAGTATCCGCAATAAAATACATTGGATACTTCTGTTACAAAGAAATAATTTAAAGTTTCACAACACACACATTCTCAAACACAATCGAACATAAAAAACACATAAAAAGTTTTGTGCTATACAGCGTCGTGATCTTGGCATGAAAACAACTTTTTGTTTTTTTCTTGAAGCGAATGAACAATACAAATCTTTATATGAGTATATAAAAAAAAGCCGTTTAATATCGGCTTAGAATAACACTACCCCATTTCTACCCGTGGGTGATCGTAGGAGGCGACTAAGGATATAGGGGCTTTTTAAGTGATTTTTGGTGATGTGGTTGGAGACCCGTCACCAAAAACATTTATGATTCCCATCTTTTCCCCAATCAACTTCCAAAAGTGGCTGAGGAGTTTCTCATTCCTAAGCTCTGGCTACCCCGTTAAGGGATTTATAGCCGTGAGTATGTAAAAAAATTTTAGCTTATTTCATTAAAATAAAACAAATTTATTGGAAAAACACTTTAAGTTCAATAGCCTTAGTAAGTTCCCTCACTCTGTATTTTGGATTGGTTTAGATTAGCACTAGCCTATTTTCTTTTGTGTAATTCCGAGGTAATTAATTACTCCCCAATATCCACGCATACTGTTTCATTGATAGTTCTAAAATTCAAATGTGTCCGAGGGTTTTCGTATTCCGTAGCTCTTGCTACCTCTATCTGGATTTGCAACCTTAACGCCCGATTTCTGAATTGAGTATTCCAGCTGAGAATAATTTAAGTATCGTTCTGTCGCATTGAAATCTTAACAACTGAATGAGACAAAACGATTCTTAAGTCGTTCTCAGATTGAATACTCAATTCAGAAATCGGGCGTAAGTGTAGGTAGGTAGGTATTTCAAGTATTAATCAAGAGTACCGGAAAACACGTTAAATGTTAAGTATAATGAGTTCACTTGGCCAGGGGTCGGTAACCTTCTCAGTCAAGAATCAATGATGCAATTTATTTCATTTCTAAGTAGTAATTTAAATAATGAAAAATCTTTCTTCTCCTCTTGAGGACACAGACAATATAAAAAAACAATAAACATAGACTTCAACAACTTATACAACAACAAAAAATGAACCTATATACTAGAAAAAAACTAAATAATAATAATTCATAAAACACAAAACTTACAATTTACACAATGTGCCCTCATTTGGCGAAAAGGTACCTGGCTCGGTATTTTGCTATTGTAACATAAATTGACAAAAGCGCCGATTTTCAGCCAGTAATACTAGAATGACTCTTAAAATGTCTGTGAGGCTGTTATTCCACATGCAAAACGGGGTAATATTTTATCACTAGTAAAAGTAAACATGCGGTTTACATCATATCTCTATCGTATGACGGCTGTTGAGATTTAAGCAAATTTTTCTATCTGAATAACCTCACTTACTCGGAAAAAGTCGCATGTGGCGCGAACCAAAGGTTGTCAACCACTGCACTAGGCGGCTGTTGCATTATTGTTTGTATGGTGATAAGATATGTTAGTAAATATAACCGATATACTTACAATTGTACCAGAAAAGGCATAATCATGACGATTGTGTGAAAAAAAAAAGTTTAATTTGTTCTATTAAAATTTCGAAATATTCTATCTAGAGATTAGTCTACGGATACTTATAAAATTGTAGGTGATAATGTTTTCAGAAAATATTAATTGATTATATTTTATAAATTAAATTGTGATAAAAATATTATTTAAAATGAAACTAGGGAACGGTAAACTATGTCGCCCAAAAATTACTCAAATAATCTTCATGCGCTTAGTCGCTGTTTGACACGTGACACCCACCCACGGAAAGAACTAAATAATAAATCAAATTTACTAACTAAAAAATAAATGATATTATACGGACATATTATACACATTGCTGTGTAGTGTCGGCTTAGAATAGCACTACCCCATTTCTTCCGGTGGGTGTACGTAAGAGGCGACTAACGGTTTTGGGGGCTTTTGAGGGATTTTTGGGCGATGCGGTTGGAGACCCATCACCAACAACCTTTATTTCACCATCTTTTCCCCACACAACTTACAAAAGTGGCTGAGGAATTTCTGATTCCTTAGCTCTGGCTACCCCTTCTAGGGATTTATAGCCGTGAGTATATGTATGTATGTATGTATATTATACACAGATCAAGTTAGCCCCAAACTAAGTATAACTTATAGTTTGGGATACTGACTCAACAATATATTTATAGGTAATATTATATTATACACATATAAACATCCAAGACTAATGCCCGATTTCTGAATTGAGTATTCCAGCTGAGAACAACTTAAGTATCGTTATGTCGCATTGAAATCTTAACAACTGAATGAGACAAAACGATACTTAAGTCGTTCTCAGCTTGAATACTCAATTCAGAAATCGGGCGTAAGAAACAATCATTTATGCTCATCAAACAAATGGGTCTCTTAGCGGCACTCGAACCTGTAACCTCCAGATCGAGAAGCAAGGAATCTATCCACTCGGCCACGTATATGGTCGAAGTATTATCTGAAAATCTAACTATGAGTCATAATGCATTTTAAATCCGTTTTAAGAATTCATTAAAAAGTTTTGATATGAACAAAATAGTAAAACTCTTTACTGCACATTACAGCATATATATTGAGGTCTTATCACTAAAAGCGATCTTTCCCAAACGACTTTCGAGTGGAAATATTTACTTGGACATTAGAAACTCATCAACAATAAAGAACTAATTATATCCCAGTATTTTGGTGATAAACCTATACTCTAGTAAAAAACGATGAAATACATAAGAATCATGTTGAGTTATTAGTGATCGATAGAGTCCGCGTTTCCTAATAAGAAAAAAGGGGTCTTTTGTACAATATACATACATACATACACATACTCACGTCTGTAAATCCCTTGAAGGGGTAGCCAGATCTTGGGATTTAGAAATTCCTCAGACACTTTTGAAAGTTGCGCGGGGAAAAGATGGTAAAATAAAGGTTGTTGGTGATGGGTCTCCATCCGTATCGCCCAAAAATCCCTTGAAAGCCCCAATACCGTTAGTCACCTCTTAGGTCGAAATGGGGTAGTCTATAGCCCACCTCGCTTGTCTAGTGGCAGACTTACAATTTTTCACGAGTACTACAGTTATATATAATAGACGGAATTGACGACTTTACAGACTCCACATGAATTTATGAATTTAGGTTAGCACTGTGCTATTCTAAGCCGACACTACACAGCAAACAATAATATGTGCAACAATATGTTATATATTTGTTTTTTTACAATGTTATTGTACATTTACCCGAACGACGTTATTTTTTTTACCATACTATCCAATGTAGTAAGATTCCAATTGCGATTCTGTGTAAAACTGTTTTATTATATTGACAAAACAATTTGTTTTTCATGAGAAATACAGAGTTTTTCTAATCTATCCTATTCTCCTATGTTTCATACATACATATACTCATGGCTATAAATCCCTAAAAGGGGTAGCCAGAGCTGAGAAATTAGAAATTTCTCAGCCACTTTTGGAAGTTGAGTGGGGAAAAGATGGTAGAATAAAGGTTGTTGGTGATGGGTCTCCAACCACATCGCCCAAAAATCCCTTAAAAAGCCCCAATACCGTTAGTTGCCTCTTACGTACACCCACCGGAAGAAATGGGGTAGTGCTATTCTAAGCCGACACTACACAGCTTCTCCTATATTTCGTAAGAAAATAAAATATAGAAGTTATCGCCACTTACGCAAGCCTTAGAATAAAGCCATTAGGAAGTGACAAATAATTAATTGAGAAGTGAATGATATAATAGAAAATATAATAACAAAGACTTATCTATGTGATTTACGACATAATAGAACGACTAGTTTTCTCAAAACTTAATACCATCTTAAAGTTAAGAAGTACCTACTTTCTCTGCTTAGCATAATAGTGAAACGTACATTAACATATTATGCTTCAAACAAACGTTTAGTATGGAATACATAAAAATTCTTGGCTATGTAGTGGCGACATAGAACTTAAAATAGTTCTACCCGATTCCGTATATAACATCATGACCTATGTGAGCTCTTTTTTAAGATATTTTCAAGTGATTGGTGTACAAACTTTAGTCACATTTTTCTTCTATACTACTGTTGCTCTGCCTACTTTATTGAATTATAGTGAAATATAAACTTACAATCACATTAGGGTAGGCAGAGATTATCGATCGCCACTTTGTACAATCCTGACAAACTTCTCTAGCTTCGTTTACATCCATCAATTTTCTATAGACGCTCTTTTATTCTTCATACTTCGGACGCCTGCCTTTTTGAGCACATTTTCAATTTGGTCCAAATGTGTCCTCCGAGGTCGTCCTCTACCACATTACCATCCAAATAAGCTTTATAAAATGTATAAATAGTGTCCTAAATTCCTACTACAATAACCTTGAGTCAGCCTTGTAGTACCTTCTTTCTCTAAATTGCCAAAATCTAAAACATAACAATATTTATTTTAATATTAACAACTACTACGACCACTGTGATGAGCAACTGTGATAGCCTAGTGGGTAAAACACTCGGTTATCGTGCAAACGACTAGTGTTCAAATCCTGGGTCGGGCCTACACCAATTTGTCTTTTCTAAAGACATATGTGCGGTTAATTTATCATGGTTGTTAACGGTGAGGGAAAACATCGTGAGGAAACCCACATGGCTGAGTTGTACTTAGTCATGTGACAGTGTATTCGTACAAAACGGCGAAAGGCCTGCCCCCTATCACGTGAGTACACTGTCCCTGCAAAACGTGGGTACACTCTGAACACCAGGTGACAAAGTCACGTGATGTTCAGAAGAATTAGTACCTCTGCCAACCCCTTCGGGGATATTCGGCGTGAACGTTTATGTTATGTTATGTTTTTATGTTACTACGACCACATTTATTCTACTACATTTGTTGTATTACTCAGATAAATGATACCTGTGATTCTTTTTTCTAAAATATATTTTATGTACTTTGTACATACATAAATACATATACTCACGACTATGAATACCTTGAAGGGGTAGCCAGAGCTAGGGAATCAGAAATTCCTCAGCCACTTTTGGAAGTTGCGTCGGGAAAAGATGGTGGATAAAGGTTGCTGGTGATGGGTTTCCAACCGCATCGCCCAAAAATCCCTTAAAAACTTAAATAACGCTAGTCGCCTCTTACGCACACCCACCGGAAGAAATAGGGTAGTGTTATTCTAAGCCGAAACTACATATCATTTGTACTTTCATAGATTTGAAATAAACTGTTTCACAAAGTACATCTACCTAACATGACTCTGTGATATAGTTCTTACCTTCTAAAGGTTGTCTAGAAGAGATCGCTTATAGTGATAAGACCGCCTTTTGTATTTAATTGTAAAATTTTGTTGTTTATAAATATTATTGTGTTGTATTAGCTGTGTAGTGTCGGTTTAGAATAACACTACCCCATTTCTACCCGTGGGTGATCGTAAGAGACGACTAAGGGTATAGGGACTTTTCAAGTGATTTTTGGGCGATGTGGATGGAGACCCGTCACCAAAAACATTTATTATTACCATCCTTTCCCCAATCAACTTCCAAAAGTGGCTGAGGAATTTCTCATTCCAAAGCTCTGGCTGCCCCGTTTAGGGATTGATAGCCGTGAGTATATGTATATGTAAATATTATGTTTTTCAGATGTGCGATAAAGAGTTTTCTATTCTATCCTATAAATGGCCTATAGATTTGGGTGATGATCGTAGCGATCTGTGGTGGTCTAAAAATATCCATTCCATGTGAACAAAGTCACGGGACAAAGCTAGTAGTATTATAAATAGATAGGGAAGAAATTACACGCCTTAAGAATTGCAGAATGAATAAATTAACATAAATACCTTGCATTGTAAAAAAACTTAAGATCGAAGGCTTATTCAAGGTTGTATTGACCGATCAACTGTGACTTGCTTATAAAGTCATTTCATTATGTTGTCTGTACTTTAATTAATTCTCTTGGTGTCACAAGGACTCTATACGGGATATTTTTACACTTACATAAAAATTGCAATACTACAATACAATAGGAAATATGTGTGTTGATGAGTTTCATACGGATTCTTCTCTACAACAATACACCTTCCGAATTCGAAGTAGAATTAGGTTAAACTTATAAGTTTATACTGAAATAAAAAATATATATTATCAGATGATTAGACGATTATACCTTAAGGGGTAAATTTTGATCGTGTTTCATAAGCAGTGCTTAGCCGGGGCGGATCACTAGTTTTTAATATAATAAACTGACATGACACCGTTTTATTAATATTTTATTACCGATTATTTAATTAATACTGATAATTTAACGACGTGATAGCTTAATGGGTAGAACACCGGTTACCGCGTAAGCGACTAGTGTTCAAATCCCGGGTCGATTCTACACCAATTTGTATTTTCTAAACACATATGTGTGGTAATTTATCGTGGTTGTTAACGGTGAGGGAAAACATCGTAAGGAAACCCATATGGCTGAGCTGCACTTAGTCATGTAACAGTGTATTCGTACAGAACTGCGATAGGCCTGCCCCATATCACGTGAGTACTCTGTCCATGCAAAACGTGTCCATTAGTACCTCTGCCATCCCCTTCGGTGATATTTGTCGTGAACGTTTATGTTAATTTTTTGTTATGTTATTATTTAATTATTTGTTCTCTTCGCTTTCGGCGTCGTTTATTTCGTCTTACTTAAGATAAATTATCACTTTTAGTTATTCAATAGATCGAAGTAAATTTTGTATATGTTTAGATCGGAATCTTAAATATAAATAAGGGGCGCTTATGTTCCAATGATTTTATAAGAACGATCAAAACAATCATTCCGAAACCGGCCAAGTGCAAGTATGACAGCGGACAAAGGGTTCCCCACAATTTATTAAACGAACGCATTTTTTTAAAATCTTTTACTATCATGGTAGAAATCCCTGCACTACCATCGTGCTGAAGTATGAGCCAGTCTTTCTATAATATCTATAATAACTCGCGAAACATAAATGGTTAGAGACAGAGCTATTATATCATTTTTTAATATAACTTTATATAACATCAATATTCTCAGGCTATAAAAACCAAAAAGGGGTAGCCAGAGAAACAGAATTAGGAAATTCATCAGCCACGTTTTGAATTTGAGCCGGGAAAATATTGTAATATAAAGGTTGTTGGTGGTCTCTCCGGCCACACCGTCCAACAATCACTTAAGCCATAAATCGCCCGTTACGACTCCCGCGGGAAGAAAAGGGTTAGTACTATTCTTTGCCGACGCTACACACACTACCTCCCATCTTATATACGTGCCCACCACGGGGCTCGAACCTACCCCATATAGGGCGATTTGGTCATAGTCCACCACGCTGGCCTATTGCGGGTTGGCAGACTAACGACTACTACCGTAATAGGAGCCGGGACCGACTATACACACTACACACACTATACATAGCCGTGTAGTGTCGGCTTAGAATAACACTACCCCATTTCTACCCGTGTGTGATCGTAAGAGACGACTAAGGGTATAGGGGCTTTTTAAGTGATTTTTGGGCGATGTGGTTGGAGACCCGTCACCAAAAACATTTATGATTACCATCTTTTCCCCAATGAACTTCCAAAAGTGACTGAGGAATTTCTCATTCCTAAGCTCTGGCTACCCCGTTAAGGGATTTATAGCCGTGAGTATATGTATGTATGTATGTATGTACACACTATACTACATCTTTTGTCTTTCTAAGTAAGTGTTAGGCCGTAAGCCATTGTTTTGCGAAACCTAGGCTTTTGTAAGGATTCAAAGCGACAACCTCGAAGGCTTTACGTCGAGGTATCATATTAAGCCGTTAAGGATAGCCGTCTAACCTGATTGACTGGTTAAGCCTCTCTCGAGACTCTAGACTGTAATCTTGTTTTAAATTTACGCGGTTTAAGTACTGATAAGGTTTATAGTGATATCAGAAGATTATTAAATGTGGGTGAGGTGATTTTGTGTTGCAGTTTTGACTGTTAAACAATGTTTAGTTTTCGATTAAAATGGGGAAAAGAATTTGATCTTTAAAATTGTTTCCTCGTGAATAGCTTAAAGGAAAATGTATGAAATATTTTGAATAATAAGGTTTCGAAGAAAGACAGAAGCAGTATTTAATTAAATATTTATAAAATAAAATAAATGAAATTGATTGGTAACTCAAGAGTAAATTGTAACTATAAAAAAGAACGACACATATAAAACAAATAAAATTAACTTCCATACAACTCGCACAGCTTAATCAATCATACAATTAATAAACGTATATTATTGTTCCCACCAAGAGGCTCTGTTCTACCCTGCATAAATCGATTAGACCATAGTCCATCACGCTAGCCTAGTACAGGTTTGTAGAAATTATTTAGACTAAATACAGCTATGTTATAGTAGCTAAAACCCACGACATTACGTGCCTTTTGTAGCACTAAATTATCTTAATTTTCGCATAATCAGGTGATACTTACCTAACTAAGATGTCACAAAAATTTGAAAGTCAGCAGTAAAAACTTTAAATACATTAACACATTCAAGCAAGGCTGAGCAGAATATCGAGGATTTAAACTTCCTGACCTGACTTTTAACTTGACACAGATCAATTACTTAGTTACATACTCATGACTGTTATGCCTATTGGGGTAGGCAGCGACTATCGATCGCCACTTTGCACGATCCTGACAAATCTGTTTTGATTTCCGAAAATTCATTATTCTTTCATCCTGTTTTATTCTTCTCACTTAGGACTCCCGCCTTTGTCAATCTGGTCTTCAAACGTCACCAAATAGCATATACATTAGCTCACTGATATTAATCATTAAGAAACTACTGGGCCCCAAATGTTATATTTACAATATATATCAAAATTATGCCGTGTAGTGCCGGCTTAGAATGTCGCTACCCTATTCTACCCACGGGTGTCGTAAGAGGCGACTAAGGGTATTGGGGCTTTTTATTGGATTTTTGGGCGATGCGGTCCCATGAGACTCATCACCAAAAACCTTTATTATACGATCTTTTCCCCCTCAACTTCCATAAGTGGCTGAGGAATTTATAATTCCTTAGGTCTGGCTACCCCTACTAGGGAATTATAGCCGTGAGTATATGTATGTATATCAAAATTAGAATGTTTTGTCCATTAAAACCTAATGTGGGGATACTAATTTGTAAAAAAAACGGGGTTAGAGAGCGCTGATGCTGATTTATATGTCTCAAACTCAAACGTTCAAGCCATGTATCCCCCAAGGGGTTTGCAGTGGTACTAATACTTCTGAACATTAAGTGATAATGTCAACTGCTGTTCAGAGTAGGTAACCACGCTTTGCTTGGACAGTGTACTCACGTGATAGGGGACAGGCCTATCCCGTTTTGTACGAAACTGTCACATGACTAAGTAAAACCTGGTATTATATTATCTGTGTTACAACTCAGCCATGTCGGTTTCGTCACGATTTTTCCCTCACTGTTAACAACATACGTATACATACCTACATATACTCACGGCTATAAATCCCTAGAAGGGGTAGCCAGAGCTAAGGAATTCGAAATTCCTCAGCCACGTTTGGAAAGTTGAGTGGGGAA
Organism: Bedellia somnulentella; assembly: GCA_963576735.1. NCBI lineage: Eukaryota > Metazoa > Arthropoda > Insecta > Lepidoptera > Bedelliidae > Bedellia > Bedellia somnulentella. The sequence continues at coordinate 5,416,261 of OY755199.1, forward strand.
AAGATGGTAAAATAAAGGTTGTTGGTGATGATGGGTCCCCAACCGCACCGCCCAAAAATCCCTTAAAAGCCCCAATACCGTTAGTCGCCTCTTACGTACACCCACCGGAAGAAATGGGGTAGTGCTATTCTAAGCCAACACTACACAGCAACTGTTAACAAATATGATAAATTGACACACATATGTCTTTATAAAGACAAATTTAAAATAGTGAACCAAAAGTATTGTTAAACATTTAACAACAAAAAGTATTACTAAACTAAATAGCTTACATAAAAAAATATATACAAAGAGCCACGCCAACAATTTAAATAAATATGAAAAAAAACATGTCAGTTTTTTGCACCGCAAATGAATTCTTAAACTTGACCTCGCTTGCAGACCGCACAGTGTAGCTAGTACGAGCGACCTTTTGACTACATATCGCGTGGTATAAAACAGCCATCTCTTTCGCACTTACTTAGTATCGTATACTGCCATCTCATTCTTACCGTTATCGTGTCGATAAAATAGCGCTCGTGCTTGCCCTTCAGGAATCACGGAACAAGTAAATGTTATATTTAAATACACTCTTGTGAACTTCAATTTGGAATATTAAAAAAAATGCGACAACCTTGGTAGTTCAGTGGATAATATTACCGGCTCCGATGCAGAGAGTTTTTTACATGCATATAACATAACATAAATATACTCACGGCTATAAATCCCTAGAAGGGGTAGCCAGAGCTAAGGAATTAGAAATTCCTCAGCCACATTTGGAAAATTGAGTGGGGAAAGGATGGTAAAGTAAAGGTTGGTGATGGGTCTCCAGCCGCATCGCCCAAAAATCCCTTAAAATCCCCAATACCGTTAGTCGCCTCTTACGTACACCCATCGGTAGAAACGGGGTAGTGCTATTCTAAGCCGACACTACACGGCATGCATATATACATGCGTAAACTCACGCCGATAGTTCCCATTTGGATAGGCAAAGACCATCGATCGTCATTTACGATCTTCGTTTACATCAATCAATCTTTTCATACATGCTCTTTTATTCTTCATAATACGGACGCCTGCTTCGTATTGTAAATATTATTTCTTAAAGTAAAATATAGTCGAATTGGGCTTAATATTTTTCACTATTAATTTCCAAAAGTAAGTATTGAATTATTTATTCATAATCTTTTTCTAACCTTTCACGGTAGAAAGCAAGATTAACACATTTCTTCTTATACGCGTGTAGACCACTTCTTAGTCATCAAATTCCTCTGGAACGACTCGACCGATTTCAATCAAATTTGGCACTGTGATCGAGTGGACATTGCTAAGGGTCGCATGTCGTGATCGACCTACCATTGAGGAATAATCACCAAAAAACTATATTCCCATTGAAGTCGATACAGTTAGCTGTGTAGTGTCGGCATAGAATAGCACTACCCCATTTCTTCCGGTGGCTGCACGTAAGAGGCGACTAACGGTATTGGGGCTTTTCAGTGATTTTTGGGCGATGTGGTTGGAAACCCGTTACCAAAACATTTATTATTACCATCTTTTCCCCCATCAACTTCCAAAAGTGGCTGAGGAATTTCTAATTTCTCAGCTCTGGCTACCCCTTTTAGGGATTTATAGCCGTGAGTATATGTATGTACAGTTAATGGTTTCTTATTTAGAGCGCGGCTTAAATCTTAAGACCGACTGCACAGATAGTAAAAGATTGAGGTTCACCTAACTCGCTCAGCTCAATATATTTCAATCGCAATTTGCGTTGAAGTCCTAGTTATGGTCGTTTGTAATCTTGCTGTGTGGTGTCGGCATAGAATAGCACTACCCCATTTCTTCCGGTGGCTGTACGTAAGAGGCGACTAACGGTATTGGGGCTTTTTAAGGGATTTTTGGGCGATGCGGTTGGAGACCCGTCACCAAAGACATTTATTATTATTACCATCTTTTCCTCCATCAACTTCAAAAAGTCGCTAAGGAATTTCTCATTCTAAAGCTCTGGCTACCCCGTTAAGGGATTTATAGCCGTGAGTATATGTATGTATGGAAAATGACTCAGTAATAAGCCTGCTGCACTTTTGGCAACTATTCTTTGGTATTTGCGTATAATTTGTTGTAATAAAACATAAAAGTAATAAAGGTGTCGTCAAACTAACCGAAATAGAACTGTACTCGACCACTGATTGGTTGAAAAGTGGATACACATAATCACATATGTACTGTGTAGTGTACGGAAAAGTGTACTGTTTATACTAAAGGTACGACAAAATACATACATACATATACTCACGGCTATTAACCCCAAAAAGGGTAGCTAGATCTTCAGAATTTTAATTTCTTCAGGCTCTTTTGATGAGGCCCCAAACACATCGCCCCATAATTACTTAAAAAGCCCCATACCCTTAGTCGCCTTGTACGCTATCCGCGGCAAGAAATGGTTTAGTGTATTTTTTTACCGATGTAACACCGAGCTGAGTATTTCTGGTCAGCCAATAAATAATAAAGTATTTTTAACACATTAAGATTAAAAAGAAAGTGTGCTCAAAAATGCAGACGTCCGAAGAATAATAATATAATAAAACGCTGTCTGTAAAAATATTGATGATTGTTAATGTAGAGGTTAACCAGGCACGAATAAACTGGCGATCGATACTCTCTGCCTACCCCAATGAGAACTAATGGCGTTAGTGTATGTATGTATAGGGAATAGTAACAGGCGTAGTAAAAACAGTAAATACAAGTGCTTAAGCAATAACGTGATTATTTATCTATTCACGTGTTTGGAGTTTACGATAAGAAAAGATAATTAAGATTCTGTATATGCAAGGAATATCATTGAATTCATAATTTGTATGAATAATCCGTTTATTATTATTCATCGTTTAGAAGAGTGACAATTAAACAATGAATCATTTAGAGTTTTAAAATAATCATAGTTATTTATGACTGAATTGAATATTTTATCCGTAAACATGGTCTATTTAAAAATATTCATAAAATCATAATCTCCAAGTGACTTGTTTCATATGATTAAACTTTAATACCATACTTTATTTATATTGCCAATTCATATAAATATATCGAGTAGATTGTTTGGTATGTTAATCATACATTCATAGACTTACAGCTATAAATCCCGCAAAGGGGTGGCCAGAGATTCTGAATTAATAAATACTGATGTAGTTTTGCAAATTGAGGGGGAAAACTTATAATTATAAGATAAGGATAAGGATTGCCTCTTGTTGGTTTGCTTATAACAGCTTATAAGATAAGATTGCCGCTTGTAGGTTGTAGGTCACCTATATCGCCCAACATACATACATACATACATATTCTCACGCCCTTAGTTCTCATTGGGGTAGGCAGAGACTATTGATCGCCACTTCGCACCATTCTGACAAATCTCTCTAGCTTCGTTCACATCCATCAATCTTTTCGTACATGCTCTTTTATTCTTCATACTTCGGACGCCAGCCTTTTTGAGCACACTCTCAATTTGGTCCAAGTGTGTTCTCCGTGGTCGTCCTCTACTAACATTACCATAATCAAATAAGTGTTTTAAAATTATACAATTATGTAATGCTCAAACACAAAAGATCTTGAGTCAGCATTGCAAAGAAATATATACGATGAAATCAAAACTTATATTTCTGATTGCCAACATGGATTTAGGCCTGCACATAGTACATCAACCAATCTTTTAAATTTTATGGCTCATGTTGTACCAAATGTCGACGCAGGGCTTAACGTAGATGTAGGATACTTCGATTTTAAAAAAGCGTTCGATAAAGTTGATGGTGATATTTTATTTGCAAAATTAGCTAAAATGGGTTTCACGCCGCATTCTCTAGAACTTTTCCGAAACTATCTAAAGCATCGATGACACGGAGCGAGTTTACAAGCTGCTAGTCGGCTAGTTTAAAAGCCAGCGAGTGAGCGAGTGAGCGAGTGTCGATGACACATAAAAACTTTCCACTCGCTCAGTAGCGAACTAGCTAGCGAGTTGCACTACACGTGTGTTTTTTTTCTTCTTCCTCTTTTTTCTTAACTCCTTCTGAATAGCGTAAGCTAAAATTACAACTCCCGCACGAACTACTTCGGTCGACATTTTGCTGGCAATTACACCGCTACTACACCGAGCTAGCAGATAGTTCACTAACAAGCATGATTACACACGGCTAGTTTACCAGCGAGCGAGTAAAAACGCCAGCGAGTAGCGAGTAAATTAGCCCGGCGTTTGATTTTATTTACAATCGGCTAGTAAACTAGCAGAATGTAAAAAAGCTGATGACACGGAGCGAGTTTGCAAGCTGCTAGCGAATTCGCCGACTAGCAGCTTGTAAACTCGCTCCGTGTCATCGAGGCTTAAGCAACCGAAGACAATACGTTAGTTATGGGGAGTACACATCGGAAGAATACCCAACAAACTCGGGCGTTAATCAAGGAAGCAACTTAGGCCCATTGGAGTTCCTAATTATGATAAATGATCTGCCGTCAGTCCTCCAACATTCAAGTTGCCTAATGTTTGCAGATGATGTAAAATTATTTCTCCCAATTTCTTCACCTGCGGATTGCGAATTGCTTCAAAGGGACATGAATAATGTTGTTAATTGGAGCAAAGCAAATAAGTTAGAGCTGAATTTAAGAAAATGTGAGGTTATTACATTTAGCCGACAGCGTGCACCTCACATTTATAATTATAAAATCAAAGGCGTAGAGTTGCGTCGGGTGCAGGAGGTTCGCGATTTAGGGGTTTATTTCACAACAAACCTTTCTTTTCGTAATCACATTGTTGACATTTGCAAGAAAGCGTTCAAAATGCTTGGTTTCATAATACGCACATCTCGTGAGTTTACAAATTTTGGAGCGATGAAGGCACTGTACAATGCTTTAGTTAGGAGCAAACTCGAATTTAATGCAGTCATATGGGCTCCACATGAGACAAAATACTGTCTCATGTTGGAGAAAATCCAAAACAAATTTACACGCTTTCTTTATTTTAAAATGTATGGAGTCTACCCTTACTATCCTTTGATGTACCCTACATTGTTCGTGTTGGGTATGGTGGGGTACACCAATCTGGGTGTGAGGAGGGATCTCAACCTAATTGTTTATTTATTTAAAGTATTGAGAGGTTCTACACAGAACACCATCATAATGAGCCAACTTCGGCTGAACGTACCAAGTGGTGCGCTTAGGCGGCGGCTGGGTCGTCTACTAACAATTCCTGCATCGCGCACTAACTTACTGAGTGAGAGCTCTCTTACACGCGCAATAGTTGCAGTTAACCATATTGCCGAACAAACGGACATATTTTCCTGTGCCTTGGCTCACTTCACAAGCGTAGCTTTATATTTTTTGTGTTATGGGATGTAAGATTAATTTGTGTGGGTTATGTTTTTAACTTTTTTTTTTTTTGTACATATATAAATTGTTACAAATGTTGTGTACAAATATAAATTAGTTGTATTGTCATTAAGTAAAATATGTGGGTTATAAACCAGCTATAAATGTATTGTCTATAATTGTATGTTGTAAAGTAAAATTTAGCCGAATTGGATTTAAATCTGCAATGGTTATGTTTATGAATGAATAAATAAATAAATATATAAATATATGTTTGGTGACAAATGTCTCAAAAAGGTTGCTAGAGGTATAAATATTTCTAAAAATCATGTTACATTTATGATTATGACATAATGATCATATTAAATACACACCTACATGTATCTACGTTTTTATTGGACAGTGCACTCACGTGATAGCCCAGTGGGTAGAACACTCGGTTATCGTGCAAACGACTAGTGTTCAAATCCTGGGTCGGGCCTACACCAATTTGTCTTTTCTAAAGACATATGTGTGGTTTATTTATCATGATTGTTAACGGTGAGGGAAAACATCGTGAGGAAACCCACATGGCTGAGTTGTACTTAGTCATGTGACAGTGTATTCGTACAAAACGGCGATAGGCCTGCCCCCTATCACGTGAGTACACTGTCCATGCAAAACGTGGGTACTCTGAACACCAGGTGACAAAGTCACGTGATGTTCAGAGGTATTAGTACCTCTGCCAACCCCTTCGGGGATATTCGGCGTGAACGTTTATGTTATGTATGCACTCACGTGACAGGGGCTATCACCGTTTGTTCGGTTACACTGTCAGTATAACTTAGCCTTGTGGGTGATTAAGTTGTCTCATTCCGTTCCTATTTTAGTTCCTTTTTTATTAAGTTTAAGTTTTTGTTCTTTTGTTAGTCCATTTAAGTCACTTAAAATTTAAAATTAATTTAATGTTTTTAACATCATAGGCATGTTGACTCGAAAGTTTTTAGGTTCTACAGTGCGCATATTGCTCTGAATTGTATAGATTAATTTTTTTATCTTGTTGTAAGCAACCTGTTTTTTGAGCAAATAAATAAATAAAAATTTAAGTAAAGAAAATAAAAATGTTTATTCGCCATTTGTGGCACGTCATGTGGCATGAAATTAACCACACATATGACTTTAGAAAAGACAAATTGTTGAAGGCTCTACTACTACTCAAGATTCGAACCCACACCACTCCGCATGAAATGCGGTGATGCGCTCCACTGAGTTATTATTGTCATATAATTTAATATATTTTTATCAGCATATATTATCATGTCCTCGTAGGAAATACTGATAAATGAAGTATTATATCGCATTGACAACACTTTTCACAAAATTATCGCTGATTATATTATGTTGATTTTTTTATATGACAGTTTCAGTTGTGGCCTAATCACCAACAATTTCTTTTCCCCTCTTAGCATTCAAAATTAGCATAGGAATGGCTGATTTTCAAGGTCTGGATACCCCTTGATGAAATTTATAGCCTTGAGTGTAATTATGTATGTAAACGATATAACACGGCAATAAATCTCTAAGGGGTAGCTTCAGAATCAAAATCCTAAACCACTTTTGGAAGTTGAGTAAGGAAAAGACGGAAAAATAAATTGTTTTGGTGATGGGTCTCCAACAGCATCGCCCAAAGATCACTTAAAAAGCCCCAGTAACGATCACCCACGGGAAGTAATGGGGTATTGCTATTCTAAGCTGACATTACACAGCCAACGGGATTAATAGCCTTAAGTATAATTATGTACATACATACATACATACATATTCTCACGCCGTTAGTTCCCATTGGGGTAGGCAGAGACTATCGATCGCCACTTTGTACGATCCTGGCACACCTCTCTGGCTTCGTTTACATCCATCAATCTTTTCATACTGCTCTTTTATTCTTCATACTGCGGACACCTGCCTTTTTGAGCACATTTTCTATTTGATCCAAATGTGTCCTCCGATTATGTATGTAAAGAATATTAATATAAATAAAATGGGTACGTATCAGTTCTTTGCATTACCGCGTTTTTTGTCAACAGAATATATTGAATTTCGGTATGTTTATTAATAATTGTAGTTCTTTGACCTCGAGTGTTTGGTCGGTTCCAATTTCGTTATATTTTTCATATGATAACTATCGAGGTCATGTTGTATGCGTTTGCACTATCAATAATGTACATTTGCTGTGTAGTGTTGGCATACATTTCTGTGTATGCTTAGAATAACACTAATCCTTTTCTTCTTTGGGTGTCGTGAGGTGTGTATTTGTGTTTTTAAGTGATTTTTGTGGATTTGGTTGGAGACCCGGTGTTCAATTTTAGGAACTATGTATGGATTGTATGGATGGTAATAGTAATAAAATATCTGACTCCAGGATATATAAGTATTGATGAATAATTACACCGTGGCCGAAATAATGTTAACAGTAACAAGAATCGTACGCAAGTGACAAAGAATAAGTGGGTAGCATGACGCACTACCCTCAAACGTTTTATAATCATTCCCGAGCACTAGTGATGTGCCGGAACACCCGGAACCAACCATTCGTTATTCTACTATCTTTTATAATAACCAACCGTCATGTCATGTGATAGCTCAGTGGGTAGAACATGGCTAAGTTGTACTTGGTCATATGACAGTGTATACGTACAAAACGTCGATAGGCCTGCTCTCTATCACGTGAGAGTAGCCAAGCAAAACGTGGGTACTCTGAACACCAGGTGACAATGTCACAAGATGTTCAGAAGTATTAGCACCTCTGCCAACCCCTTTGGCAAGCGTGAACGTTTGAGTTTGACAGTTTTATAATAATCATGAAAAAGTAATCAAGAGGTGAAGGAGAAGGCTAAGAACGGAGAAGAATACTGACTACTCCACAGACAAGAGCCTAGCTCTTAAATTCAAGAGAGAAAAAGTTATATTCGACATACATACATATACTCACGGCTATAAATCCCTTAAAGGGGTAGCCAGAGCTTTGGAATGATAAATTTCTCAGCAACTTTTGGAAGTCGATTGGGGAAAAGATGATAATTATAAATGTTTTTGGTGACGGGTCTCGAACCATATTGCCCAAAAATCACTTAAAAAGACCCTATACCCATAGTCGCCTCTTACGATCACCCGGTAGAAATGGGGTAGTGTTATTCTTAGCCGACACTACACGGCAACAGATTATATTCTATTCAAATCACGTAATTTTATACCACGGAACACAAAATAGCAGTCTATAAAGGTATCACCTGCATTTAAATGCGCTTGACTTGATCTAGTGTCCCAAATAGTTCGGTTTATTTTAGAATAGCACAAAGTTTTGTTTATTTTTACACTAGCGATTCGCAACGAGTTTTATCATGTGATTAGATTTTTGATTATATTATAAATTAGTTTATTATAACTTACGCGTCACTACATCAACTCAACGCGAGTGAAAGTCCTATTAAAATCCGTCCAGTCGTTAAGAGATTACCCGGAATAAAAACATATACTATCCATGATCACGTTTTGAGAGATTTAAGCATACTTGAAAAAGTTGATGAATGAATGATCGTACAAAGTCGCGATCAAAAGTCTCTGCCTCCCCTATGGAAATTATTGGTGTGAGTACAAGGAAAGCGAAAAATATATCAGGACTGCCTATCCAATCAGCATTTATCATTCAATATATTTCTACTCTTATGTCGACGTCCGTGGCTTAGATTGACGGGTGACTTTTGGGACTTCTGGGTCCGAAGGCCGCGGGTTCAAATCCCGATAAGGACAAAATTTAAATGATGAATATGAATATGTATGCATAATTTGTTTTTTTACGTGAAAAGCTCATGTGGGGATTATGTCTCAGTTGGAAGAGCGACGGGGGCGTATACCCGAGGTCGTAGGTTCGAGTCCTGCTGGTGTCGAAAACTTTTGTTTGCTTAATTGATTCGTGAACGTTTAGGTGTGAAAGATGACGTAGTGTGCAAGATAGAGAAAGGAATGTTAAGGTGGTTTGGGCACATAGAGAGGATGGATGATAGTGAATTGGTGAAAGAGATCTATAGAGCCAACGTGGAAGGTAATGTGAGTAGAGGACGACCACGGAGGACACACCTGGACCAAATAGAGTGTGTGCTCAAAAAGGCCGGCGTCCGAAGTATCAATACATAGTATAAAACAAAGTCGCTTTCGCTGTATGTCCGTATGTATGCTTAGATCTTTAAAACTACGCAACGGATTTTAATGCGGTTTTTTTTAATAGATAGAGTGATTCTTAAGGAAGGTTTGTATGTATAATAAATGCATAATATAGTAGAGAAACACTGATAAATTTAAAGATTTCTAATGTGATGTCGTAAATAAGCACGTTTTTTTGCGCTTATATTGCAAACGCTGGCTGAACCCTACGAGATAGACCAAAATAATGTACTACAGTATTGTTCACCTTAAAAAGTTCAAGAAAAAAGTCCGCGATGGTATATGTCTATCTCTTAGGGATAACCCAGCATAACCATTTTTATTCTTTACTAAAAAATTGGTTATTTACGAAGTGATTTTAAACAATACAGCATTAATCCTTATCCAATTAAGTACCTTAAATAAATTGTGCATTTATTATAGATCAATATGATTTTTACAGCATGTAATTTAAGTAAATATTACCGAAGATATTACAAATTTAAAATGCAGGGTCGTAGTGCCTATAAATAGCGCGTCGATAGCCGCGCTTCGCCTTACAGCACTTTATGATTTGCAGCGATCGCACGCGTTTATCGGAGCTCTCTAGCGAGGAAAATATCAAGAATTAATTAAACTGAATAGAATAAGTATCTTTTGTTGTTGATTATCTTTTAATTTTTATTATTATTATTATATTAGTAGTATTGTAAGTACACTAGGTTAGATAGGATTAGCTTAAAACCATATTTCTTGGTATTTCTTCCATTAAGACTTTGATTTGAATTTAGAGTTAAGACAATTTAGTATTAGGGCGAGCATTTTCAATTATTGGAAATTATAGTTAAGTTCATAGAAGAACTGAATAGAATAGGTATATTTTGTTGTTGATAATCTTTTGTTTTTAGTCGAACGAATAGTAAGTAAATATTTTTTACTCCAGCACTAACCAAAAGGACATTCTGTAGTAGGTATATTTTGCATTGCACCCGTGCGAAGCCGGGGCGGGTCGCTAGTGAAGAATAAAAGAGCATGTATGAGAAGAATGATGAATGTAACAGAAGCAAAAGAGAGGTAATGGAACGTACTTTGGGGCTAACTGGATCAGTTTATATGTCTTTATTTTATCATATTATGTAAATTTACTCATGGTAACGTTCATGTATTAACGTTTCCTGCCCGGCTAGTACGAGCGGTGTTTAAACTAGTTATCGTGTGTGATAAAGCAGCCATCTCTTACGCACTTACTTAGTATCGTATACTGCCATCTCAATCTAACCGTTATCGTGTCGATAAAATAGCGCTCGTGCTTGCCCTTCTGCAAGCATACAGCCTTCTCTGCCCATGTTATGAATATTCAACTGGACACTACTGAATAGCCTTGTTTATCACAGTCATTGTAAACTATACCAGTCTAGGTTTATGTATATTGTCAAGCGAATATAAAGAGCAATCCTATTAATGACTTTTAACTAGATACTAGCTTTCCGCCCACGGCTTCGCCTGCGCGGAATTGGGTTATATTGCGGTATTAAGCACAACTATAAGAAAACTTCTCATTCCCACGATTTCCGTCGGGAATATCTTTTTGTTTTGGGATAAAAAGTACCCTATTATCTAATTCGGACTGTAGTTACGGCGTGAAAGCGGAACAAACAAACAAACTGACTTTCCGAATTATAATATAAGTAAGGAAGTAAGGATTGCATGGTACAAAACAGACATCTCTTTCGCACTTACTTAGTATCGTATACTGTCTCATTCTAACCAATACCGTGACGATAAAATAACGCTTGTGCTAGGCTCCAGACGTTGTAAGTTATGCAAATTTCGTGAATTAATTATATAACGGAAATGTTTATGTTCATGTCAGTCCCGGAAAACCACGGCAGACAAATTTAGATCTAATTGAATTTAAGATTTATGTGATGAGATTTGTCAAGGTCGTGCAAAGCGGCGATCGATAATCTCTGCCTACCCCAATGGGAATAATAAGGATGAGTATAAATACGTAAGAGAATGTGATAAAAAGGCTGAGAGAATAAAATAGTAAGCTCGGGTTTCTGTCTACTAATAGAATGGGATCTAAAAGGCTGAGTATTATGAATATACCTACTTATAATAAATGTATAGGTGCGATCGAAGACCCATCACCAAAAACCTTTATTTTACCACCCTTTCCCCACTCAACTTCCAAAAGTGGCTCAAGTTCATAATTTCTTGGCTCTGGCTACCCCTTCTAGGGAATTATAGCCGTGAGTATATGTATGTATGTATATTATTCCACCGTCAGGCTAGAAATCAGTATACAGAATTTGAACCTAAATCGGAGCCATAAATGCGTTTACGTAAAAATAAGTTCCCTTTTCCGTTTCTATTAAAAAAATAACGTTTTGACAGTTGAACAGCGACAATATTGCAAATGGCGACAATCGATGGTCGCAAAGATATAATCATTGGACCATGAGGGCAGTTACACGTGTAAGGTAATATTACGACCGCCATGGTCGAATGGGTAGGCAAGTTATCCAACTGGTAGGGAATTTGATTTCATATATGCATATACTCACGGCTATTAATCCCTAAAAGGGGGAGCCTGAGCTTCAGAATCAGAAAATTCAGTCACTTTTGGAAGTTAAGTGAGGAAAATATTCTAAAATAAATGTTTTTGGTGATGGGTTTCCAACTGCGTCGCCGAAAGATCACTTAAAAAGCCCCAATACCCTTAGTCGCCTCTTACGATCACCCATGGCAAGACCATTTCCTGTAGTGCTATTCTAATGCGTATGTGCATTTTGGGATTTGATGAAAAGTGGCTAAGCAAATGCTGTGTAGTGCCGGCTTAGAATAGCACTACCCCATTTCTTCTGGTGGGTGTACGTAAGAGGCGACTAACGGTATTAGGGCTTTTAAGGGATTTTTGGGCAATGCGGTTGGAGACCCATCACCAAAAACCTTTATTTCACCATCTTTTCCCCACGCAACTTCCAAAAGTGGCTGAGGAATTTCTAATTCCCTAGCTCTGGCTACCCCTTCATGGGATTTATAGCCGTGAGTATATGTATGTATGTATGTATGGCTAGGCAATGTCTGAGTTTCGTTTTGGGTTTTAAAAGTGGGTACATGTTATGTCAATTGTTTAAAGAGAGCAACACCATCTTTTAAAAAAAATACATTCACAATACACGTATACTCAAGCGATTAAGGGCGTCCCCCGAAAAAGTAAGAACCTTGAAACGGCATTTGGGCTTGCCCCCTGCCGTTTCCTCACCTTTAATCAAACTCGTAAAATAAGCCATCTAGTGGCCTCACTAGTAACTATTATAACCATAAATTAAGCGCCATCTACGGAAATAGTCTCGTACTACGTTGTAGAATTGCGACATTCGTATCGATATTATAATTATGTCTCGCTTGGATGAATATAATTATTGTAATTAAAATAACTGAAACAAAAACTTGAATCTCACAAAACTATTTTTTATGACACCTTCGGAATATAGGAGGGGAATGTCGAGAAGAAAACTCGTGATAGTGGGTTTCATGTGACACCAAGTAAAAGGGGATTATGTTATTCTTAGCCGGCACAAAAAAGTGTTTGTGGATTGCAGTAGAAATAACGTAACGTGCTATTATCGCAACGTCCAAAAATCACACTTGAATAAAAAATCGGCACAAATTATAAAACAGGAGAAAGCATTTAGTAAATACTACCAGTCGCCTCTTACGTACACCCACCGGCACCGGAAAAAAATGGGGTAGTGCTATTCCAAGCCGACACTACACAGCAATAATATATAATTCATAATAATAATTCATAAATATATACTTGGTTATAGTTTCTTGTTAGAAGGAGACTATAAATATGCGTCTTTTGTATTTGTTTATTTACTTAATTAGAGGTTTGCTCTTTAAGGGATTTTTGGGCGATGCGGTTGGTGACCCATCACCCATCACCAACAACCTTTATTCTACCATCTTTTTCCCACTCAACTTCCAAAAGTGGCTGAGGAATTTTTAATTTCTTAGCTCTGGCTACCCCTTTTAGGGATTTATAGCCGTTAGTATATGTATGTATGTTGCTCAAAAGTATTTTGTTCAATTGGCAATTTTCGATTTTCTGCACATGTTTATTTCCTTTATTTAATTTTCCGTCGTTATTATAAGGTAAAAAATACTTTTAATCTTTGGTTATACTAAACTATGTAATAAAGGGTATTTAATAATGTAATAATAATTAAAAACACTAGCCGTGTTATACAAAGATTTCTCCTTGTCGATATAGTGGGATGAGTATACGCAAAAATATAAATAATTATTTGATAAATTAGTATAAAGCTTATTTGATTGAGTTATTTTTTCACAGTTGTTTACAAAATGCAAAGTTCAATGAAAGTCTAAAAATTTATAAATATCAGCTTACTCTATCAATTCACCTTGACGAGACGGTTGAGTGGTTGCGAATTTATTTGAACCTACTCATCCCCTCGCAAAGCTATACATTTTCGAAGTATAAACTAGAATTATTAGCACATTAATAAAATAAAATGAATCAAGATAATTTATTCGAAGAACGGTTTGAATGCACATATTTAATATATTCTATTTCATTTTAAAAAAGTAGAAATATTACAAAAAAGATATGTAAAAACATCACATAAATTTAAAGCAAAACGATAATAATTGTTTCAGCTAGATTTACGGAACATTAGGGTAATACGAGCGTATTCACAAAACAGAACAATTCGCAGTATTTTTAATAATGCATTTATCATCATTACCGAGCGAAAATAAAGACAAAATTATTTTACCTGTAAAGAAATAAACAAAAAGCACATGCCGAGCCGAAGATTTGAACTCATGCCCTAATTTATGGCGCATAGCACTTCACACGTTGGATCATTTCGTTCTCACGTATTAGGTTGAAATTAACGATAATATTACGATTGAGACAAACTTATAATGTAAGGCGAAACAAGCGACTATGTTGCGCACAACCAAAATAAATTATCAAAAAACCGGCCAAGTGCGAGTCGGATCGCGCACTAAGGGTTCCGTACTATCATATATATAGAAAATCCCGTTTGTGTGAAAATCATGGGAGCCAAATTAGGTAAGTATTTTGATTTATGACGTTTAAAAATAGAACTACGGGCTAGATCTCATTCAAACCAATTTTCGTTAGTAGTTTGTATAGTAATACACATCATATATTTTTTTCAGTATTATCATGCCCATATTTTAGAAGTTACGGGGGGGGGGACACACATTTTAGCACTTTGAAAAAGTCTCTCGCGCAAACTATTCAGTTTTGAAAAAAATGATATAAGAAACCTCAACATCATTTTCAAATACCTTTTGATAGATACCCCACACGTATAGGTTTGATGAAAAAAAAAATTTTGAGTTTCAGTTCTATGTATGGGGAACCCTAAAAATTTTGGTTTTTTTTTCAGATTTTATTTTAAAATCTTAATGCGGTTTCCAGAATACATCTACGCACCAATTTCCAATAATGTAGTTCTTATAGTTTCGGAATAAACTGGCTGTGACATACGGACGGACGGACGGACAGACAGACATGACGAATCTATAAGGGTCCCGTTTTTGCCATTTGGCTACGGAACCCTAAAAAAGCCATCAAAGCCATTAAACAGCCATCTGCCACCCGTTCTCCGCGCAGGGACCCGCAAACATTGAAATTGAAATTTAGGAAAAAAGCTTTGTAACTCCATAATTAGGATAAAAAGACTAGAAAATTATCACTACAATGATAGATTACTCAGTTGTCTACGCAAATGATAGGTAATCGATAACATATATGCAGTATTCTGACTGCAGTATCAGATTTTACGATAAAAAAGGCCCCCACAAATATATTTTTTTCTTTGTCAATTATTATCAAAAACAAAATATGAACCGTCATTTTTGAAGATAAGATATTGAACTTGAACATATATTTTATTTAGAGTGTGATTGCTTTATTGAGCGGATTTTATTGAGTTTGAAAACTACCAAAATCAGTGAACTTTTCGAGGGAGGCCCTTAATTCCTAATGAGGTAGGCAGACACTATTGATCGCCACTTTGTACGATCTTGGCAAACCTTCGAGCTTCATCTAGATTCGTCAATCTTTTAATACGTGCTCTTTTATTCTTTAAACTGCGGACGCCTGCCCTTTTTGGCAAATTCTCTATTTGACTAAATGTGTCCTCCGTGTTCGTTCTCTACTGAAATTACTATCCATATTGGCTCTAAACATCTCATAAATATAAAAAAATCATCTAAATATCTCATAAATATTTCAGCGGGGATCGAACCCGCGACCTCTGACCTGAGAAACTAGTCTAGTCACCTACCTACTCGGCCACGGATGTCTTTGTGTGGCTATAGATTATAACTAGTCCAAACATTTAACAAATAAACTAATATTTAACAAACCGTAAAAAACATGTAATTTAAACCATTTTAAATAATAATTACAAAACCATTACAAAAAATGTGGCTGAAAATGTTTTCAAAAACTCATCAAAATCAAATAAACTATGTTTAAAATATCATTTTGATACGTTTTTTAGGTTTTCGGCTACATACGTGAGCTAAAGAGACTGACCCTTGTAATTATTTAGTATTTTTACGACTTAAATGAAGGTCAACACGCGAGGACTTTAGGCTTTAAAATAATGTCAACATGATAATTATGCTAATTATTAAATAATGAAACTTACACACGAAAATACAAAAATTCGTGGTTTCGCAGTTAGGTTATCAACCTATTGTTACGGGTATAAATCACCAAATCGGCCAAGTGCAATTCAGCTCCAGTTTAAATGCTGAGATTTATCCAAAGGAGCAAAGTAGAGAAAGACTTGATGTGATGTGTTTATTTTTTGTTGTACATTTATTCTAAATATATTTAGTCTACAATATTTATAAAGCCGTATCTATGTAATAGAATGTATTAGTGTGATGCCATGCTGAGACTCCACGATGGTACTGACTGAAAATCAGTGTTGGGAAGTCAATCGGCTCTCAACGTAGTGCTGAGTCTGTACCAATTCGCTATTGCAGTGGTGCAAATATATTTAAACTTTTGTCAATTACTTAAAATGTTGTTATTTTCATTGTGTCAGTTTTTAGTTTGTAATATTATTAATTTTATATGTTTTTTTGTGCCACAAATGGCGCATAAACATATTCTTTTTTTTTTCTTTATCTGGCTATTAAATCAACTTCTCTATAATGCTAAAATGAGTAGTATCTAAAAGAACTGAGCATTGAACTTGTACATAATATTTGATTATGGAACTATGTAGTGATGTCGCTAATGTCAGTTTTTGAACAATGGGAATATGCGAATATTAAGTTTCTATTATGGATGGCGCATGCTTGGCTTCATACCAGTCTAGTTTGCGCGAAGTGTGTTCGGTTTGAATACATACATATACTCACGGCCATAAGTTCCAAGAAAGGGTAGCTAGAGCTTCAGAGCTAGAAACTTCTTAGCCACATTTGAAAGTTGATTGGGTTGATGGTAGAAATAAAATACCTATCGTGAAATAAAACAAATTTTAAAATTTCTTAATTTTGATTTCCTTTGCTATATTTATTTATAGAGTAGCTATTAGAAATTACTCGATCATTTTTACGCATCTCATCATAGATAGTGCAACAGATTGTTATGATTAAAATACATGCCAAAGAACGAATGTGCAATTCTATTATAATTCAGTTGTCACTTATACAACAAATTGTGATGAAGTAAATAAGAAAAAAATATAAAATGCTCCCATTTCAAACCCTTCTGATTTTCGCTTGTTTTCTATCGATCATGACAACGGCTAATATTATTTATTCATTGCCTCGGGAAACAATAAGACATTACAATTTGTGCAAAAACACACACAATTTTAACAAAGAACAAAACAAAAATGTATTAATAAAACATTTAGGGACATACATAATTAAAGTCCCCTCAAAAGCAAAGAAAAGGTTGCTGATTCAGCATTTATTAAAGACATAGCCTTTAAAACTGATTTTCAGTCAGAACCGTTCTGTCACGCCACGGACCCGAGCAAAAAGTATATCAATAAATCATAATGCTACTATAACTATAAATAATACTTAAATTAATAAATTTACATAATGTAACCTAAACATATATTATTACAAAATATAAATATATCAAAAAAACGATTAGAGATAATACTTAGACGTACGATAAAATGATAAACTAAATCAG
Organism: Bedellia somnulentella; assembly: GCA_963576735.1. Classification (NCBI taxonomy): domain Eukaryota; kingdom Metazoa; phylum Arthropoda; class Insecta; order Lepidoptera; family Bedelliidae; genus Bedellia; species Bedellia somnulentella. Next base: position 5,434,007 of record OY755199.1, read on the forward strand.
AATATTGTTTACACTATATAAAATTTAATCATAAATACATACATACAACCGTTACATAATATTACCTATAAGTGTGCTGGATTGTAATGGAAAAAGTTTTCTGCAGCGACAATAAATAATAAAAATAAATAATAAAAAAATTCATGGAACATTAAAATGGTACATACATACATACACATACTCACGGCTATAAATCCCTTAACAGGGTAGCCAGAGCTTTGGAATGCGAAATTCCTTAACCGCTTTTGGAAGTTGATTGGGAAAAAGATAGTAATAATAAATGTTTTTGGTGACGGGTCTCCAACCACATCGCCCAAAATATATACGCCCCTATACCCATAGTCGCCACTTACGATCACCCACGGGTAGAAATGGGGTAGTGTTATTCTAGCCGACGCTACACAGCGAATTAAAATGGTATTTAATAAAAAAATCATTATATTTATTTTCCAATGACTAAAATGTCACGTGATGATTTATTCATTTATAAAGAGATTGATCAATGTAAATGTTGCTCAAAATGTTTACCAAGATAACTAATACGAGCGACCGTCTACCTAGATTTCGCATCGTGGTACTATACAGCAATCTCTTTCGCTCTTACTTAGTATCGTTTACTGTCATCTCATTCTAACCGATATTGTGATGATAAAATAGCGCTCGTCCTAGGCCACCAGAAGACAAGCACGAGCGGTGTATAAACTAGTCATCGCGTGCGATTAAGCAGCCATCTCTTACGCAATTACTTAGTATCGTATACTGCCATTTCATTCTAACCGTTATCGTGTCGATAAAATAGCGCTCGTGCTTGCCCTACAGGAATCACGGAATATAATAAATATTATATTTAAACACACTGTTATGCTGTGTAGTGTCGGCTATTTTAAAGATACAATATAGGTTAGATCTTAGATATAAGATAGAGGCTGGGCCTTCAGGATCGGAAAAAGTGGCCATCGATAGCCTAGACAGATAAATATTATAGATAAATCGTTTTATTAATGTATATATTTTTGATTAGATATTTTGATCAAATATTGACTGACAACACTGTTCCTAATGGCTAATAAAACCAATTCGATATAATGCCAAATCTTTCCAAAAGACTATTTCGATGATGCTAAACAATAATATAGCCAACAAATTGTTACGCAGTTGTCTACAGTCTAGACGAGGAAACTAGACGGAAATAGTATTGTGTCGCATCCGAATCTATTTCAAGTATCAATCGGGATCTTTATGCACCTATACTCACGGCTATAAATCCCTAAAAGAAGTAGCCAGAGCTTCAGGATTAGAAAATCTTGAGCTTCTATTGGAAGTCAAGTGGGGAAAGGTTGTTGGTGATGCCTCTCCAACCGTATCGCCCAAAAATCGTTTAAAAAGCCTCAATACCCTGAGTCGCCACTTACAACACCTACGCGAAGCAATGGGCTGGTGTTATTCTGAGAACACTACACAGCAGTGAGGTGTGAGTTCAAGACCTGAGTCGGGCCTGAACCAATGCGTATTTTGTAGTCATATATATCGTCTTATTATCAAAGTTTTAACGATGAGGGAAACCATCACGAGGGAACCCAGTTAACTTAGTCGGTTTGTGTCACTCACACACAAACACACAAAAAGTGGGCATTCTAAAAACCAGATGTCATCTATCTGGTCTTTAAACATTCTTTACTAAAATACAATACCCTCCGCAAAATAAAAAAAACATTGATATAGAATAATCATTTATTTGCCAAAATAAGAGTAAATAAAGATATCAACAATTATAAAAGTGTCCTTGCTTATTCTACTTACAAGATTATCGTGAAAATATTTTCATAAAAAATATCTTCCTATAGAAAGAAAATATCAAATTAAAAACCAAATTAACATTATTGAACCATAGACAATTTTCATAATATTATTTACAGTCTTAGTTTTATTTTATATTTTTGATGTTAATTTTTGAATATTAAACACAGGTTTATTTTTATTCATTAATTAACAATGTCAAAGTTTATAATATAATTCATTCAATACCTTTCTATCCCATAAACACATTACATGTCAAGAATATTGACATTATAGCGTCAAATTTTATCACATAAATAATCACTGACACTGTAGTACATTTTAATATTATTTAAATTTAATTTAAATTAATTATTTTGACAAAGTTAACGGTATTGGCGCTTTGAAGATATTATTGGACGATGCGGTTGAACACCAGGTGACAAAGTCACATGATGTTCAGAAGTATTAGTACCTCTGCCAACCCCTTCGGGGATATTCAGCGTAAACGTTTATGTTATGTTGGAGACCCTAAACCAACAGCCTTTATTTTACCACTTTTTCCCACGCAACTTCCGAAAAGTGGCTGAGGAAAATCAAATTCTCTAGATCTGGCTACCCCTTCAAGGCATTCATGACCGTAATTGTATTTATGTATGTGTATTTAAAATTTAATGGTACAAAATCTATAAATTGCTATCTTTTACTATCTATATACTATTATTTTAAATATCTCAATTTAATTTATAAAAATATATTCTACTACAATATATTTGGTTAAAAAATATTCCACTTAACTAGTTTAAGGATAGGATTATTCTTTGTACAAATATATATGGTTTTGTTCAAAATCTATAAGTTCCTGACTTTAATCGTTGTAATTTTTGCACAGATATATCAATAGTATTATGAGTGAATTTCCCGGGGCCATTTATAACATGGCATCGATGAAATCCATACAAAAAGACGTAGTTATAACTTTTAAATATTTTTTTCTAATGAGATGAAATAGTAATCTATGCGGAGCCATAAATATTTTTGTTATAGGACTAATAGATATTCCACAAAAAAACATTAAACCTCTAAATTTTTCATTTCCGAGGTTGTCCGCACGCCACCTTGACGTGAATTATAGCTTATTGAAAAAAATCTATTGGTTGTTTTTACAAAAACATAGCTTTATTTGTTACTTGAATAGTTGTAGTTTCGTTACGAAAAACGTTTATTCAAATATTTAAACAATACAATTAATAGTTACTACAAACTCATTTGTCCCAGGAACACCATTCATTACCATGCCCTATACTTATTTAGGAATATCATTTTATTAAAAGACTTTCTTCACCCCTACTCTGCGCTAAACGTTCCGTCTTAGTGCCGCCCAAGTGCTCCACGTAGGAGGAAGTACATAAGTATCTGCGTTTTCGCGCCTTAAATGTAAGTATCATTTTTTTTCGTTACTCGTCATTTTCTCTTTCATTGCCATGGGTAGGTATAACTTATGCTTTTGAAAGATTGTCTTCTTGTAAAGGTATTCAATAGAACACTATTTCTATTATGGATGTATGTTTGGTATTTAATCATTGGAATAATAGATAAGTTATAAGTAATTTAACATTTTTGCCTTGTTTTTCATTGCCATGCTTTCATTTTCATGGTTTCCGTGGCCAAAATTTGCTATGGAAATGAAAAAACAGCCACTAAAATGAAAAGAATTTCATTGCCGTGACCTGATTTTTCATTTCCATGGCATAGTCGTTCACTTCCATGGCCTGGTGATTCATTTCCGTGGCTTAGTGTTTCATTCCCATAATCATTTTTTTCACTGCCATGGTATGATTAAATCTAAAGTATTACAGTAATAGCGAATAACAAAACAGGTCTCATGGAATAAAAGATGTTATTAAAGGAAAGAAAAATTTCGACGCTAGCGGGGTTCGAACCCGCGACCTTCGGGTATACGCCCCCGTTTTTTTCTTTCCTTTAATAACATCTTTTATTTATGAGTAATAATCCCCACATGAGGAATTCATGTCAAAAAAACATTAAATTAGGTCTCATGGAATTTTTACGTATTTAACAAAATTATGCTTTCAAGCTTACTATGAGCTCATAGTTAATACAAGGTATTATATGACAATGAGACAATATTATAAGATCCGTGTTAAGGAAGATATTTTATACTAGGCTTCAAAGCTTATAAAATTTTTCGACCGCCACATAATAATTGGCGCTATTAGTACTGACAATTAGTATAGGAATCGAAAAAATTATGACAGATTTATTTTATTTGATACATCAAACTCAGAGGTATCTTCAAACTTATAAATGAAATGTTAATTCATCGTCATGAAATACCTAGGAGACCTAAATCGCTCACTCACACATATTCTTTAGATGATGATAATAATGGGCTGCTTATTTTAAGGTGTCGTCATGTCCAAACAAAAATTAACCGAAGAGGAGAGAAAAGAAAGAAAAAGATTGGCTGAGCAAAAGCGATGCCAAAAAATGAAAAGCGATCCTGTACTACGAGATCAGAATCGTATAAGAGAAACAGACAATATACAAAGATTGTGCAATTGTTAAAGATTATCCATAAGTTTTAAGCTTATGACTTTTTATATTTACTTGACAAAAGATGAAAAATAAGATAATTATAGTATTACTCTTTTTGATAATAATGGGCTGTGATTATAACCAGTAAAACATCCTCTAGGTTCTTAAATTAGTCTTAGTTTTAAAAAAATGTGCCTTGTTTAGCTTTGTATTTAAAAACAAAATTTGTTTTGTAAGTGTTTAAAAATGATATTTTGTATAACTACCTGTCTATTTTATTTTTGTCAATCTAGTTATTTTACAATTTAAATAAATAATAGTACGTTACCTACTTTGATTCTGATACCTTTGTTTTATTTAACTTTTTTTTATATATATACAGAATAAATACAATACAATTAAAAAAAAAGTTGAACATCAGACAAGATTACAGGCTATCGATGGAAAACAAGAAAAGCACAGGACTGTTTGTCTCAGAGATCATTGAAGGAGGCCTATGTCTGAGACCAACAATGTTAAAAATAATTGACAAATGTTTAGTTAATTTAATTAAAGTAGACACTCACTGCAAAAATAATAATATCTGAATATGGATTTCTCATTGTGAGATATACAATTTTAAAAGGATTTTCATTCCCGTGGTACAGATCTCTCATTGCCGTGGACGCTTGATTCATTTCCGTGCACGCGTGTTTCATTTCCATGTACTCTTGTTTCATTGCCATGGCATTGAATTTTTAATAATGTTAATCTCACTAGTTTTATAAGTTATCTGCTGGATATTAAGATATAGTGTATAAAATACCAAAAACTTCAATGATATCGATCAAAAATAAATAAAAACCTTGATTTTAAAAAATCCACGGAAATCAATATTTTAACGGTCTTGTTGAAATCCACCCTTATTAGGAGTGGAGAAAATAAGATGAAATTGAGTAGGATTGGCTTTGTAAACACTACACCGCTTTAACATAACTTTTTTTATCTTTCAAACAATATTTTTATCACTTTTATCAATAAAATTAAATGCACGTCGTTTCGCATGACATTAATTGCAATCAATCAAATTTAATTGATATTTAAAGCTCTGATTAAATAAATACAATTAAATATCGGATTATGATATTATCGTTACTGGAAAAAACGAGTTTTAAAGATAACTCATCTGCATACCAATGATAATTTTATAATTAGTTTTAGTAATCTATCAGTGTACTTTGGTCGATGACTGAAAATGGCTGAACAGACTCGATACCTAAAGGTACCTGTTCCTTCTGATCTATAGAAAGAAAGAAAGAAGAAAGAAAGAAAGAAATAATGTTTATTTGGTAATTAACACAAGACAATGACAAATATGTATATGGGGTCCCCCCCATCCCCCTTGTCAGCAAAAGTAAGCATAGCTCTTACCCCCTCCCCCTATGCTTACGTAAAAAAAAATATCATTTTTTTATATTGTTATTTTTATAATATTAAAAATAAGAAAAAAGATTAGGATAAAGATTAGATTTGACACAAAAAACTGACGCAAGATTTTTGCCCCCTACTCAATATGTAGTGAGGGACATGAATATTAAAATCTAACGAACATAACTATTGCCGTTTAGGGGCTTTTTAAGTGATTTTTGGACGATGTGGTTGGAGACCCGTCATCAAAAACATTTATTATTATCATCTTTCCCCCAATCAACTTCCAAAAGTGGCTGAGGAATTTATCAGTCCAAAGCTCTGGCTACCCCGTTAAGGGATTCATAGCCGTGAGTATATGTATGTATGTATGAACATAACTAAGTTATTTTAAATTTTTGTTACACTTATTAAATTCAAATCCATGATTATAAGTTTTCGATGACATTGGTTTGCTGCTCAGTGTTGCAAGTATGCTCACTTTCATCTGATTTTGGAATGTCTATGTTCGTTCTCTACTCAACTTAACTCAAACGTCCACGGTGTATATCCCTGAATAGGAGGCAGGCCTATTGCCGTTTTGTATGAATACACTGTCACATGACTAAGTACAACTCAGCCATGTGGGTTTCCTCGCGATGTTTTCCCTCACCGTTAAGAAGATGAAGATATCGAGAGAAGAGTGAAAAAGGGTAATGAGGTAAATAGAGCACTGGATAGTCTAATGTCTAGTCAGTCGGTGTCTGAAAAGGCCCGAATGGCTGTGCATGATGCTGTCCTCGTTCCTACGCTTATGTATGGCAGTGAATGTTGGGTGTGGCAGAAGAAGCATGAAAGTAGAGTGAATGCAGTAGAAATGAGATCCCTCAGAAAAGTGTGTAATGTAAGGTTATGTGATCGTGTGAGGAATGATGTGATTCGTGAAAGGTGTGGTGTAAAAGATGATATTGTAAGAAAGATAGAAAAAGGAATGTTGAGATGGTTTGGGCACATAGAGAGGATGGATGACAGTAAATTGGTGAAAGAGATATATAGAGCCAATGTGGAAGGTAATGTTAGTAGAGGACGACCTCGGAGGACACATTTGGATCAAATAGAAAATGTGCTCAAAAAGGCAGGTGTCCGCAGTATGAAGAATAAAAGAGCATGTATGAAAAGATTGATGGATGTAAACGAAGCCAGAGAGGTTTGCCAGGATCGTACAAAGTGGCGATCGATATAGTCTCTGCCTACCCCAATGGGAACTAACGGCGTGAGAATATGTATGTATGTATGTATGTACATATGTTTTTAGACAAGACAAATTGGTGTAGGCCCGACCCGGGATTTGAACGTCGAACGGGGTTTGAATTTGAAAGTCGTTTGCACGAAAATCGGTGTTCTACCCGTTGAGATATCACGGTTTGGCAAAATAACTACCGATGACGTAATCATCATCTAGACTCCCCTATCCCCCATGTCATCCAAAATAAGCAAAATAAAGACCCCCCCGCCCCTCCATAGTGCTTACGTAAAACTTGAACGGCCCCTATACAAAAAAAGAAAAAAAAAACATTACCAAAAAGGCCTTGACTCAGCACTCGCATGACAGAGTATATACTCATCATGCACTGATTTTCAGTCAAAGCCCTGTTAAACTTAAATATAGGTATTTAAAATTGTGCTATTGACACATACTACAGCTATTTTACTAAAGCTCATCAGACACATATTTGATGAGAAAAAAGAAAACATTGTAACATAAATAAAAGTAAAAACAACAATGAAAACTAAATATATACAATAGGAAAACCAAACACTTGCAATTTTGCAACAATATTCATTAATTTACAACAATATATAATGAGGCTATCTACTATGGTCGGGCTGAGAAGTGAGGGGTAAGGCACTAATTTAAAACAAAGGTTGCGTATAAATATATAGAAACAGTTTCGATAGAATTTTTCCGATAGTAATTTATAAAGAATATATAAACAAAAAAACAAAATACAATGTAAGAAAAAAAGTGATAAGTTAAACTTATAAATATCAATGGTTAGTATCTCAATGAAATCCAAGTTTGATATTTAGTGAGGATTTGCTTGTAAATTTATGAGGTACTCTTTCATTCGGGTACGAAATGTTTGTACTATACATACATATACTCACGGCCATAAACCTCAAAAAGGGGTAGCCAGAGCTTGAGAGCTAGAAACTCCTCAGCCACACTTGGAAGTTGATAGGGGAGAATATGGTAGAAAGAAAGTATCGTTGGTGATCGGTTTCTAACTGCATCGCCCAAAAGCCACATACCCTTAGTCACCTCTTACGACAACGGAACACACGAAATTTGTAGAAGTTTTTAAAGCTATTGAAAAATTAAAAAAATTGAGGATAATATTAATTACATATTTTTTTCTACATTATTAATTACATCTCAACATGCCAGCTAAGTAATTAAATTGACGACAGCCTTCAAGTAAAGGTTAACAATTTTTTACAGTCCCAAGTCTGTTTGGTCAGCTATTATGAGATAACCCATTTTGTTTAATTTTTATTTATTTTATTTTATGGTAACATTTAATTATAACAAAGCCCTGCAAAACTGTTTTACAGTTTGTCTGCAGGTAGAGTCTTTTTTAGTAAATTTTTATTTAGATACATCTATGGTAGTGAGTTAAGAAAACGCGGAACATCCTCGCGTTTAATATATTTTTTCCATCAAACTTCCACAAGTGGCTGATGAGAGTGATGAGTTTTGAAATACTGAAGCTCTGGCTAACCCTTTTTAGGATTTATATCTTTGAGTATAGGTATCTATCTGCCCGGCTAGTACGAGCGGTGTTTAAACTAGTTATCGCGTGGGATAAAGCAGCCATCTCTTACGCACTTACTTAGTATCGTATACTGCCATCTCATTCAAACCGTTATCGTGTCGATAAAATAGCGCTTGTGCTTGCCCTTCGCACAGCACATAAATGTTTTAGACGAAACAAAATGTGAGTATCAGATAACTGAGTTAAACGGGAAGTAACAATGTTGACTAATATTACATTTAAAATTTAGTTGTGTGAACAATTAGTTTGCCGTGTAGTGTCGGCTTAGAATAGCACTACCCTGTTTCTACCGATGGGTGTACGTAAGAGGCGACTAACGGTATTGGGGCTTTTAAGGGATTTTTGGGCGATGCGGTTGGAGACCCATCACCAACAACCTTTATTTTACCATCATTTCCCCACTCACATTTCCAAAAGTGGCCGAGGAATTTCCAATTCCTTAGCTCTGGCTACCCCTTCTAGGGATTTATAGCCGTGAGTATATGTTATGTTATGTTATGAACAATTAGTTACAATATCCTAACATATATACTTACCTTGATTCATAGTGGTTTTTAGCAAATTCCTTAGCAACGGTTCGGCATTTAGTATGCATTGTCATGCTGTCTCTGCAAAATGCGGGGAGGCCCTTAAAATATAACTACACAACAGCCCTAGTAACATGAGGCGTGCGAGATGGGTATGTCACATGAGAAGTGAGAAACTGACATATTTCGTATGTATAATCTGTCGGTTTTTCACTTCTCATGTGACTTACAGGCTCTCACACACCTCATGCCACGGGGGCAGAGGTAATTAAAAGAGATAAAAAATATACATGATGTTATTGAATATAAGTACAATTTCTTAAATTAAAAATACACCAAAAACTCTATATTTAATTTATATTCAATTTAATATATAAAAATATATTCTACTACCATATATTTGGTTATAAAATATTTCATTTAACAAGTTTAAAAATAGTATTAGTCTTTGTACAAATATATATGGTTTTGTTCCTTTGATATAAGTACGTCCAAAATGAATCCGATCCGAGCAAAAGTATTTATATCTATATAATAAGTTTTAATATCACTTATATACGGGTTTATCACTGAATATAGCAAACTTATCTTATCTCGGATAATAAAACACTTAAGACAAATATCCTTCATTCAGTTTCAATATCTTTTCATTCAATGCAAGGCTGTATTTTACCACAATCTTTGCAATCTTTAACTGATTTATTTCTTTAAATAAAGTGATTAAAGTTAAAAAAACGCCTAAATGTAACTCAAAAGTGTGATATTTAAACATGAGTAAATTCGTGGACAATTTAAAAGCGTGGACTGGTTTGGTATCCAGAAAGGAGTCTTCACCAGATTTGGCGAGAAGTCAATACTCTTTGGTGTCATGTGGGGAGCTGACACCTGCATCCTTGGAACTGTGGTTGGGGTTGCCCGAGGAAGTGAAATATGATCCGTCTTTGGCGCCGTTCCGAAAGTATTATGAGAAAGAGAGTACTAGTAAGTTTTTTTTATTTCTTTATTATTATTAAGTGAAAATATTTTTTTATGTGTTCGTTTCTTTGTGCTGCTTAGAATGTCACTACCCCTTTCTACCCACGGGTGTCGGAAGAGGCGACTACGGGTATAGAGATTTTTAAGTGGTTTTTGGGCGAAGCGGTTGGAGACCCGGCACCAACGATACTATATTTTTATTTCTACCAACACCTCCCCTATCAACTTCCAAATGTGGCTGAGGAGTTTCTAGCTCTGAAGCTCTGGCTACCCCTTTTAGAGATTCATGGACATGAGTATATGAATGTATATTGCCTGAAATATGTTAACTCCGAAACAATCAACTAATTTAAGATTTAAAGAGAATATATCGTCATGGTAAGTTTTGTAAGCGGGACTAAATACTTTAGATATTTGAAAAATAGCAAAACCCGCTGGAAGTCGGGCGTTCCACTAGTGTTTTTATAACTACAACTTTAGCATATTTATTAGTAGTTAATAGATCCGCTACCGTGATAGCTCAATGGGTAGAACACCGGTTATCAAACAAACGACTAGTGGTCAAATCCCGGGTCGGGCTTACACCAATTTGTCTCTTTTAAAGACATATGTGTGCTTAATTTATCATGGTTGTTAACGGTGACGAAAACATCGTGAGGAAACCCACATGGCTGAGCTGCACTTAGTCATATGACAGAGTATTCGTACAAAACGGTGATAGGCCTGCCCCCTATCACGTGAGTACACTGTCCATGCAAAAACGTGGGTACTCTAACCAGGTAACCAAATCACGTGAGGTTCAGAAGTATTAGTACCTCTGCCAACCCCTTCGGGGATATTCAGCGTGAAAATTTATGTTATGTTATGTTAATAGATCTAGCCTCTTTACCGAAAGGCATAGCGTTGAATTTAGAATCGAGACTACATTAAATAGTTTTTGCGAAAGTTAAGAAAAGGCTAAATGGCTGAGTGGTACTTAGTCATCGTAATAATAGCTGCTATAGGCTTACCGTCTAATGATGAAGATACACTGTCCTGACAAAAGATTGGTACTCTGAAAATCAGATCAGATGTTAGTTGAATTTGGGGATGACAGAGATTTACAATCGCAACTTCTTATGATCCTAGATAATCTGTCGAACTTCATATACATTCACCAATTAACGATCTGTTAAAAAATAATCATTTCTTCTTCTTCTTCTTCTAGTGCCTCTCCACTACTGGAGGTTGGCAGTCAGCTCCGAGTATCCCCTTTGGTCTTGGGCTAGGCGAAACAGGTCTTCGACGCCGGCTATGTTGGTCCATTTTCTGATGTTTGAGAGCCACGATGCCCTTCTTCTTCCGACGCTCCGTTTCCCTTCAATCTTTCCCATCATGACCACTTGAAGCAGTTGGTATCGATCGTGGCGGAGCACATGCATGCAATGCAATGTAAATGATTGAAATTCATTCAATCATTTACATTCATCAATCTTTACTTACTGACGCAAATTGCCTATTTGTCTTATATTTTAGCACATATTATTATTACATTTTATATGCATACCGTATCTTATGTACAAAATGAGATTCCTTATAAAGTTTGTACTGTAAGATTATGTGATCGTGTGAGGAATGACGCGATTCGTGAAAGGTGGGGTGTAAAAGATGATATTGTAAGTAAGATAGAAAAAGGAATGTTGAGATGGTTTGGCACACCGAAAGGATGGATGATAGGAAATTGGTAAAAGGTATCTATAGAGCTAATGTGGAAGGTAATGTAGAGGACGGTCACGGAGGACACACCTCGACCAAATAGAGTGTGTGCTCAAAAAGGCCGCGTCCAAAGTATGAAGAATAAAAGAGCATGTGTGAAAAGATGACGATGGACGTAGTCGAAGCAAGAGAGGTTTGCCAGGATCGTACGAAGTGGCGATCGATAGTCTCTGCCTACCCCAATGGGAATTAACGGCGTAAGTATATGTGTGTGCGTTATAATATCAACTGGAACGATTGTTAATTTCTGTAAATTACAAAGCAAGTAATTTCTCTGCCATATTTAGAAAAATGCACCACGATGTTACATACATACATATACTCACGCCATTATTTACCATTGGTGTAGACAGAAAGTATCGATCGCCACTTTTTACAATCTGGCAAACCTCTCTACATCCATCAATATTTTCCTATATGCACTTCGAATCTTTATACTTCGGAAGACTGCCTTTTTGAGCACACTCTCTTTCTGGTCCAAAGGTGGTCGTCGTCTACTAACATTAGATAAATATAAGGTGTAAATATGTATATAATAAATTTCCTTACAATATCTGTTGGAGCGAATCTAAATTTGTGTGAGCTACAAAATAGTAATAAGTCTAAAATATTTATCATAAAATATTTTTCTCACATTGTATCTACTTCGGATATACTAAATGGCAAAAATGGCTAAAATGAAAAAGATTGCCATTTTCATAAAAGCCGGATTGATATGGCTTGTATATCACTACAGATCCACAATCATAACTTGGCCGGCGGCGACTCTGGTACTACTGTCGCCATTTTGAAATTTCGGCCTGTCATTGTCAGTTAGTTCTTAACTAAACAAAAATTATAGGGTGACCTACGTATATAATAAATTATCACTTTCATTAATATTTTTTGTAGTGGAAACTTTTTTTCAAAGACAATTATTTTTATTGTATCTTTGCTTATTGATAAACGCTTTTATTTCCAGTATTTAATATAAAAATTATTATTTGTATTGTAAAATTTTATCTAAGTAGGCTAACACCGCCCAAAAAGTTGTGCGCGCATCGATAGTCATGCGGTGCGGGTTACGGGAAGTGGGGAAATGCTCCTGAATAAGATTTCACTTCGTATACACTGATGCGTGGGTTCTAATCTTAATGCGGGGATGTACCAATGTGTCATTTCATAAGTCATAACTGTCTGACATATAAAAATACAAGGCAAATACGACGTGATAGCTTATGGGTACAACACCGGTTAACGTGCAAGCGACTAGTGTTCAAATCCCGAATCGGGCCTACACCAATTTGTCTTTTCTAAAGTCATATGTGTGGTTAATTTATCACGGTTGTTAACGGTGAGGGAAAAATCGTGAGGAAACCCACATGGCTGAGTTGTATTTAGTCGTGTGACAGTGTATTCGTGGAAAACGGCGATAGGCCTGCCCCCTATCACGTGAGTATACTGTTCATGCAAAGCGTGGGTACTCTGAACACCAGGTGACAAAGTCACGTGATGTTCAGAAGTATTATTACCTCTGCCAAACCCCTTCGGGGGTATTCGGCGTAAACGTTTATGTTATGTTATGTTATATGTAACAAGGTTGTTAACAGCAATAAAAAAGTGCCCATAAATTCACTGACCCAGCAAAATGAATAACCCAAACGATATCTGATGTTTAGAATTATTTTTTCTGTGCCACCTTTTTAGGGGATCTATGTGTAAATATGAAATGTAAAAGACAGTACACAACAAGGTAAGCCTCTAATTTACAGGATTAAAAAAATGATTTTAAGTAGTTACCCACTTATTAACTCTGAGTGTCACAAATAACAAATCCTTGAGTATACAATAATGAAACAGCTTGCAGAAAAGCACAATTGGCAGTGTTATCGCTAAAAGCTTCCAGACAACATTTGGAAGGTAAGATCATCAAATTTAGGATACACAGTCATTCGGGTAGACATACCAGACAAGGGCAAAAATAAATAAATATAATTAGCTTACATTAAAACGAACTTGTTTACTTACAATAATAGTTATTACTAGACCCCGTTATCTTTGTAGCATTTTGGTGGCACCTGATTTTAGTGATGGGGTAAGTTATATTAATATTAATAGTTAAAAAATGCGTAGGTAGTATAAATTCTTGAAAAATTACATTAGAATTATTTAATAAAATAAATAATTCTATTAATTAATTATTAAAAGTTAAAATTAAATGAGTCTTTGCACATCATATTTGATGTACAAAGAAAGCTTTCCATACTTATCCTGCACCCCAAAGGTAAAGTAGTATATCAAAAATTAAAAAGTGTTTTATCTAAAAATCCGGGATATATGACGATACAAAATATAGATAATTTGTTAAAAAATAAAGAAACAGAAGTTAAAGAATCAGTAAACAAAAAAACTTTACAAAACTTCAAAATGATGAACTTTTTGCCACTAACATCGGTAGAAGTTGAACGATCTTTTTCTTGCTTAAAATGGATATTTTCTAATAGGAGACAAAGCCTTACTCCCGTAAATATGGAACGAATCCAAGTTATTTACTACTAGTGTCACATACTAAACAAATGTCAATGTGAATAAAATATATGAATGTAAATATATAAAATATAAAATATTAATGTACCTACTTATCTATTTTATTATAATAATAAATAATAATAAAGACAACAGAGATTAATTTATTATCAATTACCCCATCACTAAAATCAGTTGCCACCAAAATGCTACAAAGATAACGGGGTCTAGTTATTACATACATACATACATATACTCAAGGCTGTAAATCCCTAGAAGGGGTAGCCTGAGCTAAGGAACTAGAAACTCCTCAGCCACTTTCGGAAAGTTGAGTGTGGTAAAGATGGTAAAATAAAGGTTATTGGTAATGGGTCTCCAACCGCTTCGCCCATAAATCTCTTAAAAGCCCCAATACCGTTAGTCGCCTCTTACGTACACCCACCGGCAGAAATGGGGTAGTGCTATTTTAAGCCGACACTACACAGCAACTAGTTATTAATTAAATGAATATTAAATAAATTGTTATATTAAGACATTTCAATACATAAATAAATTAGCCTGTATGATGTAAGGTTATTTCCCTTATAATGGTTATTTTTTATTTACTGGCAATACTAATATCGATGACAGCGACAGCCCTTACCGGCCAAGAAAAGATTGTGGATCTGTACGCAGTAATCTCTATAGTTTGTGTGTTTATCTCTTTATCTGCGATTTTCGAAAAGTAAGAATCGAGAATTTTTAATAAGATAATTTTCTTTTCTGATTACTCAAGTTTCATTTGGTAGATCACAGGTAATATTTCCAAAATGACTGGTCCTTCACAGTCAGGAACTAATAGAATGTCTCTTGTCCAAATTTCAGGTAATAAACTTTATTTTTTTAAGTGATGAAAAGTATGAAATAAGGGAAAGCGGTAGGGTATGATAGAGTTAATATCGAAATGCTAAGGGCTGGTAAAGGGTTAGTGGCTTCTTGGCTGTTCTTCCTTTTTCGAAAGTGTTGAGCACTTGGCAAGGTACCAAATGATTGGTGCAGAGCGGTGATAGTGCCCCTATATAAAGGGAAATGGTCACGCCAGGTAGCAAAAAACTACCGTGGTATTAGCCTACCTAGGGTTGTCGGTAAATTGTATGCTAAGGTATTGATTGAAATAGTGATGAAAGAAACTGATGACAAAATCTGGGATATGCAAGCAGGGTTTAGAAAGGTAATAGGTTGTATAGAGGTTCTTAGCAAAGAACCAAAAAGTGTATTGCACCTTCATTGATATGGTAGAGGCGTATGAAAGGGTAGTAAGAAAGAATTTGTGGAAGGTGTTGTCTAAGTTCGGTTTGAGGAGCCAACTTATACGTGCATTGGAGTCACTCTATGAGGGTCCCAGTGCATGTTGTGCATGCAAACGGAAAAAAACACGCACCGGTAAAAAATCCGGTACAAAGTGGCGATCGATAGTCTCTGCCTACCCCAATGGGAACAATGGGCGTGAGTATAAGTAAGTAACTAAGTTTTTAATATTAATATACTTCAAAGAAATGCACAGTTTAGTGCAGCACATATATATTACTTCTCGATTATTAGTATAAAGAATACATGAACTGATAACTGTAACCAAGTTATTTACTATTCACAACAACACAACTCTATTAACAGTACATTCTTGTTTGCTGTGTAGTGCCGGCTTAGAATGACACTACCCCATTTCTTCCGGTGGGTGTACGTAAGAGGCGACTAACGGTATTGGGGCTTTTAAGGGATTTTTGGGCAATGCGGTTGGAGACCCATCACCAAAAACCTTTATTTCATCATCTTTTCCCCACGCATCTTCCAAAAGTGGCTGAGGAATTTTTAATTCCCTAGCTCTGGCTACCCCTTCATGGGATTTATAGCCGTGAGTATATGTTATGTTATGTTATTCTTGTCCTTCATACATACATACATATCTACTACTAACTTAGTCGAGCTTCGGAATAACAAATTAAGTATTTCTCGTCCTCTTTTATGACTTTAGAAAAGACGAAATGGTGTAGGCTTGACCCAGGATTTGAACCCCCATAGTCTGCACGACAAGCGGTGTTCTCACTGAGCTATCACGGTTATTGGGTACTCTGAACACCAGGTGACATTTTCACGTGATGTTCTGAAGTATTAGTGCCTCTGCCTATCTCTTCGCAGTTCCCCTTTTGGCAGTTAATTGAATGGAGCAAAGATTGCAAAATAAAGGATAGTTGGTAATCATTACACATCGTACAATAATGACTCAAAATAGTTCCCTCTTATATTTTAAGCCACTTCTTACATACCAGCCAGTAGTAAGAGGTTAGTGCTATTATAAGCTGCTCTACACAGTTTTTTTTTTTTAAATTTATTTATTTATTCGTTGACCACCAACAGCAAACACAACAAACATGGCATAGAACATACAATTGTTTTACAAAGCCAATGACAGGTGATCACAATGAGAGATTTTCCTTTTTTTCTTTTTTTCTTCTTCCCTGTTCTCAGGATAGATGGCGCCAGACTTGCTATGTTACTGGTAGGAACGGAACGTCACACCGTTTTTCACACTTGGATGTAATGATATCGTAAAATGGAACGTACATAAAAACGTTCTGATTTGAAAGTCTAAATAAATATCAGTTGAAGCCAAGATAGCTTAAAAGACAAAGACGGTGTTTTATATTTAACATTCTTTTTGTTGTTTTTACTCGTCAAAAAGTTACTCTATGGTGATGTGACATATGTTTTTAAAGTTGACATTGGCGAAATTATTGTGGTAACACGATTGAGGCAACGAAGAATTTTTTTAGTAAGTAACGTAGTTACATCAACGCCATCTACAGAGCTCTAAGAAACTATGTTGTTTTTTTATTTCTCAAAAAGAAAACCTCTCATTACCGGTTCAAAACAAAAGAGGAACGAAATTAAAGCGATTGCCCGCGAAAATACAACAAGTACATTAGAAAAAAGAAAAATAATATTATTAATAACGTTTAAAAAAATACAAGGAAAAAAAGAGAAAAAAAATGAACAAAACCAAAAAAAGACCGTGAATGATGATACTATGATGATAATGAAAGAAAAGTATATAGGTATGTGTGTGTGTGTGTGTGTGTGTGTTCGTGTATGTGTGTATGTATGTTTTAATTATGCTTATACTGGTTAACTTTGACTCGTTTTAAATGTTTCTATAACACTCTTACGAAATTCAAATCTTTTTAAAAAAAAAATAGGGTCCAGATCACTAAAGTTGTTGTTGAATTCGTACAAAATACGGCGGATGGGAGCATTTTGAGAGTAGTTACCTTTTATGATATAAAACCACGAGTACCCAAACCTCAAACTAAAACTTTTACGCCATCTACCCCATATATGGCAGAGGTATTAATACTTCTAAACATCACGTGACAACGTCACCTGGTGTTCAGAGTACCTAAGTTTTGCTTGGACAGTGTACTTACGTGATAAGGGGCATGCCTGCCGCCGTTTTGGTACGAATACACTATCACATTACAAATAACAACTCAGCCGTGTGGGTTTCCTCACGATATTTTCTTTCACCGTTGATAACCGCAATAAATTTATCACACAAGTGATATTAGAAAAGACATTTTTTTTAAGCTTGACCGGGTTATGAATCCGGTGTTCTACTCAGTAGCTATCACAGATGGGTATCCCCAAACCTAACAAGTTTAATTTTACTATTTCTTTACAGAAACAGAAAAGCAACCATTAAACGCAGAAGGCAGTCAAAAACGCCTGCCTCTAGTCAGTTCAGCCCCACATTTGCAGCAGTCGGTTAAACAATATGATCAAGACGACAAGTTCAAGACTGGTCTTCTTAACAATAATAACGACGAGGGAATCACTATCAAGAAGAAGGATGAAGAGAAAGAGGTTCCGAGCAGTGAGGGTGGGGAACATAAGAAGACATCTAAGGTATTAAATATTTTTTACATACATACATACTCGTATATACTTACGGATTTAAATCTCTAGAAAATTAGTCAGAGCTAAGGAATTGGAAATTTTTCAGTCAGTATTGGAAGTCGAGTGGGGAAAAGATGGTAAAATAAAGGTTGTTGGTGATCCAATCAAATTGCCTAGATATCCTTCCTTTTACCGTAAACCCACAGGAATAAATGGGGTAGTGTTTTTATAAGCCGACCCTACATAGTTAGCTGACACTACGCAGCTCTGTCTGAATCCTCTGAAAACCACTTCACTCTGAACTAATATTGAAAATTCAAAAGGAGTGTTTGTTTATACGCCAATTTTTTGCTTTATAATAATATATTAATACTATTAGCAAACGTTGGCAATATGTTAACAAGGTGACTACTTTTATTTACGTCTTTTATATACGATACTTTTACTTACGATGTACTGTACAAATTCACCCAACACCTATTAACAAAAATCAATGTATTTCAATTTATAGATTTCATACGTATATTATTTTTCTGCTAGGATTTACGCGGTACAATCAAATATTAAACTAATTTCTCAAGTTTATAAAAATTAATACGGTCTAAGAAATGCACGGAAATGTTATTTCCATGCTTTGGTTTTGAACCCCCATCCCACCTTCTTTATTTAATCAAGCCAGCCCTGTGTTTTGAAGTGGTATACAAAATGTTTAGTATGTTTTGGAGCTAATATTATCAGGTCATCCATGCTCTTGTATGCTTTCAATTTAAATTATGTATACATATACGCACGGGTATCAACCTTAAAAAGGGGTTCTAAACGGTCAGAATAAAAAAAAAACTCGGCAACTTTTAGAAGTCCGATGTCTCTTAAAAATCCCTGCTTTACGGGTTTTTGTACGGCAACCGTGCTTTTCTAAGCCTTATACCTTGACCGGGGTGGTGGTGGTGAAAATGTTAAATTGCCGTTTGTAATGAATACAAGATTGAACAATGCAAAACTTGAAATAAATTATTTAACTTGTGACTTGCAAAAAATTTCTATTCTATTCTGAAACCGATCGGAGCTAAGCAAAGACAACAATTTGGATAATAACTGAAAAAATCTTTTATTACAAATATTTTAACGTATGCTGTGTAGTGCCGGCTTAGAATAGCACTACCCCATTTCTTCCGGTGGGTGTACGTAAGAGGCGACTAACGGTATTGGGGCTTTAAAGGGATTTTTGGGCGATGCGGTTGGAGACCCATCACCAACAACCTTTATTTTACCATCTTTTCCCCACTTTCCAAAAGTGGTTGAGGAATTTGTGATTCCTTAGCTCTGGCTACCCCATCTAGGGATCTATAGCCGTGAGTATATGTATGTATGTACATTCCCAAAATCATTGCGATGCCTTTTAATGAGCGAATATGTCAAGAAAAAGCTATCTTATCTAATATATAAAATTCACGTGTCACAGTGTTTATCACCAAATTCCTCCGAAACGGCTAAACCAATTTAAATGAACTTTTGCATACACATTCGGTAGGTCTGAGAATAGGTTTATAACTTTTTTTTACTCCTAAGTAATAAGGATCATCAACCCTTAACATATTATTTTTATTCTATCGAGTAGAAATTTCTTAAAAATAATTTGTACTGCAAAACAACGCTTGCCGGGTCATCTAGTTAAACTATAGAGAAGTATAAATTCTAACATATACCTATTAGGAAATTGTAATTGGCAGTGTATTGTCTAAGCAAATAACCACGCTTTTGTAGTTTGACGTTTTGTTCTAGGTAATTGTAACTAATTACAAACACACCTACACGTGATAAAGTGTACTTTACATATTCATTAGCGTGAGTCAACCAATTAAATATTTATAGCTCTATTATATCTTTATATTCCGCCACGAAGTGCCGTGTAGTGCCGGCTTAGAATGTCATTACCCCTTTCTACCCACGGGTGTCGTAAAAGGCAAACAAGGGTATGGGGCTTCCTTAAGGGATTTTGGGCGACGTAGTTGGAGCTCAACTTTCCAAAAGTGGCTGAGGAATTTCTAATTATTCGTATTCGTACAAAACGGCGATAGGCTTGCCCTCTATCACGTGAGTACACTGTCCAAGCAATGTCTGGTGACAATGTCATGTGATGTTCAGAAGTATGAGAATCTTTGCCAACTCCTTCGGGGATATGCAGAGTGAACGTTTGAGTATATCTATTCCGCCCCCAATGCGGCATTAAGAGCTTATTCCAATTGACTGCATGCAGACGTCTGAATATTTCAGAACCTGCATGCAGACTAGTTGAATTACGTTCAGAACGCTAGGCTGCTGAAAATCGGAGCAAGTGTGCCCTAGCTCACAAAATTTTTAGTAGCTCCGTCTCCGTCTCAGCAAGGTGGAGGCTTCAGTCGCCTCGCACCTATTATTTATTACAAGATCTATCACGCGACTGCCAGTGAAACAGTGCTTATATCTATGATAAGCACTGTTTCACTGATATTTGGCCTGGGCGTTTGACGTGCTTTGTATATCTTTGGTATATATGATATAAGTTTGTAAAAAAAAAATAAAGAAATTTTGTAAAAAAAAATCTTTTACTATAATTGTTGTATAATCGGAACTATTGGGACAGGCAGAGACTATTGATTGCTACTTTGTATCAAACACTTTTTGACCAAAATTTTCTCCGTGACCGTTTTTTAGCGCAGTTCGGAGTGCTGAAGTGTAACCCATCACATCAATAAATAAAAAGTGGCGATACTTTTCACCAACCCCAATGGGAAAAAATAGTTCGTGTATTTTACATTGGTCTTCTATGAATGCATATATTTCATTACCTATTCAACATCACAAATATTCTTTACAGCTGGCTGCGGCTCAGTACTACACAAAGATGACACTCCTGCTGGCGTGTTGGGTGTTCTTCACAGTTATCTTCATCCTCTACAATGAGAAAGAGGTAGTCACTCTGCAGTCTTACGTGGGAGCCGATGAGATTAAAGGTATAATATTCTTGTTTAATTTAACATACATTTACTCACCGCCCTGAATCCAAAAACGCTCAAAAGCTAGAGCTCTAGGGGGCCTAGCACGAGCGCTATTATTGTCACGATATCGGCGGGCTGTATATGTATCTCAAGCGAACGCGATTGTGTCGCAAGTTGCAATATTGTCGCTGTCAAAAGTGTCAGATCGCATACAAATTTATGACATTGACAACGACAATCGTGCAACTTGCGACACAATCGTCACTCGGGGGGCCGTTAGATTGAGATGACAGTATGCGATGTTAAGTAAGTAAGTCAGAGGTGGCCCAAAACGGTTGGTGGCCCTCTAACACACCCGCGGGAAGAAATGGGTTAGTTCTATTCTAAGCCGAGACTAAACAGGTGCATCCTTACTTATTATTTTAACATACATACATACATATACGCACGGCTATAAATCCCTAAAAGGGGTAGCCAGAGCAAAGGAATTAGAAATTCCCCAGCCACTTTTGGAAAGTTGAGTGGGGAAAAGATGGTGAAATAAAGGTTGTTGGTGATGGGTCTCCAACCATATCGCCCAAAAATCCCTTAAAGCCCCAATACCGTTAGTCGCCTCTTTCGTACACCCACCGGAAGAAATGGAGTAGTGCTATTCTAAGCCGACACTACACAGCAAATAATTCTCCTATTTTAAATTTCATCCTCACACTTCTTGACCCGGATGATACATTTTTCATGACACAAAAGTAATTTCCTAACTCCTAGCCAAATTTCATTTCAATCGGTTTTGTAATTTAGGTGTGATAACGCGTGACATTATTGATTAAGGCGTGTCACACATAAGGATATCATTTGATAATTAAAATAATATTTGCTGTGTAGTGTCGGCTTAGAATAGCACTACCCCATTTCTTTCGGTGGGTGTACGTAAGAGGCGACTAACGGTATTGGGGCTTTTAAGGGATGTTTGGGCGATGCGGTTGGAGACCCATCACCAACAACCTTTACTTTACCATCTTTTCCCCACTCAAGTTTCAAAAAGTGGCTGAGGAATTTCTGATTCCTTAGCTCTGGCTATCCCTTCTCGGGATTTATAGCCGTGAGTATATGTATATGTATGTATGTATGTAGAATTATACATGCATACATACACATACTCACTGTGGATTGGCACTATGGATTGGCGTTTTTACATGCTTCTTAGGCCTCAATCCAGATTTCAATTTCATTCATATCTCCATACATACATATACTCATGAATGTGGGATCATAAGTAATGGAAAGTGTGACATTGCAGGGCACACTTAGTTCCGTTTTTTTTTAGACTAATGTCTAGTGGGTAGCAGAGGTAATTCTAAGCATCACGAGACATCTTTTACATCTGAAGGGCAAGCAGTTATCGATAGGATAAAGCAGCCAGCTTTTACGCACTTACTTAGTATCGTATAATGCCATCTCATTCTAACCGTTATCGTGTCGATAAAATAGTGCTCGTGCTTGCCCTGCTGGTGTTAAGAGTAGACTCGCTTTGATTGGATACTGCACGTGAAAGGGCCAGGCATATCGACACTTTCTACTAGTAAAATTTCGCGCGACTAAGTACAGCTTGCGTCTAATTTTAGCACTATATTTCGGATCACCGTTCACAACCTTAATAAGTCGACGAAGCCCTTGGCCAAATAAACAGGTGAATAGCTTCTCGATCCGGAAATCGCGGTTTAGAAACATTTATGTGATGAGCATAAATATGATGAGCTGTGTAGTGTCGGCTTAGAATAGCACTACCCCATTTCTTCCGGTGGGTGAACGTAAGAGGCGACTAACGGTATTCGGGGCTTTTAAGGGATTTTTGGGCGATGCGGTTGGAGACCTATCACCAACAACCTTTATTTTACCATCTTTTCCCCTCACAAGTTTCCAAAAGTGGCTGAGTAATTTCTAACTCCTTAGCTCTGGCTACCCCTGCTAGGGATTTATAGCCGTGACTATATGTATGTATGTATGTAAAAGCAATATATTTAACTAAATATTTTTGATTCGTTTGGTACCAGTTTGTCAGATTTGACCAAAGAATTTTGAAGTATAATTAAATAGCCAAAAACTAGTTTTATGCAGCTAACTGTGTATTTACCGCTTAATCAAGCCAGATCATTGGCACCAACTAGAAACCTGTTACTTAGTACGAGCCTACGATCATACAACTAAAATATAACACAAATATCATACGCAGTAACTAATGAAGAAGAAGAAGAAGAAGAGACATTTATTCACATTTGATTTACTAAATGGTACTTATTTTACTTTACTTAAACATTAAAAAATAAAAAAAAGACATAAAATACAAAGTGATAAAGAAAATTATAAATTTAACAAATGTGAAAAGGTCCTGCCTCAGCTTATTGTTGTGTGTAGAACACACAACACTGACTTTCAGTCGGGACCCATTTGGATTTTGCTTAAATTTCAAGCATATTTTTAGATAAAACATTCATAAATATTATATTTACGGTTATAAATTCCAAAAAAGAGGTAGCCAGAGCTAAATCATTTAATACTAAATGCAAAAGCAACTTTCGATAGTTGTGCGGTGAAAATATTGTTGGTGATAATAATCACTTACTCAAAACTCAAACCTTATATCTCCGAGCGGGCGCGGTGGGGCGCGGCGGCTTGTGTTGAAAGAATTATGTCTAATATTAATAAATTTCTTCGCTTAATTCCGCTAAATAATACCTGCAGTCTTCATGCAACATGCACTGTGCACCGCCCGCCCTTCCACTTACAAGAAATCGAAAAGCAGACAATGCACCACACACACACCCGCAAGCGAAAACCACAGGCAACCACAAACATGCGACGCGTTTCGACTCAACACGAGTCATTGACGAGCAGTTAGTAGACAGTTCGGCAGCTGACCACCGACTCGGTGGTCAGCTGCCGAACTGGTTGCGGTGGTTGCGGTGCGGTGGTTGCGGGTGTGTGTGTGGTGCATTGTCTGCTTTTCGATTTCTTGTAAGTGGAAGGGCGGGCGGTGCACAGTGCATGTTGCATGAAGACTGCAGGTATTATTTAGCGGAATTAAGCGAAGAAATTTATTAATATTAGTATTGCTATGGATTTCCGCAAAGTAACGCCTGATTCAATCCAATAAGAATTATGTCTATCTAACCTGTGAATAAAAACTAGACAGCTGACAAAAAGTTGCCGACATATGTCGGAGGCCCGGCGGGCTCGATGTGTATTGCTCTTGATATTAAAAAATATGTTTTGTTTCAGACTTCGAACTAAACAGTACGAATCCAAACCTAAGAATATTGCTGAAACTATCGGGTCCCTTCGTCAGCGAGCAGCAAGAAGAGAATATGGCTGAGGAGGATTACAATAGATCTGAAAAGATGGAAGTTTGGATGGAGAGGATACCGATTAATGGCAGCAAAGTTACTGAGGTAAGATATTCATTATTTGAACTAGCTGATTCAGCTAACGTTGTTTTGCTATATTAAATCATTCCAAGGAAATTTTAGAAAAAACACATATAGGAGTAAAAAAACATGTTATAAACTTATTCTCAGAGCCACCGAATGTGGATGCAAAATTTCATTCAAATCAGTTCAGCCGTTTCGAAGGAGTTTGGTGACCAACACTGTGACGCGTGCATTTTATATATTAGATTAATATGTGGAGTAAAAACGTTGGACCCCTTTTAATGAAAATTCGGTATGAAAAGTTTTACTAAAATGATGCTGATTACAAAACCATTTCGAGATATTATGGTTATAAACAATATTTTCTTGAAATTATATCAATTGAAGCTAAGATGACTGTTATTTTTTTATCAAAAAACTTTAACAGTGTTTGACCTTCAAAGTTGTTTCAAAGACATACGGTTTTGCAGTTTATTAATAAAATATCGAAAATCATAGGTTTGTTTAGTATAATATCGTAATAATTTCATTGGACATCACAAATTCGTGATATGTTTTGGAATCAGCAACATTTTTATAAAACATTTCGCTTCATTTGCATGTCGCTACGTAATTTTATCAATCGATGACGTCATAAAGTACAAAAGTTAAACAATCTTTAAAAAATCATTACTTTACAATTAATCATTTTAAATGGAAAATGTTCAAATAAGTCTTTTATTTTCGTGTTTACTATCGAATAAATATATTTATTTAATACCCAAAAAACTTTGCATACCGAATTGCGCTAAAGGACTGAAATTGTCCTGTTATAAGTATTCATATATATTTGATGTTGTCTTAAATTTTCTCATTAAAATAGTCATCTCAAACATTGGAAAAACTTTTCATGACTGTTTTATGGTCATTAATATGATGAGCAATAAAAGGCTTTTTGCTTTCTTGCCTCATTAAAAATTTACTGTATGAAACGCCAGCGCTGGGCTTCTTCATTTCAATCACACAAAATATGATATTCTTATAACATAACATAAACGTTCACGCCGTTTATCCCCGTTGGCAGAGGTACCAATACTTCTGAACTCACATGGCAGCGCAATCTAGTGTCCAGAGAAGGTACCCACGTTTTGCTAAAGACAGTGATTCACGTGATAGGGGGCAGGCCTATCGCCGTTTTGTACGAATACACTGTCACATGACTAAGTAAAATTCAGCCATGTGGGTTTCCTCACGATGTTTTCCCTCACCGTTAACAACCATGATAAATTAACCACACATATGACTTTAGAAAAGACAAATTGGTGTAGGCCCGACCCAGGATTGGAACTCACGCCCTTCTGTTTTCGGGCGGGTGTTCTACCCACTGGACTATCATGTTGTCTTATATGATATTCTTATGTAACTTTTTTCAGAACAAAACATGGACAATAGTACTAAAAAACGAAAAAGAACTGGACTTCAACGTCGGCCAATCGAGAATGTCGATACTAACGACCGATTACTCGAATACATCCGCTAGTGATGTCACGTATCGAATACGGATGCTCACGACAACTAATAGTGTTGTGCCGTTCGATATGTCGATTACCAAAGAGCCGATAGAAGAGTCTTCAGGAGTTATATATTCGGTGATATTGCTCTGCGCTCTATATGTGCTGATAATTTTTGAGGTGAGGAAAGTTTTTGATCTAATTAATATAAGTATACGGCTGTAAGTCCCAAAAGGGGGTAGCCATCGCTTCAGAGCTAGAAACTCCTCAGCCACATTCGAAAGTTGATAGGGGACAAGATGGTAGAAATAAAGTATTGTTAGTGATGGGTCTCAAACCGCATGGCCCAAAAACCACTTAAAAACCCCTTAGTCGCCGCTTACAACACCCGTGGGTAGAAAGGAGTAGTGACATTCTAAGCTCACACTACACAACACACTCGGTTATCGTGCAAACGACTAGTGTTCAAATCCTGGGTCGGGCCAACACCAATTTGTCTTTTATAAAGACATATGTGTGAATAATTTATCATGGTTGTTAACGGTGAGGAAAAACATCGTGAGGAAACCCACATGGCTGAGTTGTACTTAGTCATGTGACAGTGTATTCGTACAAAACGGCGATAGGCCTGCTCCCTATCACGTGAGTACACTGTCCTTGCAAAACGTGGGTACTCTGAACACCAGGTGACAAAGTCACGTGATGTTCAGAATCAGAAGTATTAGTACCTCTGCCAACCCCTTCGGGGATATTCGGCGTGAACGTTTATGTTATGTTAAATAAAACATAGGAACAGTCAAGTACATCTTTTTCTTGCACTTATAGTGTGAGAGAGGGTGATGTCATTACTTCAGTAAAAGGACCACAGACCACAAGTTTTATTGAGTAATTCTCAATGGATAAGGGCAAGATTGGCTTGCCCACATCCCTTATAGACCTACGACCTTACAATTTTATGGTCTTTTGAGGCTAAAGCTAATATAATGATTCTAATCACTATGGCTAAGGGGTTTTTGGGTGCCCAAACCTTTTTTGAAATCTGGATCCGTGCCTGGTTATTCTCCGTACAATATAGGTACAATGAAGATGTATAGAAAAGGAAGGTTAAGATGATTTGGCCTAGGCAATAGGCAACCAATGTCCTTGGCAAAGGTGGATGATAGTAAACTAGTGAAAAAGTTTTATAGAACCAATATAGATGGTAATGTCTGTAGAGGACGACCTTGGATGACACATTAAGATGAAAAAATGAGTGAGCTAAAAAGGTAGGCGCCAAAAGTATTTAGAATAAAGGGCATCTGTGTTTTTTTCGATGCAATGACGTTAGAGATGTTTGCCAGAATTGAACAAAGTGGCAATTGATAGTCTCTGTATTCATGCACTTGATGTTGTCATTACACATGTTCGTGTGAAACTCGTATTCAGAATTTACATTAAAACAAAAGATTATTGTATTTCCCCTGAAAGTATGCAAATAAAGGTTTTCACGCTAATTATGTCTATTTGCTTATACTTTTATGAATGATCTTATCTTTTTACGATCTCAGTAGATTTTGTGACAAGAAATTAGCTTATAAATTTGCTCTAAACAAGTTGGTCCTACAGAAAGAAAGAAAGAATAAATTTATTCATTGCTACGTACGAAAAAAGACAAAGTTGCACTCTCATACACTTTAAAATATTTAACAATAAACATTAGGAAAGTAAACGTAAATTTTATGAGAAACTACTTCATATCATATAGTAAGATTTGTTCAGAATGATCTTTCTAACAACCCTCTTTTGGTTTGACACTCCTCTTTTTTACACACTATTTTTTAATGAAATATGCATATACTCACGGCTATAAATCCCAAAAAGGGGTAGCCAGAGCTTCGAAGCTAGAAACTTCTCAGACTTTAGAATTTGACTCATTGGATTTGTTCTTCAAACATAGGATTATTACATTTTTAAACAAATGTGTGAATTATGGAAGTATCCGTCAGCTTCATCAACAATAAACTATTGTTATCAAATGATTCAATATTGACTGTAACACAAACAACTGTTTACATTTCCTTCCACATCATTGCGTAATTTTGATTAAACACACTTATATTTAATTATGTTAGACTAATCCTAGAAATATCACTGAATATTAAAAAGATAGTTAATTTTTTAGCTCCGTTTTTTATTAATTCCGAGCGTTTAAATTAAGTGTGGATGGTAATGTTAGTAGAGGACGACCACGGAGAACACACTTGGACCATATTGAGAGTGTGCTCAAAAAGGCTGGCGTCCGAAGTATGAAAAATAAAAGAGCATGTATGAAAAGATTGATGGATGTAAACGAAGCTAGAGAGGTTTGTCAGGATCGTACGAAGTGGCAATCGATAGTCTCTGCCTACCCCAATGGGAATTAATGGCGTGAGTATATGTATGTATGTATGTATGTTTAAATTAAGATGATTCCGTGCATCGGAGAGGACGTTATGCCATAGGTCCCTGTTAATATCACGGTAGTAGTTGTTAGTCTGCCAACCATTACTAAGACAGCGTGTTGAACTATCGCAACCCAAATATATTGGCTTGGTTTGATTTTTGATGCGTTCTCGAAGAAATATAAATATTTGCGTGGACGCTTGAGTTTAAATTATCAAATTGAAAACTTGGTTTCCTCCAGATAATAAACCGCTCGATGGCGGCGGTGCTGGTAGCGACCACAGCGCTGGCCGTGCTTAGTATAGTGGGCGAGCAGCCCTCCTTGCCCGAGATCCTGTCGTGGACGTGGAGACTTTGTACACTTTGTATGATCCTGACAAATCTGTCACGCAACAATACTACATAAATAAAACTAAAACTTGGTCTCCTGCAGATAATAAACCGCTCGATGGCGGCGGTGCTGGTAGCGACCACAGCGCTGGCCGTGCTTAGTATAGTGGGCGAGCAGCCCTCCTTGCCCGAGATCCTGTCGTGGACGTGGAGACTTTGTACACTTTGTATGATCCTGACAAATCTGTCACGCAACAATACTACATAAATAAAACTAAAACTTGGTCTCCTGCAGATAATAAACCGCTCGATGGCGGCGGTGCTGGTAGCGACCACAGCGCTGGCCGTGCTTAGTATAGTGGGCGAGCAGCCCTCCTTGCCCGAGATCCTGTCGTGGACGTGGAGACTTTGTACACTTTGTATGATCCTGACAAATCTGTCACGCAACAATACTACATAAATAAAACTAAAACTTGGTCTCCTGCAGATAATAAACCGCTCGATGGCGGCGGTGCTGGTAGCGACCACAGCGCTGGCCGTGCTTAGTATAGTGGGCGAGCAGCCCTCCTTGCCCGAGATCCTGTCGTGGACGTGGAGACTTTGTACACTTTGTATGATCCTGACAAATCTGTCACGCAACAATACTACATAAATAAAACTAAAACTTGGTCTCCTGCAGATAATAAACCGCTCGATGGCGGCGGTGCTGGTAGCGACCACAGCGCTGGCCGTGCTTAGTATAGTGGGCGAGCAGCCCTCCTTGCCCGAGATCCTGTCGTGGACGTGGAGACTTTGTACACTTTGTATGATCCTGACAAATCTGTCACGCAACAATACTACATAAATAAAACTAAAACTTGGTCTCCTGCAGATAATAAACCGCTCGATGGCGGCGGTGCTGGTAGCGACCACAGCGCTGGCCGTGCTAAGTATAGTGGGCGAGCGGCCCTCCTTGCCCGAGATCCTGTCGTGGCTGGACGCGGAGACGCTGCTGCTGCTGTTCTCCATGATGGTGCTGGTCGCGATCATGGCGGAGACCGGCATGTTCGACTTTCTGGCTGTGTTCACTTTTGAGGTCAGTTTCTTTAGTTTTTATTTCTAATGAAAGTAAAATGATGTAAAGATAGCTCAGTGGGGAGTTCTACCGCCTCCTGTGACGAGAGACGTGACTTAGAATCCTGAGTGTCTTTTCAAATTTCATATGTGTGGTTAACTTCATCATGCTTAACGATGAGAAAAAACTATCTAACGTCATCGCCAAAAAACACTTAGATAGCCCAAAAATTACGCCACTTACGATTACGAACACACACGGGAAGAAATGACTTCGACTTTCTAGCGGTCTTCACTTTTGAGGTTCATTTGTTAGTTTTATTTTTTATGATAAGGACAATGTGATAGAAGGGAACACCCTTGCCTCTCATGCAGAGGCGTTGGTTGAATATTTAGTTGGGCAGACACCAGACTTTTCCAATGTCTTATGTGTAGTTAATTAATCAAAGTGAGGAAAAATATCGTGAGCTACATGGCTGAGTAATACTTAGCCATATAACAGTTTGAGTGACGGACTCTCTCTTTGAGGATATACAGCGTGAAATTTTGAGTTGAGTTTTGGATTTAGTAACTTCTCTGCATTTTTTGGAAAATGAGAAAAGAAAGGATGGTCTAGTAAAATATAATTAATTTATTTTAAATGTTTTTAAAATTAATTTGTATAAATTTATGTTACTTGTTCTTCTAGTGCCTAGAATGGCGAATAAACGATTTTCTTCTTCTTCTTTCTTTAAAATACTATTGATTATTGGACTGTATTACACTTAATACATAAACACATGTGCAACCGGCTATTAATCCCAAAAAGGGGTAGCCAGAGCTGCAGAATTAGAAATCCTTCTGCCCTTTTTTGAAGTAGATTAGGGAAAGATAAAACAAGTACAAAAAAATTGGGTTGTTATTAAATCTGGTCCCAAACCAATCATTTTAAAAGTAATCATACCCTAAGTCGCGTTATACGAACTCCACGAATTGAATAAAAATAATATATTTCTTTGACTTTACTTTCTATGACGACCGTGGCCGAGTGGATAAGTGACTAGCTTCTCGGTTTGAAGGTTGCGAATTCGAATCCCGCTGAGAGTTATATGACATTTATATGTTGAGCAAAAAAAAAAGTCAAAAAGATTATTTTTCAAAATTAAGTTAAAAACTATCATTTTTTGAACGTTAATATTTTTAAATTTATCATTAATTCGTTGCTTCGGAAGGTGTTCGTAAAGAGAAGAAGCAACAAAGAAACTCTTTACATTAAAATTTTTTCATGTTTTCAAAATATGGTTTGTACAATTTCAGTTTCTAAACATGTTTTTACTTTATAAAAGGTTTTTTTATGCGACCAAACCAAACGCTAGTCTGACATAATTAAATTAAATTGTCCATCACAAAAACCAATCACATAACGTGAGAAGAAAAATCCTCACCAGAAAATTATTCCTAGGAATAACGAGGGAAGATTTATAGTTTTATGGACACGGCCATGTGTGCGTTGGGTCCTTTGTCGTTTAAAAAATCTTAAATACTGTAGTAAGATTTCTTTAAAAGCATTGCTTTAATTGCGTTTTTAAAAGATGGCACAGGCAATTCCAATATGTCAGAAGGAAGTTTGTTAAACATTTTGAGGGATAGTCCCATAAAGGAGTTACTTACTTTATTAAGTCTCCACTTCGGTACGTTAAGTTTGTCCTTATTTCGAGTGTAAACAGTATGCCCATCACTTACTTTACTAAATTGGCCGAAATGCTTTTTGGCATACATTAAATTCTCAAATACGTATTGGCAAGGGACAGTTAAAATGCCAATATCATTATTTTTTTCGCGCAACGAATACCTCGACCTTAATATGTAGATGGTTTGGATAGCTCGCTTTTGTAAGACAAAAACTTTATGAACATCAGCCGCTTTATCCCATAATAAAATACCGTACGACATAATACTATGAAAATAACTGAAATACACAATGCGAGCTGTTTCTATGTCTGCTATTTCTCTAATCTTACGCACGGCATACGCTGCTGAGCTCAGCCTTTTAGAAAGTGTTAGTATATGGGGTCCCCAGTGCAACTTAGAATCGATTATTATCCCTAAGAATTTTGCCTCTTTTACTAATTCTACTTTTTCACTGTCAAAAATAATATTTGCATCAACTTGCCTAATCCCTTCTTTTCTATTCTATTCTAAATTGACCAATTTGTCAAATGATTTCTTTAAATCACTTGGATTCACCTTGTTGCTTGAACCAATTAAAAGAACTAAAGTAGTATTGGAGTCATATTGTCTTTTTAAAATGGTATTTATTATTTGAGAGTAACTTGCTCCGGG
Source organism: Bedellia somnulentella (assembly GCA_963576735.1). Classification (NCBI taxonomy): domain Eukaryota; kingdom Metazoa; phylum Arthropoda; class Insecta; order Lepidoptera; family Bedelliidae; genus Bedellia; species Bedellia somnulentella. Next base: position 5,466,276 of record OY755199.1, read on the forward strand.
CATACAAGTATTTAAGATACGGGTAGTGCTATTCTAAGCCGACACTACACAGCACAATTTATTATTCTATTTTCCATTCAACCCTAATGTCTAATGTTTAAAGTTATTTAAATGCTTAATCAGCCTAAATATTCCTATGATAGCTGCTTATCAATGGATTGTCCTAAATAAATACAGTAAAGTACATGGTCGAGTATCATTTGGAGTAACACAATTATTTATTTTAATGAATAAAATAGTTTGTATGAAAAGATTGATGGATGTGAACGCAGATAGAGAGGTTTGCCAGGACCGTACAAAGTGGCGATCGATAGTTTATTTCTAGCCAATGGGAACTAACGCCGTCAGTATATGTATGTATGTATTTATGATGATTATTAACGGAAATGTTTAAGTATGACATTTAATGAGTCGGCTTTGAATAACATGATTCTAACATTTCCCGTATAATGTCAGCTTAGAATTGCAGTAACCCATTTTTTCCAGAGGGTCTTGTAAGATATGACCTCGGGTATTGGAGCTTTGTAAGTGATTTTTGTGCGATTCGTTTGGAGACCCATCCCCAAAAACCTTTGTTTTGCAAATCTTATCCCCACTCAACTTCCAAAAGTGGATGGAGAAATTAAATTCTGATTCTCTGACTTATACGTTAGATTCTAGACTTGAATTAATTGTATGTATGTTATATTCATGTATATTGTATGAATAAAATAAATAAAAAAAAAATGACAATGACCGTTTACTCTATTAGCTGTGGAACAGAGCTATTAGATAATAATTAGAAAACGTGTGTTAAAACTAGTTTGACACGAGCTTGTCGAATGATATTCATTTAACTCACAGTGCACTTACGGCAGTCCCACACTAAGGATAAGAAAGCGAAGCGAATAAATTATACGGGTAATTTAACACAGATTAAGTTAGCCCCAAACTAAGCAAGAGGAAAATAATAGCTGGTTTAGCTTTTGTCAATATTTAACCCCTCAACCCAATAAATAGTATTAACTAACTTTATTATTTACTACTATAATGTCACGTGACATTGTCACCAGTAGGGCAAGCACGGTTAGAATGAGATAGCAGTATACGATACTAAGTAAGTGCGTAAGAGATGTCTGCTTTATCCCACGCGATAACTAGTTTAAACAAGGCTCGTGCTTGCTCTGCTGGTGTTCATAGTAACCACGTTTTGGTTGGATAGTATACTCACGTGGTAGGGGGCAGGCCTGTCGCCGTTTGGTATAAATACACTGCCATGTGACTAAGTAAAACTTAGCCATGTGGGTTTCCTCACAATATTTTTCCTCTCCGTTAAAAATCATGATAAATTAACCGCACATATAACTTTGAAAAAGACAAATTTGTGTAGGTCCGACCCGGGATTTGAACCCTCATCGTGTGCACGATAAGATAATCCTTCAAAACACTACCTTACATTTGTTAGCCTCGCTTCTAATTAAGTGTAATAATGCCCTAACGACCCAGTGATTTGACCTCTCACGACAGGTGTCTCCATGACTCGACTTTTCTGTGGTTTTGCGAAATCTCATTGTAGAATAATTACATACATACATTATAGAATAGAATAGAATAGAAAAACTCTTTATTGCACACCAAATATGGAGAAACATTTACAAATACACATAAATAACAAAATAATAACATAAATTATACTCACGGTTGTAAATCCCTAGAAGGGGTAGCAAGAGCTATACAGCTATACAGCTAAGAAAGCTGTAGAATAATTACTTACATGTATTTGCCCTCCTATTACCATTGGCGTAGGCAGAGACAACTTCTACACTTTGGTCTTTTAATAATATTTCGATTTTGTTATGTCAATTTAATTAGACAACAATACAGCAATACGGGCTGGTATAGTAACCATAGGTTTTCTGTTAATAACTGAGGGCCTCAAATCAGTAATCAATATTATTTAAAACTGATCACTACGTCTCCTTATTATTCGATTAAATACTATAATATTAGAAAACAGAACAGTTTGTTTGCTTAATTTGTCAGATGAGGGTATGTTTCATCCATACACATTATGTTATTATTTTTTTATGGACAATTTGAACATATCATGTTACGATAGCGAAACAAAAAAAGAAAGCAAGTATGTTTGGTAATGGGTCTCCTGCAAATTCGCCCAAAAATCACTTGAATATCCCTAAAATCTCAAGTCACTACTTACAACACCTGCGGAAAGAAATGGGTTAGTGCTATTCTAAGCCAACACTTCACGGCTATAGTTTTCCCAGTGAGATATCAAGTTTGTTTAAAAATATTTGCTTAAAGACACTTAAAACAACACGACCTTCTTCACGTATTATCACATGAAATGTTTCATTAACAAACTCCTTTTAAGTCTCGTTAAAAACATCACAAAAGAATGATAAATGTTTAACCTCTTTGGTTCTGGCTCAATGATGTAAGAAGCCCTTCGCTTCATACGGAAATACGGAGTAAAAAAACAAATATATTTGTTTATTTTTTTTTTGGGTATGCCAAATTACGTAAGCTTAAAATCATTGCGTACTTTTGTATACTTATTATAAAGATCAAAGATTTAATTGTTTGTATGTTCGTCTGTAATGGATAGGCTCCGAAACCACTCATTTTAAAAGGAACATTCATAAATACATATACTGACGACTGTAAATCCCATAGTGGGGTAGCCAGAGCTTCAGAATTAGAAATTGTTTAGCCAGTTTTTGAATTTGAGTTGGGAAAACATTGTAATATAAAGGTTATTCTAAGATCTGTTTTATAAATAGAATCCTACAGACTTAAGAAAAAACATAGGCTATCTATCATTAGTATCATTACACTAAATTTCAAATGGGTTGAACTGGTAATTGAAAAAACCTTAAATATCACTGCCCGTGCGAAGCCGGGGTGATTCACAGGTAATAATTCACAGTAATTAATTATTTTAAATTTTTCGTAATGCTGGAGGATATAAAATATTTTTTACTAATAATAAAGTTAGTACGTTTTCATTGTGTTAGAATCTTCTGGTTCCGATATGTGTGGTCCCAGTAGTTAAGTAATCATCCGATTGCTTTTCCATTTTAAATTTTAAATGGAAGATATTTGGTATTCAGCGTCTTGAACACTTCATATTACGATGTGTTTACTTTGATTACATTACAAGTCACAGTTCAATGTGTTTATTTTGATTAAATAAATAAATATACAAGCTGTATAGCTAGTACGAGCGACCTTTTATCTACCAAGTCGGTTCTTAAGTACTGTCACTGGCCATTTATTTTAAAAATAGAATATCTAGACAAAAATATGAAATGATTTTCGATTCTCAACTTCTTTTTAAACTAATCTGCTAAATCACAATTACATTATTTTTTTTAACGACGCAGTAGACTCGCAAAGAGAACTGAGTAACAGTAACAGTAATTGCATTGCATCGTTGCGGCCGTCCACCAAAGATAATATTCTGCTTACTGCAAAAATTACAAATTAGGATGGGGCTCGTATACCATACCATCAAGAGGTAAAATGAAACCTCTAGTGTCGATGACGAGAAAAGATCTGGCAGTTTCGTTCCGTTGGGAATCCAGGGGTGATCGACGCAATCAAGGCGCGTACGGCAAGAAATCCAGACCGCATGTAGAAATTGATATCTTTTTAAGATGGGTTTTACCAGAAATACCGTAAAGACGGACTCAATGAAGACTTGGGACTACAGCTTACCGAAAAAATAGTAGACATATTCTGAAAGCGCGTCTGATAGCTAGTTGCGAGTGACCTACTATGGCCTTACTGAAGTATATTTTTGTGAAAAAGGTGTCAAAATCAGTGCAAAAGTGTACAAAGACACGGTTTTAGATCGCATAGTAAAAGATCTGCCCCAGATACTCTTTGGAGGACGGCCATTTGTGTTTCAACAGGACTCTGCTGCTCATAAGGCCAAAACAACTCAGGAGTGGATTGAGCGCCAGAATGTCGAGCTATAAAGGCATCGAGATTGGCCCTTATCTAGCCCTGACCTCTATCTACTGGATTACAAAATTTAGCAGGAATTTGATAAGAAGGTCTGTTCTAAACCTCACAAAATTTGAGAAGCCTAAAGTCATCATTGACTAAAGCAATGATCAATATCGACATGAATATGGGCCGTGCTGCTATTGAAGACTGGCCGTGAAAATTGAAGGCTTTTTGTTAAGAATTGTGGCAATCGATTTGAATAAATTTTGTATTTAATATAAGTTAATTAAATAACCTTTTATTCAAACTAATCTTTTTTTGAATATCATGGCAAATTTTCATTTAATATCCAATTTCGTTTGTCACCGAATTTAACCACCGACTAGGTATAAAAACAGCCATCTCTTTCGCACTTACTTAACATCTTATACTGTCATTTCATTCTTACCAATGTGTTGACGATAAAATAACGCTCAATGTTTATTTTACAAAGTAAAATCGTTAATGATATTTTTAGAACATCAAAATTTTAAACTAAAATAACTATTATCATTCCATTACATTTTTTATTTTATTTTGTTTGGAAGATTCACAGCTAAACATAACTTATAAACTATATATAAATGATGATAATTAATATATTTTAAATGATCGTGTACCAATTATAAATGTCAGTAATATAAAAGTTGCACTAAACATTTTTAATTTTTTTTAAAGATTGAAATTGCATATCACTCAATTATTTCTTCATGTGGGTTAGTAAGAGACGACTTAAGAGCTTATTCCATTTGTCTGAATTCAGACGTGCTTCGAAATTACTGCCGCAGACGCTTGTAATTCCACTACACAAATTTTTCTACTTTTCAGAAAGCCTAGCGTTCTCTAAACGTTATTCCACTAGTCTGAATTCAGATTAAGTGGCTCTCAGACGTCTTCATTCAGACAAATGAAATAAGCTCTTTAGGGCTTTAAGGCTTATAAATTGATTGTGAGGAGATGTGACTGGATATCCTTTATCAATCATATTTATTTCGGAAATTTCACTGATTTTGGTACTTTTCAAACTCAATAAAATCAGGTCAATAAAACAATCACACTGTAAGTAAAATAAATGTTCAAGTTCAATATCTTTTCTTCAATAATGACGGTTCATATTTCGTTTTCGATAATAATCGACTAAGAAAAAAATAATTGTGGCGGCCTACACCAATTTGTCTTTTCTTAAGACATATGTGTGGTTAGTTTATCATGGTTGTTAACGGTGAGAGAAAACATCGTGAGGAAACCCACATGGCTGAGTTGTACTTAGTCATGTGACAGTGTATTCGTACGAAACGGCGATAGGCCTGCCCCCTATCACGTGAGTACACTGTCCATGCAAAACGTGGGTACTCTGAGCACCAGGTGACAAAGTCACGTGATGTTCAGAAGTATTAGTACCTCTGCCAACCCCTTCGGGAATATTCGGGGTGAACGTTTATGCTTATGCTTTTTTATCATAAAATCTGATTCTGCTGTCAGAATACTGCATTATGTTATCGATTACCTAACATTTGCGCAGACAACTGAGTAATCTATCATTGATATGATATTTTTCTAGTCTTTTATCCTAATTATGGAGATCATCATCTTCTCTACTCAACTTGCAAAAGTGGCTGAGGTATTTCCAACTCTGAAGGTTTCTCTTTGTAGTATGTGTAGTATACATTCAAAGTTTAAGTTTATTTCCCTGGTTTAGGTTAATTAGAAATTCCTCAGCCACTTCTGGAAGATGCGTGGGGAAAAGATGGTGAAACATAGGTTTTTGGTGATGGGTCTCCAACCGCATCGCCCAAAAATCCCTTTAAAGCCCCAATACCGTTAGTCGCCTATTACTTGCACCCACCGGAAGAAATTGGGTAGTGCTATTATAAGCCGACACTACACAGCAATATGATTTAATACACTAATAAGTAAGCCACAATCATTTATACTCATCACATAAATGTGGCTCTCAGCGGGGATCGAACCAAATAAATTAACTATTATATATTCAACCTATTATTTGTCTTACAGATGACCAAAGGCAAGATATGGCCCCTCATCAACCTGCTTTGCGCCATCACAGCTGTTCTATCTACGTTTCTAGACAATGTGACAACTGTACTTCTTATGACGCCTGTCACTATACGGTTAGTGGTGGTTTTTATATACTTATTGATATTTTATGTCAATAGTCATCAACTTGTCAACAACCTTAATAGCTCAGTGGGAACAAAGAAAGAGAGAAAGAGAGACATTTATTCGCTGTACAGAACATGGAAAAATAACATTAATAGAGAAAAAAAAACAACACATTATTCAATTCTTAAAGCTAGAAAACAAAAGTAAACAAGAAAAAACATACAAATATAATATTTAGAAGGCAAGGCCTCTGCACAGCGAAACGATGCTGCCTCAGCATTACGTTGTGAGCATTGGAAGCTCACAACACTGATTTTGATGAACACCTCTGCCTTCTCATGCTGCACCTCGAGCATGAGCCGGAGTCAACGATCGAAATTTGGGAAGCCTCTGAGAGCTAATCAGCAACCGATTAATTTAGACTTCGTTCTAGCTTTTTACAATCAAAAATTAGATATCCATACATACATACGTACATATACTCACGGCTATAAATCCCTAGAAAAGGTAGCCAGAGCTAAAGAATTAAAAAATTCCTCAGCCACCTTTGGAAAGTTGCGTGGGGAAAAGATGGTGAAATCAAGTATGTTGGTGATGGGTCTCCAACCACATCGCCCAAAATTTTCTTAAAATCCCCAATACCGTTAGTCGCCTTTTACGTACACCCACTGGAAGAAATGGGGTAGTGCTATTCTAAGCCGACACTACACAGCACTATCCATCCATCCATCATCCATCCATCTATCATATATCCATCTGCCCTCGATATCATATCTATCGCCCAATTGCTAGCCAACATTCATTAATATCCAAGCATATTCAAGCTATTTATCGTATGGCTTTCACCAATGCTTTCTTAAGGCATATGTGTGGTTAATTTATCAAGGTAAACAGTAAAACAACATGATTAAATCAACATTCTTGTGTATTAAAACAACTGTGATATCCTCTATGTGTGCCTTAATCATATTACTGTTTGCATTTGGTTTTAACCCTTAAGTAATAATGATTTTTGGAATAATACATACATACATATATACTCTCACGGCTATAAATCCCTAGAAAGGGTAGCCATAGCTAAAGGAACTAGAAATTCCTCAGCTACTTTTGGAAAGTTGAGTGGGGAAAAGTTGGTGAAAATAAAGGTCGTTGGTGATGGGTCTCCAACCGCATCGCCCAAAAATCCCTTAAAAGCCCCAATGCCGTTAGTCACCTCTTACGTACACCAACCGGCAGAAATCAGGTAGTGTTTTTCTGAACCGACGCTACACAACTTGGAATAATATATAAACAATTATGATTCTATCGTAATTATTGTAACTTGCAGCCAACTAAATCTATTGAATTCGTCAGTACAAATAATAATAATAATAAAAAATAATTAAAAACTTTATTTAGGATATACAAGATCCATATGCAGTTAGTAAGTAAGTAACATCGAAATACTTATTTAATATGTTAATTTATTTATTTATTTATTTATTTATTTATTATAAAAATACAATAATGCTTAACAGCTATGGCCAACACGCAATGTTAGTATGTCCTTATTTTTAACTTAAAGATTAACTAATAAAAAGAAAATAAAACGAAAAAAGGAAATAACACTATTTACAATATATGCCGAACCTAGCATGATACGGTTCCCTAGTAAAAAAAAGTCAAAAAGAAAAAAAGTCAAAAAGTTTATTTTTCAAAATAAAGTTAAATACTAACATTTTTTGAACGTCAAAGTTTTAAATTAATAGTTAATCCATTGCTTCGGAAGGTGTTCGTAAAGAGAAGAAGCAACAAAGAAACTCTTTACATTCACATTTTTTCATTTTTTCAAAATATGGATTGTACAATTTCAGTTTATAAACATGTTTTTACTTTACAAAAGATTTTCTATGCGACCAAACCAAACGCTAGTTTGACATAATTAAAATAAATTGTCCATCACAAAAACCAATCACATAACGTGAGAAGAAAAATCCTCACCAGACAATTATTCCTAGGAATAACGAGGGAAGATTTATAGCTTTACGGACATGGTCAGGTGCGCGTTGGGTCCTTGTCGTTTAAAAAATCTTGAACACTGTAGTAAGATTTCTTTAAAAGCATGGCTTTAATTGCCTTTTTAAAAGATGCCACAGGCAATTCCAATATGTCAGAAGGGAGCTTATTGAACATTTTCAGGGATAGTCCCATAAAGGAGTTACTTACTTTATTAAGTCTCCACTTCGGTACGTTAAGTTTCTCCTTATTCCGAGTGTTAACAGTATGCCTATCACAAACTTTACTAAATTGGCCTATATTCTTTTTGGCATACATTAAATTCTCAAATATGTATTGGCAAGGGACAGTTAAAATGCCAATATCTTTAAATTTTTCGCGCAACGAATACCTCGACCTTAACATGTAAATAGATCGGATAGCTCGCTTTTGTAAGACAAAAACTTTATGAACATCAGCCGCTTTACCCCATAATAAAATACCGTACGACATAATACTATGAAAATAACTGAAATAAACAATGCGAGCTGTTTCTATGTCTGCTATTTCTCTAATCTTACGCACGGCATACGCTGCTGAGCTCAGCCTTTTAGAAAGTGTTAGTATATGGGGTCCCCATTGCAACTTAGAATCGATTATTATCCCTAGGAATTTTGTCTCTTTCACTAATTCTACTTTTTCACTGTCGATAACAATATTGGCGTCAACTTGCCTAACATTCGGTAAAGTAAATTTAATACATTTAGTTTTTTTGGCATTCAGAACCAGGTTATTTACAGTAAACCAATGCAATACCAGTGAGATAGCTTTATTTACGTCGTCAAGAGATGTAGAGGATCTCGCTACATTAAATATTAAAGATGTGTCATCTGCAAACATAACTATCTCAGAATACTTTTGTACCATAAATGGTAAATCATTAATATAAATCAGGAACAGTAATGGGCCAAGTATAGAACCTTGAGGAACGCCCATCTCTATTTCCGATCCTTTCGACGTGGTTCCATTAATATCTACCTTTAAAGTTCTTTTATCAAGATATGATGCCATTAATTTCAGTGCTTGCTCGTCAAAACCGTAATATTTAAGTTTAGTCAACGCTATTTCCTTTTTTACACAATCAAAAGCTTTTGTGAGGTCACAAAATATACCTAACGCATCCCGGGAGTTTTCCCATGAATTAAAAATATGTTTCATTAGTGACACTCCTGCATCTACAGTAGACCTACCTTTAGTAAAACCATATTGCTCGTCATGGAATATATTATTTTTATTAAAATTTAAGCATTTAGTTGGACATGATTTTCTCGAAAACCTTACTGAGAACTGGTAAAATAGAAATAGGCCTATAGTTGGTAAAGTCCTGACTATCTCCTGATTTATGTAGTGGGATGAGCCTACTTAACTTCATACAGTCTGGAAATTCTCCTATATCTATACATTTATTAAAAAGTATCGTTAAATGGGGAGCGATTATATTTATTATTCTGTTTATGACGAAAACTGACATTCCTGTTATGTCTTCGGTTTTTTTAAGATTAATGGTTTTAAAATTTTTAATTATATCATTACTGTCAACATACTTGAAAGAAAACTGTGCTGTTGTTTTGGTAACATTTTGTTCCAACAACTCAAGAGCTTTCTGGGGACATGAATTTAATTTCTCTGTTGACTGAGTGGGGGTATTTATAAAATGATTTTCAAAAATGTCAGCAATTTGTGATCTTGACTGTATCAGTTCATTATCTAATAATAAATTGAGATCATGAGGGGACTTTAGTTTTCCAGTTTCACTGTTAATTATTTTCCAGACAGTCTTACTCTTGTTAGAAGAATTCTTAATTTTATGTTTTATGCATCTAGATTTAGCTTCACCACAAACTTTTTTGAAAATTTTTGAATAATTTCTGACATAAATAATAAAATCTTGGTTGAAGTTATAGGACTTTTCTCTATAAATGTTATATAGGTGATCTCTACTTATTCTAATTACAGCGGTGGCCCATTCAGCAAAAGAGCATTTTGTATTACATAGTATTACCTTAGTTTTAAAGATTTTGTTAAATTCTGTTTTTAGCTCATTGATGAAAGAAAGACAATTCTCTAATGTTTCACTGCTTCTCATTGGGGGGCTGATGCTAGACCTAATATTATTTTCAAATAAGCTAAGTTTTTTTTCAGTTATCTGTCTACATACAATTGACTTTTTTTTTTTCAATGGTTAATTCTAAATTTATGAATTGTCCCTTGTGGTCTGAGGTAATGCTATCAAAAAGGAAGTGACCAGAGTAGTCACAATTGCAATAAATATTATCTAAACATGTTGCAGAGGTCGAGGTAATTCGGGTTGGCTCATTAAATACATTTAGAAGATTAAATGATTGAAAAAATGTTAAGATTCTCACCTTACTAGACCCTCACCTAATAAGTCAACATTGAAATCCCCACAAACTACAACCTCTCTGGAGCTGCGGGAAGCCATCCCCAAAGCATCCTCCATCGCTGCTTCAAAGATGTCATAGTTACCTTTGGGTGGGCGATATACACACAAAATTATATACTTGCTCAATTCAATGCATGAGATTTCTACATGTTGTTCAACAGAGAGTCTACAGATGTCTTTTCTTTCTTTAAATTTAATGTCTACATATAATAGTATCATACTACCCCCACACATTATGGACTCTCTGTTAAAACAACTGCCCACCGTGTAATTCTTTAAACTAAAGTTCATTTGTTCTGTTTTTAACCAGTGTTCTGTCAAACAAAGTATTTTAACATTGTACTTATTAACGAATAACTCTAATTCTAATAATTTGTAGGAAAGGCTCTGTATGTTCTGATGAACTAGTGAAATATATGCCTTTTCCTTTGTCTTACTACCTAGTTTAAAGCTAAATTTGCAGATACATTAGTACTTGTACTAATAACTGCATCCAAGTCAGTTGAAATTGTTATGTTATTCAAATTAATAACATTATTGTATACTATATTACTAGCTAGTAACATAGCTAGACGTTTTTTAGAATAATCAGGTACTTTCAAGGTACTCTTAGTCATTAATGATTTCTTAATATAATTATTTGTATTAAAATTTACAATTTTTTGCCTATATCCCAAAGTCAAATTATATAGTAACATATTTAATTTATATATCCTAGTGTTAACCTTATAGCTAAGATGCTTGGAATATAGGAAGTCACTTATAATTATTTTTCTAACATTTAAATTAACTAACCTCTCAAATGATTTCTTTAAGTCACTTGGATTCACCTTATTACTTGAACCTATTAAAATAACTAAAGTAGTATTCGAGTCATATTGTTCTTTTAAAATAGAATTTATTATTTGAGAGTAACTTGCTCCGGGCATACAAGTATTTAAGATACATTGGTCTAATTCTTTGTTTAAATGATGGCCAATGTTAACACCAAGAGAATCGGAGAAGACTAAAGTCCTCTGAGTCGACACACTTCTATTGTAGGCAAAAGTGGGCTTAACCATATTATTTCTATTTTCAGGAGATATATCATTTATGACAGTACTTACACTGTCACACTTATTGCAAAAACCAGAGATAGCGTTTCTACTGTTTTTATATTTTCTTTACTTAACTCTATAATTTCTTCTAATCCTTCTATGTAGCTTTGCATCTCTAAGTGACTATTATGATACTTTAATGTTATATCTTGAAGAGATTTTTCTAATTCTATAATCCTATTACTATCATGGCTAATTTTAACTTTATTATTGTCTAGAGAAAGTTCATAATCACTACATAGTTGTTCTAACCTATTTAACTTAAACTTCATCTCATGATGTTGACTACACCTTAGTTTATTAAGTTTTTTAACATGATTCCTTACAATTCTTTTAAGTTTAAGGTACTTTTTTAACTTTTTTGAACCTTTTATGTTCACAATAGGTAGGGGTTTTTCTTCCTTTACCGGAGTAGTTAAGTCTATAGTTGGCATATGAATAATACTATCATACATGTGCTGTAGCATAATTGAGTTCTCCTCAGATTTGTTACTCCTTAATGTATGAAGTTCTAATTCAGCTCCTGCTAGTTGTTTTTTTAACAATTGTATCTCTTTAAGTGCTGCTTCATGAAAATCATAGCTATCTTGGTGCAAACTAACATCTCTTTGCAGGGCCATCCTTTGGGCTATGCTATCTTGTAGCTCTGCATCCATATCAACAAGTTGTTTCCTTAAACAAGAATTGGTTTTAATAATATTGTTAATTTCTTGCTCACTATCCTCACGTTCTTCTAACAATTTTATGGTATTTTCTTTTGATTTTTTTAATTCTAAAAGGGCTGAATTTAACTTCTTCAGTATCCTGCTGCACATATACCCAGTGTTTATACATGGGATCGTCATACTTATCGGCCAACACCCTAACAAGTGTATTCGAGCTGTCCCAAGTTCCGCGCATAATGGACGACGACGCATATATAAATTTATATGTCTATTTCAGTCTCTGCGAAGTGATGGGTCTCGACCCGGTTCCCGTCCTGATGTCGATGGTGTTCTACAGCAACATCGGCGGCACTGCCACCCCCGTGGGGGACCCGCCCAACGTTATCATCGCCTCGCATAAAGATGTGTTGGCTTATGTAAGTATATACTAGTATTTTGCTATGCTAATTTTATTAAAATTTGCCGTGTAGTGCCGGCTTAGAATGTCGCTACCCCTTTCTACCCACGGTTGTCGTTAGACGCGACTAAGGGTATTGGGGCTTTTTATTGGATTTTTGGGCGATGCGGTTGGAGACCCATCACCAAAAACCTTTATTTTTACCATCTTTTCCCCACGCAACTTCCAAAAGTGGCTGAGGAATTTATAATTTCTTAGCTCTGGCTACCCCTTCTAGGGAAATATAGCCGTGAGTATATGTATGTATGTAATTTTATTACCTTTTTCTAACTCAATCTCCATAAAGTGACTGAGTATTCTTAAAACTGAAAAAGAGGTTGCAAGAGCCTCAAAAAATAAAATTTTTAAAATAGTATTTTTGAAATTATAGTAACGCCATTATTTTACTCAATTTCCGAAAGAGCCTAAATAATTTCTAATTCTAAAGCTGTAACCACCCTTTTTTTATATATAGCCGTGACTATACGTATGTCTGTGTATTTTTTCTGATTGGGGTAGTCAAAGACCGTTGATTGCCACATTGTACGATCCTGATCGACCTCTCTCAAGCTTTATTTATATTCATCAATCATTTACACGCCTTTTTTATTTTAAACATACATACATAATACATATACTCACGGCTTTATCCCTACAAGGGGTAACCAGAGCTAAGGAATTATAAATTCCTCAGCCAGTTTTGGAAGTAGAGTGGGGAAAAGTTGGTAAAAATGAAGGTTTTTTGTGATGGGTCTCCAACCGCATCGCCCAAAAATCCAATAAAAAGCCCCAATACCCTTAGTCGCCTCTTACGACACCCGTGGGTAGAAAGGGGTAGCGACATTCTAAGCCGGCACTACACGGCTAACCTACCACAATTTTAAACCTACCACATTAATGCCATCATTACATATGTATATTAAATGTTTTTTTACAGTTATTATTGTTTTTTTTTCAGGGAATAAACTTCGCCAATTTCACCATCCACATGTTCATAGGAGTTATTCTCGTTTGCGTACAAACGTACATACAGCTGCGTTATATATATAGAGACGCGTCGAAACTGAGACTTAACGTGTCGGTGGAAGTACAAGGTAAGCTTTTGTTTTTATACTGTCATACATTTACTTGAGGTTAACAATCCCATAAATGGGTAGGCAAAGCTACATAATTTTGAAAAAATAATCAGCCACATTTTTAAATGAGAGGTCAAAAGATTGTAAAAAAACTGTTGGTGACAGGTCTTCAAACAAATCGAAGAATAAAGTTTTAATACATAATAACATAAACGTTCACGCCGAATATCCCCGAAGGGGTTGGCAGAGGTACTAATACTTCTGAACATCACGTGACTTTGTCACCTGGTGTTCAGAGTACCCACGTTTTGCATGGACAGTGTACTCACGTGATAGGGGGCAAGCCTATCGCCGTTTTGTACGAATACACTGTCACATGACTAAGTACAACTCAGCCATGTGGGTTTCCTCACGATGTTTTCCCTCACCGTTAACAACCATGATACATTAACCACACATATGTCTTTAGAAAAGACAAATTGGTGTAGGCCCGACCCAGGATTTGAACACTAGTCGTTTGCACGTTAACCGAGTGTTCTACCCACTAAGCTATCACGGTTATTTATATGTGTATTTATATAATATTTCATATATCGTTGACTTAGTATCCCATAATACATGTTTAACTTAGTTTGGGCCTAGCTTGATCTGTGAATAATATGTCCATATAAAATTTTTATTAGGTATAAAGATTTATAAATGGCATTGTGTTGTGTATTCTTAATTAGTATTGTATTGTTTGTATCACGCCCGATTTCTGAATTGAGTATTCAAACTAAGAACGACTTGAGTATCGTTTTGTCTCATTCAGTTGTCAAGATTTCAATGCGACAGAACGATACTTAAGTTGTTCACAGCTGGAATATTCAATTCAGAAATCGGTCGTTAGTCTGTTAATCTTCCAAAGAAAATAAAATGAAATATTGAAAATCAAATTGTTATTATATGATGGCAAAACTGATAGTTTCTGAGTCTTGGATGATTATTAAATTAATCGTTATGTTAATATCATATAAGACATGACATTAAGTTGTACTTAGTTTGGGGCTAATTTGATACATACATACATACATTATCATATACTTTATGTAAATAATTAATAAACTCCTCTTTATTCTCAGAAATTCGTCACCAAATAGCAATATGGCGTCGTGCCTCCGATTCTATTCCTGGAGTGAGCAAAGACCAGTTGACAGTGAAAGAGAGACTGGAGAGGAAGATAAAGAAGTTGTCCGTACAACTAGAGAAGATACAAAAAGCGAGCACAAAGAGAGCTTGTACGGAGGAGACGTTTCAGACTACTTTGGTTGAGTTGAAGGAAAAGGTAAGGAAAATATGTATTCATGCGTATGATTCCTAAAAACGGGTGATTCTACATACATAAATATACTAACGGCTATAAATCCCTAAAACAGGTAGCCAGAGATTGCCGCGTAGTGCCGGCTTAGAATGTCGCTACCCCTTTCTACCCACGGGTGTCGTAAGAGGCGACCAAGGGTATTGGGGCTTTTTATTAGATTTTTGGGCGATGCGGTTGGAGACCCATCACCAAAAACCTTTATTTTTACCATCTTTTCCCCACTCAACTTCCAAAAGTGGCTGAGGAATTTATAATTTCTTAGCTCTGGCTACCCCTTCTAGGGAAATATAGCCGTGAGTATATGTATGTATGTAGCCAGAGCTTTAGAATCAGAAAATTCTACAGCCTCTTTTGGTATTTGAGTGTCCCAAGTAGTAACTGTAGGTAAATCTAATACAAAATCACATCAAAGATGTGAAAAAAATAAATATTTTTTATATTTGTATCACTTAAAGAAACATCAGTTAACAGATTTGATGGGGAAAAATAGCGTTTGATTACGAAATTAAAAATGAAATATTATATTTTCAAACACGGTGATCGCTGTCTAGAAAGTCTTTGTATCACTATATGCATTACCTGTAAGTTATATAAATAAAAGCATAACATAGCATAACATAAACGTTCATGCCGAATATCCCCGAAGGGGTTGGCAGAGGTACTAATACTTCTGAACATCACGTGACCTTGTCACCTGGTGTCCAGAGTACCCACGTTTTGCATGGACAGTGTACTCACGTGATAGGGGGCAGGCCTATCGCCGTTTTGTACCAATACACTGTCACATGACTAAGTACAACTCAGCCATGTGGGTTTCCTCACGATGTTTTCCCTCACCGTTAACAACCATGATAAATTAACCACACGTATGTCTTTGAAAAGACAAATTGGTGTAGGCCCGACCCGGGATTTGAACACTAGTCGCTTGTACGTTAACCGGTGTTCTACCCATTGAGCTATCACGTTGTTCACAAATAATAAAATATATTATCAAATAAATAATAAAATATATAATCAATAAATAAAAAATATTTGTAAATATTACAACCATATTTTTTCCAGTACCGAATCCGCGACAAAGCACTCCTAATAAAGGCTACAGTGGCTGTGTCCTTCGTCGTTGTTATATTCTTCCTCCACGCTATACCGCAATTGAGTAAGTATCAACTTACATGACTAACTGTTTTAGCTAACGGGCTCCCTTTGCTTAACAGACTTATTGCTATATTGAACCATATTTTCTCAAATACACAGACAGACAGTACATACATATACTCACGGCTATGAATCTCTTGAAGGGGTAGCCAAAGCTGAGGAATCAGAAATTCCTCAGCCACTTTTGGAAGTTGCGTGGGGAAAAGATGGTGGTGTAAAGGTTGTTGGTGATGGGTCTCCAACTGCATCGCCGAACAAACCCTTAAAAGCCCCAATACCGTTAGTCGCCTCTTACGTACACCCACCGGAAGAAATGGGGTAGTGTTATTCTAAGCCACTACACGGCAAATGTTAAATCTATTGAGGGCGTTCCTCACAGGGGCTCGAGCTTACCCTGTTTAGGGTAATTTAGCCATTTAATTACGCCGGTTTGGTAGACTAAGGTCTCTAATGTATGCTAGCTCGCATCATCACCTAATCTGGGGTAGTCTAGAGCCAAAGACAAAAACCCAAAGCACACATGACCATATCCGTAACGTTTTAAGTCTTCCCTCGTTATTCCCCGAAATAATTGTCTGGTGACGATTTATTTGATATGTTTTTAACACCACATTATGTGGCAAGTTTTTTCATGCACAATTTTATTTAATTATTTCAATCTATATATTATGTATGCATAATTTGTTTTGCATGAATACCTCGTGTGGTTGAGCGAGAAGGGTTCGGGTCCCGATGGTGTCGATTTTTTTTATTCGCTAGGTTGATAACGATAAGTAACTACATATTAGTTGGTCTTATAGGTTTTTTCCATATTTTAATTTTTTACTTTATAAATGATGTTTTATTCAACAGATCGCGTATCCCTCGGTTGGACGGCACTCCTCGGCGCCATCTTGCTACTAATACTGGCTGACAGAGAAGATCTAGAACCGATACTGCATCGAGTGGAATGGTCTACGCTACTGTTCTTTGCGGCCTTGTTTGTGTTGATGGAGGTGAGATTTCATATAATAGTATACGCATATCACAAAGTTCTTAATTCTACTCGTGTTTCGTGTACATACTTCGAACGCATGTCTCTTTAGCACTGTCGTAATACTACTTAATAAATAAAGGAAAGAAAAATTTCGACACAGGCGGGAATCGAACCCGCGACCTCTGCCAATTGAGCCAGCCAGTTGTAGGAAACGCAAACACTACTTAAACGTGTAAAAGAAATAAAGGATAGAAGAATTTCGCGCTGGCAGCCAACTGACACGGTAGCTCAGTTGGCAGAGCGTCGGGGCGTATACCCGAAGTCGCGGGTTCGATTCCCGCCTGTGTCGAAATTCTTCTTTCCTTTATTTATTCTTTATTTATTATGTAATAATCCCCACATGAGGTTTTCATGAACAAAAAGATTTAAATTATGTCGTAATACTGTTAGAGCGCACACTACAGCGGTTTCTCTCGCACATAGCAGCGTTCCACTCATATTCCTACATCGCGGTATATGTTTATCGAACTAAGAATAAGTAAAAATTACAAGTAGGGTGTACTGGCCAGTATATCTTTGCTGTTCCAACAGCACATTGTTTATTTGATTTAAATGTGGCCCCCGTTGTCTTTCTCTAAAGATATTTCCGTCAAAATTCGCTATGAATGAAGATGTAAAATTAACTTTGTCTAGTAAGATATCGCTGGATTGAATCACCTGCTTATCCGAAAATTAAGATGATTCCGTGCTTCGGAGGGCACGTAAAGCCGTCGGTCCCGGCTACTATTACAAAAGTAGTCGTTAGTCTGCCAACCCGCAATTAGCCAGCGTGGTGGACTAAAGATAAATATCTATTCAAAGTAACTAAGGAAGAGCGGGGTTTATCTGGCACAGATATTTAATTTCTCACAAGGTAGCCTTATTCTTTTCGATGTTTTAGCATACATACATACATACTCATGGCTATAAATCCCTAAAAGGGGTAGCCAGAGCTAAGGAATTAGAAATTCCTCAGCCACTTTTGGAAAGTTGTGTGGGGACAAGATGGTGAAATAAAGGTTGTTGGTGATGGGTCTCTTGGGTCTTTAGCAAGAAACTAGTATTTATATTTGCTATGTGTTTTGTTGCAGGCTCTAACAAAATTAGGTTTAATCGCATTCATCGGTCGCCTGACTGAGAACTTGATATTCAGCGTGAACGAGGGAGCCCGGCTGAGCGTGGCGCTCATATTGATATTGTGGGTAAGTGGCATTTATATATGAAATTAGTAGCCATTTACGATGCCACTTTCTTTCAAATTCAAATTCATTTTATTTGCTATCTAGACACGGTACATTTGATGACTCAATTAAATAATTTTAGTTTCACATGTCAAACCTTTGCAGGCATGCAAATTCATAACATAATTAAAACATTTATATAATTTAAAATTCATTATCTAACGTAGCATTAATAATTTAATATCACAGTACATTAAAAAAATCCTTCATATCATAAATGCAGCTTTGAACCAACCACTCTTTCAGTTTATACTTTAAACGATTTAATTGACAGCTCTTCAAATCATCTGGGATGTTATTATAAAAATTAAATGTTTACAATTGTAATGTTTACAAATTATAATGTTATCATACATAAAAAAAACTCTATTTTCACACCATACAGATGAAAAATAGATATTGTTTTATTATTTAAACATTTACAATTTGCTACTAAAACAAATAATAATATTGGTTTGTTATTTTTTTTACTTTTGTTACCCGTTATTTTGAAAAACGATTCGTTACTATTTTCTATTTCGGTAGGCAGGTGTAATATATTGCCATTCAGTAATCTTTTTTCGTTTGTATACGGCTAATGAACAATAATATTTCTATTTTATAAGATTTTCACGATTGCACATTATAATTAAAACAACTATTGATTTTCGGATATTTTAATCACGTGTTATTGCATATTATTTAATAATTTATTTAAGTTAGGTTAGTTTTTAATAATTTTATAGTACTGTATAATGACAAATAACACCTCAGTCTTCCCGTGACCATGATAACTGAAAAGTTTTCGAAACGTCGGGCTTTAAAAATAATGTAATAACACGCGATTAAAATATCCGAAATTCAATAGTTGTTTTAATTACTAATAGTTCTTTTTATATCTGTTTCAATGTCAACTTTCATTCGCAAATCATTCTATTTAATTGTTAACGGTGAGGGAAAACATCGTGAGGAAACCCACATGGCTGAGTTATACTTAGTCATGTGACAGAGTATTCGTACAAAACGGCGATAGGCCTGCCCCCTATCACGTGAGTTCACTGTCCATGCAAAACGTGGGTACTCTGAACACCAGGTGACAAAGTCACGTGATGTTCAGAAGTATTAGTACCTCTGCCAACCCCTTCGGGATATTCGGCGTGAACGTTTATGTTTTATGTTTATGTTATTATTCTATTTAATGCGAAAGTTGGTGTACCTATATATTAACAAAAGAAATAAACTAAGATATTAGCTGTGTAGTGTCGGCTTAGAATAACACTACCCCATTTCTGCCGGTGGGTGTACGTAAGAGGCGACTAACGGAATTTTGGGCGATGCGGTTGGAGACCCATTAACAACAACCTTTATTTTGCCATCTTTTCCCCACTCAACTTTCCAAAAGTGGCTAAGGAATTTCTAATTCCTTAGCTCTGGCTACCCCTTCTAGGGATTTATATCCGTGAGTATATGTATGTAAATAAACTAAGACCCTTGTACGCTCATAATTAAGTTGCGTGTCTTTCGGTTAGAATGAGATAAAGGTACACAACACTTTATAAGTATGAAAGAGATGGCTGTTCTATACCTCGCAATGTCTAGTTAAAAGGTCGCTCGTACTAGCTGGGCAGATAGAAATATGGGTTAGTGCTATTCTAAGCCGACACTACACAAAAAATATGTAATAATGTGTATTTTCCAGGTATCCGGTATATCGTCAGCCTTCGTGGACAACATCCCGTTGACGACGATGATGATCCGAGTGGTGACTACCCTCGGAGGGAATCCAAAATTGAAACTGCCCCTCGCGCCCCTTATATGGGCCTTGTCTTTTGGGGCTTGTTTGGGAGGTAATATATTACTTGCATTACAAAGTGTGTAAAAATTATTACTTAAAAAATAAACTTCGTGTTATTAGGTGCAAAGGTTATTTAGGAACAAATTGATATTTTCGCATGTTCTTTGACTGACTTCACCAAATGCTCATTGCATTATTTATGTTACAATGTAAACTAGTTGCTTTACTTAATTATATTGTTTACTTTTAAATTATTAAATGTGTAATCTAGCTATTGTATTGTTAACTTGTAAATTGTAAAATGTGTAATTTAGTTGCATTAGGTGACACTACCTGTAAAAACTATATTTCATGACAAATAAATAAATAAATAAAGAGTACGGTATCACGTAAAGTAGTGTGATAAGTTTACTTACGCCCGATTTCTGAATTGAATATTCAAGCCGGGAACTTTTTGAGCTTGAATTTGTTAATATTTCAATGCGACAGAACGATACTTAAGTTGTTCTCAGCTGGAATACTCAATTTTAATCGGTCGTTAGATGCATTTACTTTTACACATAATGCGTTCACTTGTAATAGTACTCTTTGTAACATGTCGTGTAATAGCTACTTTAGTAATAGTACATACATGCATACATATACTCACAGCTATATTACCCCAGAAGGGGAAACCAGAGCTAAGGAATTATAAATTCCTCAGCCACTTTTGGAAGTTGAGTGGGGAAAAGATGGTAAAAATAAAGGTGATGGGTCTCCAACCGCATCGCCCAAAAATCCAATAAAAAAGCCCCAATACCCTTAGTCGCCTCTTACGACACCCGTGGGTAGAAATGGGTAGCGACATTCTAAGCCGGCACTACACGACATTAAGTAATAGTCTCGGTTATCAAACATTTATGATTGATTCTCTGCCCCAATTGATCTAGGCATGATGATATAAGACGTTTGCTGTGTAGTGTCGGCTTGGAATAGCACTCCCCCATTTCTCCGGTGGGTGTACGTAAGAGGCGACTAACGGTATTGGGGCTTTTGAGGGATTTTTGGGCGATGCGGTTGGAAACCCATCTCCAACAACCTTTATATCACCATCTTTTCCCCACGCAACTTCCAAAAGTGGCTGAGGAATTTCTAATTCCTTATCTCTGGCTACCCCTTCTAGGGATTTATAGCCGTGAGTAAGTTCTAAGGAATTAGAAATTCCTCAGCCACTTTTGGAAGTTGCGTGGGAAAAAGATGGTGAAATAAAGGTTGTTGGTGATGGGTCTCCAACCGCATCGCTCAAAAATCCCTTAAAAGCCCCAATACCGTTAGTCGTCTCTTATTTATACCCACCGGAAGAAATTGGGTAGTGCTATTCTAAGCCGACACCACACAGCAGATTCATTTTTATTAGGTCTATAGAAGAAAAAGATTAACATAATATTATTTTCAGGAAACGGCACCCTAATCGGAGCCAGTGCCAACGTGGTCTGCGCCGGGGTGTCCGAACAACACGGCTACAAGATTTCCTTCACTCGGTTCTTTATCGCCGGGTTTCCCATCATGATCGGACATTTGGTCGTCATATCCGGCTATTTGCTTGTCTGTCATTGTTTGTTTAGTTGGCATTAGTAGAAAACAACTTTTGGTAGTTCTTATAACCATATATGCAGTTTTTTTAGATATCAAAAATTGATAATATTATTCGAGAAATAAGAAGATGTTGCATCATCGCTAAATGCCCTAAAATCTATATATGTGACTTTTTTAGATATCAAGGATTGTTAATATAATTTGAATAATAAGAAATTGAATGGGAAATCCTTAAGTACCTTTATGTTTGTTAGAACCTTCATTTATATATCTTTATGGCATACAATAAAACAAATTTTATACGCCCTTGACTCACGGTTTTAATAGAATTAAAAATTACATCGAAAATGCAATCAACTAATTTTAAATATAATATATTTGTTTGTTTAATGAGATTCATATTTGTAGAGTAAGTAATATTTTAGTTGATATTAAGATTAAAACTTAAGATATTCCCACCTTTAACATATTAATAGCAAATTTATTTATATTAGAACAATATCATAACTTTGAGACGACAAAAATCAAAACTTACGTATTTAACTAAAAATATGTGATTAAGTTAACAAAAATTTTAATGGCTCTCATAGCGATTATTATTCATACAATCTAAGTATATACTAACATATTAAATGATGAGAAGTTGAGCCCTACTAATACATACATATATTCACGGCTATAAATCCCTAGAAGGGGTAGCCAGAGCTTCAAATTAAAAATTCCCAGGCTACTTTTGAAAGTTGAGTGGGGAAAAGATTGTAAAGTAAATGTTTTTGGTGATGGATCCCAATATCCTAAGCAGCTTCTTACAAATACCCACGTGAAGTGCTATTCTAAGCCGACACTACAAAGACCTATTCATCTATTGTAAACGAAATGGAAAGTATAGTATGATAAGAATCTAAGGTATTTTGTTAATTGGCTCTTAATATCACTGCCCCTTTCAGCCCACGGGTGTTGTAAGAGGCGATTGAGGGTATGGGTTTTTAGAAGTGGATTTTGGGTGATACGGTTGGAGACCCATCACCAACGATACATTATTCCTAACATCTTGTCCCTTATCAACTTCCATATGTAGCTGAGGAGTTTCTAGTTCTAAAGCTCTGGCTACCCCTTTTTGGTATTATGGCCGTGAGTAGATTCAAAAAACAGATAACTGTGAGCCTTTACAAGACGATGCCCCGTGCCGTCAAAAATATTAGTATTATGAGATAAATATTAGTGATATGACTTGTGATAAGAGATTATTATATTTAGTGAATTAATTTGTTTTAGATTTGTTCCTAGACTGTGTTAATAATTTGTACGTAAGCTTCAGACATAGAGGCCTAATAGAGAGGAAACCGAACGTAGTTCAGTACAAAAATTGCTAAAAAAATTCCGCTTAAAACTAATTGTCAAAATGAGTTGTCCCTACACCCTGATTGGTTGATTTAATGTTCTGACTTGTTGGTCACACATTTGCTTACTACAATTTAAGTTCAATAGAAACTATGCCTTATTCTTTTTTAAATTCAATAAAAGAGGTCCAAAAAAATTATGTCACGGATCCGTGTCAACACAAATGACTGTGCAGTCACGGATCAAACACGGACGAAAGGTTATATCAGTGGAAATCATGTGGAAATGCACTGAATCTTTTACGGATATTGACATTCTTCGTTTCCTCTCTTTTTAGTCCTCTGTGGTTTTAGGTATAAGGCTATTTTATGTTACTCAATGTTTAAAATGAGTTATCGAAGGTACAAAAGAATTCGTCCGAATTGGTTTTTTTCTGTATAAATCTAGGGAATGTTAAGAGATATATTTTCGCGTAAGTTTTATTTATGTACTAGTGAGTGATTTTTGCAAAAAAATTAAATGTTTGCATGTATCTCCAGAGATACGGGTTTAAAGATAAAAGTATTATAAATTTATTATGGACTACAATACAATAAAATGGCATCTGAAATGTAGATGGAAAAAAAATATATTTATGTCCTTACAATGTTATTATTTATATTAATTAAATGTGTTATTTAGGAAGTAAAAGTTACTTCTAATAATTATTCAACTAATTACAAAAATAAATTTTTGTTTGAAAGCTAGAGAACACAGTAAAATCTAAGCCTGAATTTAACCTAGTTTCGCCAAGACTAATATAAGAACAATAAGAGGTATTACCATGCTTTTCGTTTTAACTACAAATATTGCGAATTAAAACAGCTATCTCTTTCATACTTCAGAAGTATTATATATCTAAATTTCATACATACACACATATACTCACGGCTATAAATCCCTAAAAGGGGTAGCCAGAGCTAAGGAATTAGAAATTCCTCAGCCACTTTTGGAAAGTTGAGTGGGGAAAAGATGATGAGATGAAGGTTGTTGGTGATGGGTCTCCAACCTCATCGCCCAAAAATCCCTTAAAAGCCCCAATACCGTTAGTCGCCTCTTACGTACACCCACCTGAAGAAATGGGGTAGTGCTATTCTAAGCCGACACTACACAGCCTAAATTCTAGATCTAAATTTTATTCTAACTAAATCGCTCAATGTAATTACGAATGTTCTTTCCCCTTTTTCGTTTCATTTGTTATAAATATATACCTTGAGCGACTTTATGTATTTTTTCTCTATCTACTGATAACATACAAGCCAATATAAATATAATGTAATATATCGTATCGTTGATATCCTCATGTTTTATCAAAAAAACAAAATATCGATGTACTTTTAGAAATTGCTGAGATTATAATGATGTTGAATTTTATTTTATCTAATTTAAGTTATAACTATCAAATAGGTTACAAATGTAATTAAATATGTTTTGTGCCTATATTAAAAATAATGACAAATATATAACTATTTTTAAACGTATTAAAATCAAAATAATCCTTTGAAAAGCTAACTTTTATATCACAAAATTTGGTGTGTAAGTAATTTTGTCACTAATATTACCTTTCTAAGTCCTGCATAGATATTAAGACAATTTAAATAATCGACTATTATACCCGTACTTATTTATAGTTTTAAATGGTCATAACATAATTGCTAAACGATGTGAAGAGAATGAAGAAAGCTATAGATTTATTAATGACTAGCTTTCTATCCCGGTTTTGCAAGGGCAGCAAAAATGTATCCTACGGGATACTTTAATAGTGTAATTCAGCATAGTTTGTACGAGCGACCATTTTAACTACCTATATATATCGCGTGGTACTAAACAGCTATTTCTTAAGCACTTACTTTATAGTACACTGTTATCTCATTCTAATAGATATCGTGACGATACAATAGCGCTCTTGCTATGTCTTCAGCCCGGCTACTACGAGCGCTATTTTATCGACACGATAACGGTTAGAATGAGATGACAGTATACGATACTAAGTAAATTTGTAAGAAATGGCTGCTTTACCCCGCGCGATAACTAGTTTAAACACCGCTCGTACTAGCTAGCCTGAAAGAGTTCAGTGTCTTATTAATAAAATATTTTTACAATTAGTATAGTATACAATGAATTTTTTCCTACAAAACTTCACATTTTATACCAGGGTATGGATTATTATATTGTAATAAAATTTTCCAATTTTCTTTTATGGACAATAACATACACATTATATACACAATGTTATATATTTTAACACATTAATAATACTGCAATAAAGAATAGATGTAAATATAGTTTTATTATTTTTATGATAGCGAAATTCAATCGATCACATTGTATATTATGTTATATTTATCAAAAGACATATAATTAAGAAAATAAAAATGTTTTTATTCGAAAATGTTTTTTTTACTATATGTATAAAACTCCTAACCCATCTATACTTCTAACTCCTATACTCACCGCTGAAAACTTGAAAAAGGTATTGCCAGCTTTAGAATTCACAAATGGCTCAGCCGTTTTGGAAAGTTAAGTGGGGAAAAGATATTTGTTAATGATTGTTTTGCGATACCATCCAAAAAATCACTTGGAAAGCACCAAGCAAGATTTGAGCTATTCTAAGTCGAAACTAAATAGCTTTTTTTATTCTTATTTGACGTTTCTTTGTGTATGTTGTGTGGTGCTATTTTTAATAAATATGTGGAAACAGTAAAGATATACTGGCCAGTACACCCTGCTGTGTACCAACTTATAATTTGTATCTATGCTTAACTCGAAAAACATTTACATACCGCGATGTAGGAATATGAGTGAGACACTGCTATGTGCGTTTGAGTCCGCAGTAGTGTGTGCTCTAACATGACTCCCACAAATAAAGTAAAGAAAAAACGAACCCACGACCTCCGAGTATACGCCACCGTCGCTCTACCAATTGAGCTATAGTGTCAATGGCTTCTAGTGCGAAATTGTTCTTTTCTTTACACTTTTTAAGTAGTGTTAGCGTTCCGTACCTCCGTTTTTTTTACATATTTGGAAGGCCACTTGTCTACCTTTAGAGATAGAATGCTAATGTTGTGAATGCCTAACTATCTCATAATTAGAATATTTTTTTCATGAAAATCTAATGTGGGGATTATTTCTAAAGAATAAAGGATAACTAAATGAGGTTTTCGTGAATAAAAACATTCTGATTGGTGCAATTTTTTTACAAGCGAATGACACTCATCGTAAAGCAAATAGCCAAACCATTCATTCTCCCACAGCCTACCCTGAAAAGATTGTTTTGTCCACAAACTACCATGCTGTCCTAATATAATAATAATAATAATTTATTTATTTCAGATAACAATGGATCCATTTGTATTAGTAACACTTAAGAGCTATATTAGTATTAAAAATTAAAATGAAATTTAATTAACAATTACATCCAATTAAAATAAAAAAATAAAAATTACGATTTAAATCAAAACAAAATGAAAATAAATTACAATATAGATCACATTAAAAATTAAATTAAATCAATCCTAAAACTCAATTATTGATAAAATAAGTTTCTATAAATTTGCCCCTCATTCCCCCTAACCAATACATTGGAGAGATGACGAAAGATTGGCGAGTCGTACCTTCCAGCGATGGTTTTCAGAATGGAGTTAGAGCTGGCCCGAACTCTGCAGAGCAATGACGCTGCCTTTTTGCGCATTATCGCGTAAAAGTCATCAGTGCGCGCCGCGGCAAACATGCCAGATGCGCTGCAGAATCGAGGCAGCCCCAACAACATTCTGAATCCATTATTGTACTGAACGCGTAGAGCGTTGACAGCCTTGTAAAGCTGGCCCACAGGCTGCACGTGTAGAAGACTTGACAGTAAGATTTAAACAGTGTTTTTTTAACAGACTGACTACAACGCGCAAACCTGCGTACCTAATACTGGTGATGACCGCGCGTTGGCAGACAAACGATAACTACCAAGGCGCGTATCCAGCCCTCAAAAAAGGTTGTGGGCATAAGCACCTACACATTTCTTGGCCATAGGGTGAATATCGTCCTGCTATAAGACTTTTACGATTGCACACTACAATTAAAACAACTATTGACTTTCGGATATTTAATCGCGTGTCATCGGAAGGCCACTTGTCTACCTTTACAGATAGAATGCTAATGTTGACAACGCCTAACTATCTCATAATGAGAATATTTTTTTCATGAAAATCTAATGTGGGGATTATTTCTAATGAATATAGGATAAAAAAATGAGGTTTTCGTGAATGATAACTGAATAGCTTTCGAAACGTCGGGCTTTAAAACCATGTAATAACACGCGATTAAATATCCGAAAGTCTATAGTTGTTTAAATTGAGAGTATAAAAGTGTAAGGTCGTAGAGCGGTTCGGGATGTGGGCATGCCCATCTTACCCACATGGTTGGATCCGCGCTTGTTACTACCGTGACAGCTAACGAGCCTTCCGAAGCACGCAATCATCTCAATTTTCAGTAAGTCTAGCGATTCAGGCTACTACGTCTTGCTTTTCAATCCAAGTTTAATTTGGTGACAGGAGTATGTAATTTGAATGTTTTTGTTCATGAAAACCTCATGTGGGGATTATTCTATAGAGCGTGTATACCCGAGGTCGCGGTTTCGATCCCCGCCCCGGTGTCGAAATTTTTCTTTCCTTTATTTAATGACAGTAGTATGTGTTTCTAAATTTCTTAAACATGTACGACATACTCTAAGGTTTATTTAATAATTATTAGCTGTATTAGTATTAGTTGTGTAGTGTCGGCTTAGAATAACACTACCCCATTTCAACCCGTGTGATCGTAAGAGGAGACTGAGGGTCTAGGGGCTTTTAAAGTTATTTTTGGGCGATGTGGTTGGAGACTCGTCATCAAAAACATTGATTATTACCATCTTTTCCCCACTCAACTTCCAAAAGTGGCTGAGGAACTTTTAATTCCAAACCTCCGGCTACCACGTTTATGGAATTATAGCCGTGAGTAAATGTATGTATTTAATAATAGATTCTAATCGGTTCATCACAAAGTTAATCTAGCTGTGTAGATTTGGGAAAGCAAAGTCATACTAGCCAATACATCCCGCTGTATGCCAACTTATAATTTGAATTTGTTTTGAGACGCTAGCGGGTGAGCGAGATTACCATTGTATGTGGTGAGCTAGCGATTAACCCAGATACTTCTGAAACTATTTAACACCTCAGATCACCGTATTTTTTTTAATATGATGTCGTGTATATGCTCAACAGCATTTGAAAAATACTGAAATAAATCTGGCTAATCTGGGAAATCCAGAAAATGGTGGGTGTCACACCTGGTATGATTATGCACTACTATATCTGGTAGGGTAAGTTCAGGAAAACTATATACACAATTAAACAAAGCAGCGGCGATAGGCCTGCCCCCTATCACGTGAGTACACAGTCCATGCAAAACGTGGGTACTCTGAACACCAGGTGACAAAGTCACGTGATGTTCAGAAACATTAGTACCTCTGCTAACCCCTTCGGAGATATTCAGCGTGAACGTTTATGATCATGTATGTTATGTTTATGTTATTTATGAAACAAAGCAAACTATAGCAAACATTTTATTTATATTATTACTAATAGCATACATTTAAGGTGGTACATTTGTGTTTCTTAATTTACGCCCGATTTCTGAATTGAGTATTCAAGCTGAGAAAGACTTAAGTATCGTTTTGTCTCATTCAGTTGTTAGGATTTCAATGCGACAGAACAATACTTAAGTTGTTCTCAGCTGGAATACTCAATTCAGAAATCGGGCGTTAGTATGGTAAGCTAAGAAGATTTTTTTTGGATGTTCTTCCATGGTGTAGTTAGATAGTGTTTTGGTATTTTGGATGTAAACTCGATGCAAAAAATGTAAACCACGCGGACGTAGTCGCGGGCAAAAAGCTAGTCTTGAATAAATACTGAATGAAATGAGACGAGTAATAACAATCATAGATTATGTTATCAATTTTAATTTGCGGGTATTTTTATTCAAAATTCAGCGGTTCATTCAACTTTGCATACCGAATTGGCAGAGCGACGGGGGCGTATACGCAATTGGCGTTCGATTCCCACCTGTGTCGAAATTTTTCTTTCCTTTATTTATAAGTATATGTATGTTAGTCTAGATATCTTATTAGGGGCTTGAGAATATTACGTGGTAGTATTGTAAAAAATAAAACCAATACATTCTTAAACAACAAAATATTTATTTAAATATCACAATATCTTTTTGTAAAACAATAAAATCTCATCATCTGAAGAATCTTGCAAAATCGCAGCCACTTAAAATGGTTTTGAGCATAAATTAAAGTATAACTCAGCCATGTGACATTTCTTTGCAAAGTTTATCTAGATAAGAAAAATGTCGGGACAAAGCTAATATTAAATATATCTTCAACCATTCCTATTAAAAGGTATCCATACTTTACTAAAACCGCTTTACGTATAGAAACAACATTTTAAGCTTAACCATAAAAAAAACAAATTTTAATAAACTTACATATTGGATCTGTTACAACATTAGGTATTCTGTAAAACTCTCTCTCTTAAGCATTTTAATTGATAAAGTTTAGAAAGAAGGAAGAAAATGGTAGTTTCTAAATCAAACTACATGCTAACACATTTATTCGGGTATTCAACTGTAGGTGTAATAAAAAAAATACTTCCATTTAACATAAAGAACAAGGCTCCTAAACCTTAGAAAACAAAGAAGATTTTCCAATAATTTACTCTAAAAAGCATTTAACATCGCTAAAACCTAATAATATTTAAATAATAATAAAATTCTAACACCATACATTGCACCCATACGACTAGACTACCGAATATAAAATAAACATATTTCTACCATAATGGTAGTAAATATTATTTACTGGCAACACAATAATTATTGCCATGAATGAAATATTTACTACCATTTTGTGGTATTTTTATTGTGACCTTAACGTATTTGTGATTTATTGCGAGTGATTTTTAAGGCATTTCTTCACACTAATAAAGCAGTTTGAATATTTATCTATTTTTTACTGTTTAGTACAAGGCGATTGAAGGTACAAGGCATAATTAGTGGTAGTTAATCATCCTATCTTTGTATCCTATTTTCCTAGTATTTTAAGCCACAATAAAACATAACAAAATTAATTTCTAAATATTTTGGCTCAATATGACAATTTAAATTTATATGAACATAGTATTGAAATTTTTGTTCAATTTAGCAATTATAAAAAATCTTTTTCTAAATTTGGTGCCAAATGCAGAAAAATTCACATAAGTGAAATTGAAATCTTAATATTATAAATATTATGTCATATCTGGCAGTTTCAGGTAGGATTCTTCATTACTTTGCTAATATTATTTTTATTAAAGAAACAGTGGCGAAACTAAATATGGCTTGTTATATATTTGTTTGTATTTGATACAATTTAAATTTATTTTAGTTTGTTACTTCCAATTCGGTATGCAAAGTTTTACTAAAGTGATGCTGATTACAAAACCATTTCGAGATATTATGGTTATAAACAATATTTTCTTGAAATTATATCAATTGAAGCTAAGATGACTGTTATTCTATCAAAAAACTGTAACAGTGTTTGACCTTCAATGTTGTTTCAAAGACATACGGGTTGCAGTTTATCAATAAAATATCGAAAATCATAGGTTTGTTTAGTATTATATCGTAATAATTTCATTTGACATCACAAATTCGTGATATGTTTTGCGATCAGCAACATTTTTATAAAACATTTCGCTTCATTTGCATGTCGCTACGTAATTTTATCGATCGATGACGTCATTAAGTACAAAAGTTGAACAATCTTTAAAAAATCATAACTTTACAATTACTCATTTTAAATGGAAAATATTCAAATCAGTCTTTTATTTTCGTGTTTACTATCGAATAAAAATATTTTATAAATACCAAAAAAAAAACTTTGCATACCGAATTAAGAGTTTACTGCAAACTTAAATGATCTTGCCATAAAAATACTGTGAGCACAACATACTCATTATAAAGTAAAGCTTCTGATATTTGCTAAACTTTTATTTCCTCTTTAAATAAATATATACGGACACATTATACACAGATCTAGTTAGCCCCAAACTTATCAAGACTTGTATTATGGGATACTAACACAACGATATATTTAATATTATATAATACACATATAAATAACACCTAAGGCAAAGAAACAAACATTTATGCTCAGCACATAAATGTTGCCCTCAGCGGGGATCGAACCCGCAACCTCCGGATCGAGAAGCTAGTTACCTATCCACTCAGCCACAGCTGTCGTCTAATTCAGTGGTATTGTGGTAATTTTCGTTGCACTTGAGTAAGTACTTGTTCTCCAATCGGTAGCTTAAAATAAAAAGTCACAAGTCATTGCAATGCAAATTTAAGCATTTGAGTGCACCATCATCAATTTCCATCGCCATTATATTTCTTTTACTTTTATAGGTATCAACGGATACTAACACCGGATATTTAAAGACTTATTTTCATTCTTCCAATACTTTCCAAACTACCGTGTCAATTTTTAACCGATCTGATTTGCTTCAATTTAGTAGAATGCCCATCAAATTTGATATCAACGTCACAGTCACTCAACGGATGAGATATAATGGATGCCGTATCATCTTTTTTGTCTTCTGGACTCATCGGGGTCACAAAACCACTGTCCTGTATAGATTCTTCTCGAATTTTCTGACTTTGCAAATTTAAAGACATTGATTTTCGCGACTGAAATATGCTTAAATCATCCATATAGGATTCTGGAGTCAATTTTGCATCAAGTTTCTTTAAGTTTTCGTCGAAATCTTGTTTCAGTTGTCGCTCGAAAAATCTTTCTTGTCGTATTAGTTCGTGTGTTGTAGCGAAATATCCTGAACTCTTCTTACTTAGTTCTTTAAGACTCTCTTTTATATTATTGTTACTGTTTCTGAAGCTTTCTGAACGTTTATTTCCTTCTGGCTCAGATTTCTCTTCTAGCACTTTTAAAGGATATTGCTTTATATTATTTGCGATAAGTCCTGAATGTACAGATTGTGACTTTTTCATTAAGAAATGCTTTCTATCATTTTCTGGAGATATTCTAGATTTCTCTCTATTAGCTAAGTTAAGTAAATCTTCTTTACTGATTTTGGAAAATAGATTCGGAGTGCTCATTCCAGTTTTGAGACTCTTTTTAGAGTCTTCGTCTTCATCGTTGTTGAATTTTGAGGCGAAGATTTTTGAGCCGAATGACGGCTTTTTGCTGTAGTTTTGTACGATTTTCTTTACTTCCAAAGGCATTTCTTGTTTGTGGTAAGCGTTCATGTATCTGCTTAAAAGTGTTAACTGTTGTTCTAAGGATTTAACTTGACTCTCGTATTTTGCTTGGGTCACTTGGTAGTTTGTTAGTGATTCCATGGCGGACTGTAAACAAAAATATTTTCCTTATTTAGACGTATGTCTTAGGTTCAAAGTAACGATGAATGTAATGAAATAAAAATATTTGTTGAAGGTTTTTATTTAAGTTTCTTTACTTTTTGAATATTTGATGACAAAATATGTCATCTGATCACAAATATACCCGGATTCAATGTTATTAGGGTCTCTGACGATGTTTTTCCTCATCCATAACAATGATCAATGAAACGCATACAGGATTGATGAAAATACCCAGAAGCGTAGCTCATTTATAAGGTATAAAATTTTATGGTAATTTAATTTTTTTCATTTATTGTTACTTCAATAAAAAAACCTGCAGAATTACACTAAAAATCACTTGATTAGACTTTCTGGAGTTAATATGCAGAGTTAGCAGCTCTTTAGCTCTTGTCTAAAGTTTTGGACTGTATTTTTTATTTTGAGACTATTTTTGAAACAGAATTCTTATACGCTTAACTTATATAACATAAAATTTTCTATACTTACATCAAGTTCTTCCTCCATCCTTCTATTGTCGTTGCTCAGTTTCCTGTTACTCTCAGTTAGACTGGCCACTCGCGGCATTTCCTCGCGAAGTACAGAATATTCCACAGCGTATTCTGATAGTTGACGACTTATATCTAATGTGTGGACCTGAAAGCATAATATTTAGAGTATTTTATTTATGTTTTTATTGTTTTAAAATATTATTTACAGGCGGGAATCGAACCCGCGACCTCGGGTATACGCCCCCGTCGCTCTGCCAATTGAGCTACCGTGTCAATGGCTGCCAGCTTTTTGAAATTTTTCTTTCCTTTATTTACTAGTAATAATTCCCACATGAGGTTTTCATGAACAAAAAGATTTAAATTAATTAAAGTGTTGTTGTATAACATTTTATAATTTTGCTGTGTTTTAGTTCGTTACGTAAAAAAAATAAGCTCATTAGATTTCTGTGTTCAATGTTATATTCAGAAACAGTAGCTTACAATTATAAAAGAGCTATGAAGTTTCGGCTTAGAATAGCACCACCCCGTTTCTTCCCGTGGGTGTACGTAAGAAGTGACTAAGCATATGGGGCTTTTCAGTGGATTTTTGGGCGATGCGGTTGGAGACCCACCAACAACCTTTATTTTACATTATTTTCCCCGCTTAACATGCAAAAGTGGCTGAGGAAATTCTATTTCCTCATTATATATTATATTTCCTATTCTATTATTGTAATTCCTTAGCGCTGGCTTCCTCTTCTAGGGACTTATAGTCGTGAGTATATGAACACTAGGTGACAAAGTCACGCGATGTTCAG
Source organism: Bedellia somnulentella (assembly GCA_963576735.1). Classification (NCBI taxonomy): domain Eukaryota; kingdom Metazoa; phylum Arthropoda; class Insecta; order Lepidoptera; family Bedelliidae; genus Bedellia; species Bedellia somnulentella. The sequence goes on from OY755199.1 coordinate 5,500,337, forward strand.
ATGTATTAGTACCTCTGCCAACCCCTTCGGGGATATACAGCGTGAACGTTTGTGTTATGTCATGTTCTATGTATAAAAAACTCACCTTCTTCATAACCTTCTCGTACATTCCCTTATCGATATCAGGCAGTTTAACTTTGAGATACTCGGCCGCCTCCTCACAACTCTCACACATCATCAGTCCGTCTCTATGTACTGAGAGCAGTGCGAGCGAGACGGCGAATACTATTTCGAACGAGTCCAGGAATATTAGATCTGGAAATATATAATTACTATGATAGCTCAGTGGGTAGAACACCTGCAGAAACGTAGGTTCAAGTCGAGTCAGGCATATACTAATATGTCTTTTAAAGTCATATGTATGGTTAGTTTATCATGGTTGTTAATAATGAGCGAAAACATCGTGACGAGACCCACATGACTAAGTTGACAACTTTCATATATAATCAGTCCGTCTCTATGTACTGACAGCAGTACAGAGAGTCCAAGAATTTCGATTTTAATTTTACCTGTACTTGTCCTACTCTTTAAGCCTATATTTAAACCATCTAAAAATAAAAACCAACACTTACCATACAATCTAACCACAAATCCCAGTGGAAATTGGCTGGTGAATAGTGTGAGCATCCACGGCGCGGCGTATAGTGCGGGAGACACGTCTAGTTGTTCTAACTTGCTGTGGAGCTCTGGCTCGTGCTGTTTTATTAGGCGGGATAGTTGGTAGAGCTGAGAAAAAAACGTCATATAATTTAAAACATGTCAAAAAAAAAACTTTTGAATGACTAGTTTTTGTTGGGTTTTTCACGCCCTTACTCGTGGAACCTGTAAATTTTTCGGCGTGCAAGCAGCGCCCATTAATTTAAGACTTTATAAATGTTCTCATCTGAATAAAAATCTTCTGATGTTGCTTCTTATATTGCAATAACAATAAAATTCGTTCGTTCCGCAAAATTATTATTGGTATGGAAGTTTTGTTTCTAATTTATGAAATTCTAAGAAGTTAATTCTTTTTTAATTTCATTTCTTACCTGCACTTGCAATGCACTCATATCAGGTAAATATTGCTTCCGTAGACCTCTTCGGAACATCAGATGTCGCAACAATATAAACGCTTCGGCTTCTTCCAGCTGAAAATATCAACACATTATAATTAATAATTCTCTAATATAGACAGAATAACTATAATATTTCTGAGTATTTTAATTTACAGCAAGAGCAGATCTAGGAAAATCGTAGTTACTATAAACACCAGGCGAACACTAATGCTACGTGATGTTCAGAAGAAGTAATACCACTGCAAACCCTTTTAGGTTTATACGACGTGAAATATTAATTAAATATATAGTTTATACTTACATGCAACAACAAAACCCCAGCCACAAAACTGAGTCCTTGACAATATCCCACTTCCGGGTCTATAAGAGAGTACGCCTTCAGTAGATTGTACAAAGCTAATTGTCCTGGACCTAGTGCGGAGGCGAAGTAGGAATGCTGGGGGAAAGTACGCCCTGGAATTAAATATTGTACTTTTAATTCATGTAAGTCAGATAAAGAACGCCTTGGAAATGGCAAATATTAAATCTTGTGGGATATTTTTGAGAGAGGAAAATATGAAATTGAAATTGAATGGTAAGAATGTGGAACAAATGGAAGATATTGTATACCTGAATAATTTATCAACAAACATAAAGATTGAGGACATAGAAAGAAGAAAAAAAGATTAGTAATGTCGTAACGTGGGTACTCTGTACACCAGGTGACAAAGTCACGTGATGTTCAGAAGTATAAGTACCTCTGCCAACCCCTTCGGGGATATTCGGCGTGAACGTTTATTTTATGTTATGTAATGTAATGTCGTAAATGGGGCTATGACAAGTTTTATTACAAGCCTGTATGATGCTGTTTTAGTTCCTACGCTTACGTTTATTTAATTTCGACAGGTGTAATACAACTTGTGACAAGTGATGATGATGATGATAATGGTGATAACAATGATGATGATAACGATTAAAAATCAGATTCGCCACCCACCCAAGTCAATAAGAATAGCATGTTGATGCTTAGTTAGTCCAGCTCACAAAGTAGCGTACGGAGTATTGTATAGAAGGAATTGTTTGCTGTCCGGTGGAGCGGATCTTAGACACGCTTGCTCTGCTAGAAAGTAACTAGTAAGCTTCGTAACTAATGATGATAAAGAAAAAGGTGATGATAATGATCATGATGCTATTAATGAATTTGACGATGCTGATTTTAATGGTGACAATGATAACGATGGTAAAAAGGATAAAGATGATGATTAAAATGATTTCGATGATAATAACGATGATGATGAAATAAACAGAATCATTACCCACCCAAATCAATAAGTATAGCGTGCTGATGCTTAGTAAGTCCAGCTAACAAAGTGGCGTACGGAGTATTGTACAGTGGAAATTGTTTGCTGTCCGGTGGAGCAGATCTTAGACACGCTTGCTCTGCTAGGAAGTACCAGATACCGCCTCTTAGCATTCGGGGGACACCTGAAAGTATTATTGTTAAATTACTTATTGACCTATTATACAAACAATAAATAAACAAAAAAAACACCCCTTCCGTTTGGACTTGCAAAATATTTCAGTTCAATAAGTTGCAAACAGTCTTCAAAGAGCCACTTTTATTCGTCAAGTATAAATAACATACATACTATAAATAAACTAAGAATATGTAAATTACTAAACATAAAAGCTCGAACTAAGGTAAATCTTAAGATATAAGTATTTCTGTGGTATTCTCTGAATATTTTATGAAGATAAAAGTAGTTGCTCGGATAAAGAAGCGAGTCTTCAAGAGATTGTTCGAGAGCTTGGTTTTCCAAATTCTTACAAATAAACAAACAAACTAATTTACAAATTTAAGCTATATATAATTTAAGTAAAGATAACATATTACCTTGTCTAACAGCCTGCGTCAACATATGATGATCCACCTTACAGATCCTGTTATTGGACCCCCGATTGTTCAGCAGAGAATCCCACATGAGAGACACTCCGGCCTCGCAAGCGCCTAGTTCAGCGTACTCTAATTTTATACGACGCATGGCTGATGATTCTTCGCTTTCTGGAAGATATTGTTTTAGGAGCATAATTTTACGTGATAACTGAAAGAAAAAAGGCATTTAAGGAAATCCCCTTATTTGCTAGGGATTGAAGTCACTCTTACGTCAAATTCACTGAGAGAGACGAAGACGGAAAAACTGACTTTATAGAGTTTTCTAAATACTCAAAATGGACCTAATTTCCCGAAGGATCTCTGAAGTCGATTTTAGGAGTATAATTTAACGTGCTAACGTCATAAAATCTATCGTCATATGTACACATAAATATGACATTGTTAAACCCCGATTATTCAACAGAGACTCCCACATGAGAGACACTCCGGCCTCGCAAGCGCCTAGTTCAGCGTACTCTAACTTTATACGACGCACGGCTGATGATTCTTTGCTGTCTGGAAGAAATTGTTTGAGGAGCATAATTTAACTTGATAACGTCATAAAATCTATCGTCATACATACGTATACATATGGTATTGTTAAACCCAGATTATCAACAGAGAGTCCCACATGAGAGACCAAGCGCCTAGTTCAGCGTACTCTAACTTTATACGACGCACGGCTGATGATTCTTCGCTTTCTGAAATATATTAGTCTTTAATGTAGTTTTTTGGAGTATTTTTTTACGTGATAACTGAAGAGAACAGTGTCTGTTAAAGACTTCCACTAGCTTAACAGCTTTTGCGCTCACTCTTGCTTAAATTCACGGCGAGGAACAAAGACAGAAAGGGGGACTTTATAGAGTTTTGCAAATACCCTAAATGGACCTAATTTCCCGCCATTTTAAGCCAGTTTTAGGAGTATAATTTTACGTGATAATGTTTTGTAAACGACCAGATTGTTTTACTTAGACGCATCAGCCGATCTTGCAATATTTATTTATTTTATGATGGATGTTACAAATCCTGCTGTTAGACCCCGATTGTTCAGCAGAGAGTCCCACATGAGAGACACTCCGGCCTCGCAAGCGCCTAGCTCAGCGTACTCTAACTTTATACGACGTACGGCTGATGATTCTTCGCTTTCTGGAAGAATTTCTTCTTTAATATCGGTTTTTGAGGGTATAAATTTAAGTAATAAGGTCATAGATGACGGTTAATTGAAGATGTACATGGTCTAGTTTCTGATCCAGGGATCCAGAGATCACGAGTTCGATTTAATAATGTAGTTAAATTCTATACTTTGACAATAATTCCTCTAAACTTTTCAATTTGATAGCCATATTAAAATAATGCAAAAAAAATATATACTTTCTACATGAGCATTGCTTATTTAGTCATGTCCGCCGTCTAGTGTATTAGAATGATTATTTTATAATTTAAGGCAATCATGCGTTCTCACAAGCATTTAGTTAACAGAAGTAGAATAGATATACTGACCAGTACACTTCCTATATTACTTTCTTAGATTTAATTATGTAGTTATATATATAAGCTTCTGCTGACGTACTGTCATCGCTATGTAGGGCTCACAATTAAAACCAGAAAATTCTGATTGTGGGCCCAATTAAGCATTACCATTCTTACAGCCGAATACTGAAACGTCAGTCAAATCGATCAGTTAGTTGAGGAGCATTCAAATTTGAGCAGGTAAATTTAAGTGATATACACAAACGTCTTTTAACCAATTTGATACCATGATCAGCTGAGAAGCCGTTAACTAAAGATCAACTCTGTTTTCATTTACAAAATATAATAACTTATGTTGTTTATCCGTTATACGCAAAACTTATTCAATATTTTTTTTTGTGTTATGCTGAAATATTAAGTTTATCTTAAAATCAAGTTAAATTAATCATAAACACAAATATTATTAAATAGACATACATTATTGTACTACATTTTTCACCTACGTTTGTACTAAACAACATTTTTAACGTGCTTTTTTTCAATTGTTTGTCGTAGTATGAAACGTTAAATAGTTACAAAATAAAAACATTGCCATTCGCGGGTTTTAAAGTTTATAAGATTTTTTCAACATTGAATGTTCAATTAGTGTCTGTTAATAAGTCTCAAAATTTTCTTATCTTTACAATATGTGTTTTCTTTTCACTGGACATAGGCAAAATAACTGTTAAAACACGGTCAAAGGCCATTAAAGAAAAATTTATTGATTGAGTTAAGTTTATAAAACTTTTTACAATAGAAAGATTATTTTATTATATTACGTAATTAATCAAAATTATGGAGGATAAGAAGAAAAGAGGCTGTAATTACACAGCAGCCGAAAAGGAAACGTTGGTAGATATAGTCATGCTTACTATTCTAGCAGTCACCCTATGAACAATACGGTGAACAGTGGGTTGTTCCACATGGAATATGTCTCCTATTACTCTTTGGTAACTGCCAGTAGCATAATAACGCAGGGTTATCAATATTTGGTCCACAGGCTGTATGGCTCTATTACGCCTTGTTACAGGTTGGATTGTATGTCCAAAGACAGACTCCAGGTATGAAACTGTATCTTTCAACAATCGAAACCGCACACGGAAATCTGCTTCGTTATAATACTCGAAAGCATTTAACTTCGCCTCATTTCTTCTAGGCACATTAGGCCTTTCGTCATCTGACAAAGAGGATAATGATGATAAGGACATTTTTCACTTTACTTCACTGATATTTATTACGATTTAAAAGACCTCGCGACCACTCTCAATTGTAACACCTACTCAACTCGATTTGACAGCTGGTTTGACAGATAAATCGCGTTAATTTGCGTTTGAGTATGCGAATTTTTCGCTGAATTATGTTTAACTACCACTTATTTTAAGTTCCACTTAAATTTAACAGAAGCTTTTAACTCACATTTGAGTATACGAATTTTGAGTTTAACGGCGTCTCAATAGTTTAAAATGCCATTAAATATTTAATTGACGTTTGAGTATTCGGCTGTTAGTTTCAAACTATTATATTATTGTGTATTGGTGCAAAATAAATATAATTTCTTTTCTTTTTCTTTTTTTACACTATACTATGCACCGACTAATATTTTGTTTGTACATACATAACATAATACATAAACGTTCACGCCGAATATCCCCGAAGGGGTTGGCAGAGGTACCAATACTTCATCACGTGACTTTGTCACCTGTTGTACAGCGTATCCACGATTTGCATGGACAGTGTACTTACGTGATAGGGGGCAGGCCTATCGCCGTTTTGCACAAATTCACAGTCACATGACTAAGTACAACTCAGCCATGTCGGTTTCCTCACGATATTTTCCCTCACGTTAACAACCGTGATAAATTAACCACACACATATGTGTTTTAATTTGTCGTTTCTTAAGACATATCTTAAGAAAAGACAAATGATTTTTATTAAGTTATTCGTTCTAGCTGTGTAGTGTCGGCTTAGAATAGCACTACCCCATTTCTTCCGGTGGGTGTACGTAAGAGGCGACTAACGGTATTGGGGCTTTTTAAGGGATTTTTGGGCGATGCGGTTGGAGACCCATCACCAACAACCTTTATTCTACCATCTTTTCCCCACTCAACTTCCAAAAGTGGCTGAGAAATTTCTAATTTCTCAGCCTTGGCTACCCCTTTTAGGGATTTATAGCCGTGAGTATATGTATGTATGTATGTTATTCGTTCAGTTTTTCGCTCGGTCTTTCAAAAACCATTTTTTTTTATAAATTATAACCTATCTCTTTTCATAATCATGTATTTCTGTATAGAGTGATATAGCCATAGTACACCACGCTCGCTGGCCTAATGCAGGTTACTAATGACTATTATCATGTTTTTTTATGTGAATGTAAGGATTTTCTTGTAGCAACGATAGTCATTTGTGGAAACAGCAAAGATATACTGGCCAGTACACCCTGCTGTGTACCAACTTATAATTTGTATTTATGCTTAACTAGAAAATCATTAACATACCGCGATGTCGGAATATGAGTGAGACGTTGCTATGTGCGAGTGAGACCGCTGTAGTGTGCGCTCTTAAAATACTCCCACAATTATATTTTTGTTGTTCAATGAATGTTGGTAACTTTATTTTGAAATGTTGTTTTTTACATACATACATATGCTCACGGCTATATTCCCTAGAAGGGGTAGCCAGAGCTAAGAAATTATAAATTCCTCAGCCACTTTTCGAAGTTGAGTGGAGAAAAGATGGTAAAAATAAAGGTTTTTGGTGATGGGTCTCCAACCGCATCGCCACAAATCCAATAAAAAGCCCCAATACCCTTTGTATTGTTACTAATAAATAAAGAATAAATAAAGGAAAGAAAAATTTCGACACAGGCGGGGAAATTTTTCTTTCCTATATTTATTCTTTATTTATTAGTAATAATCCCCACATGAGGTTTTCATGAACAAAAAGATTTGAACCTTTGTATTGTTGTTTTTTTAATTTAGATTATTTTTTAATAGTACCCAGGGCTGACTTGACAAAATTCTATACTTACGTTGCAGTTTAACATTTTCCCTCTCCATCCTAACGAGTAGTATAGTTTGGTCGATCGCCATTTTCCATAGTTGTCTCAGTTGGTCTTTAGTTCGGCGGCCATCTTGCGCAGGTCGTTGGAAGTTTAGCAGGGCTTTTGCTGATATTTCTGTGGAATAAAATATGTGATACAATAATTATTATTTATTTTAGGCTATCAAGCTCAGTTTGGTTTGAGTTCATCATTTCATTGCTTTTCATTTCATTTCATTTAATTTTGCAATCCATAAAGTTGTATGGGGTTTCAAATTACCTCTTATGAACCCAAGCCAACCTCACCTGCCCGTGGTGCAACCTGCTGACTAACAAACGAGGCTCTGGCGCAAAACCTTCCAACACGCACTGGACCAGCGCGGTGGGTCAATGGTCCAAATCCCCCCTCATGAATAGCACATTCCCCGTAAGGCCCCAAGTTCCCGGCGTCTCCAGCGGTGACTCCGGCGATGACGGTGGTCGGAGAAGCCCTGGAGCATGGGGTGCGAATAATCCCCGGGCGAGATCGATCCCCCGTCAGACAACTATGGCAAGGCAAATGGAAACTGATTTGAACACACTCAATATCCTTACCTACAACGTCCGCACTTTGATGAAGGAAGAACGGCTGACAGAACTCGAGAACGCTCTTAAATCCATCAAGTGGGATATAGTAGGCTTAGCGGAAGTAAGAAGACAAGGAAAAGAGACGGTCGAAAGAGATACAAGCATCTTCTACCACTATGGAACAACCAGCGGCCTCTACGGAGTAGGTTTCCTGGTGGCAAAAAAATGGCAAAACAACATTGACGAGTTTATAGGTTACTCTGATCGAATTGCGGTACTTAAGTTCAAGATCACCCCAAAACACACGATGACCATAATCCAAACTTACGCCCCAACATCTGCCCACAGCGACGATGAGGTCGAAGACTTTTACGACATGCTGAACAAGGCTTGCGACGATCACCGAGGAACATGGACCATGGTACTCGGTGACTTTAACGCAAAACTTGGCCCAAGACAACCACTAGAAAATGAGTCCATACTTGGAGCACACGGGCTTGGATGCCGAAATGCTCGTGGCACTCGTCTGTTACAGTTTGCCTTTGGCCAGAACCTCAAAATATCTAACAGCTTTTTTAGTAAGAAACCTCAGCGGCGCTGGACCTGGGTATCTCCCGATGGCAACACATGAAACGAGATCGATTACGTACTGTCCTCACACCACACAATAATAAAGGACGTTGGAACACTTAATAGATTTCAATACGGTTCAGACCATAGACCAATTCGAGCAAAGGTCATGTTTGATTTAAAAATACATCGCAAACAGTTGTATACACGCAAAATCCGGACACTAGACAAGCAAACACTCCTACATAACCAAGAACCGTTTTGTTTAGAATTACACAACTATTTCAAAAGCTTATCCGTTGATAAAGAAGATACAGAAGGGCAGTACGAACATTTAAAAAACGCTATTACCATCGCCAGCAAGAACATCAAACCCAAAAAGAGAAATCTCAATAAACTTACCTCGAGTACTCTCAATTTGATTAGCCAACGGGAGGAGTTACACAGAGGCACGCCGCAATACAACCAACTCGACCGGCACGTAAAGCGAAGTATAAGGAAAGATATCCGAAATTTTAACACCAAAGTAGTACAACAGGCAATAGAAACCAATGGATCTCTCCGCGTTGCCAAACAAGGAATAAATCGAAGTAAGTCTTGGATTACAAGACTTACTGACGAAAATGGCATTAAACAAGGTAGCAGAGAGAAAATCATTGAGATTTGCACCAGATTCTACAGAGGCCTGTACTCAGACTCGTCTAAACCGGTAACAAATGTCACTTATGACTCCCCTGACCCTGGAAAAATAACACCTATCACAGGATTGGAGGTGCACCGGGCCCTCAAGTGTATGAAATACAATAAAAGCCCAGGAGAGGACGGCATTACTACAGATATGTTGAGAACCGCTAAGCTTGCTATATTACCGCAGCTTGCCAATCTGTGCAATGCTATTCTTTACACCGGCAAACTCCCATCCAAATTTTGCCATTCAAACATCATCCTCCTCCACAAAAAGGGCGATAAGAGTGACATAGGAAACTACCGATCCATTAGTCTCGTCTCACACATTTACAAGTTATTTATTATAATAATACAGAATCGTATTGCCCAGCAGCTTGACTCCCAACAGCCTCCTGAGCAAGCTGGTTTCCGCCCAGGTTACTCAACTACTGATCACCTTCATACATTAAATCAAATTATCGAAAAAGTCAACGAATTTAGAAAACCCCTTTATTTGGCATTCGTTGACTATTCCAAAGCCTTCGATAGTGTAACTCATCCATCCATACTATCCGCACTCCGCAACCAGAGCATTGATGCTGCCTACATCAACATCCTAGAGAATATTTACAATCACAGTACAGCAGACATCAAATTACACCAGCCTGGACCCTCTTTTCCTATTGAAAAAGGCGTAAAGCAGGGCGACCCTCTGTCGCCGAAACTCTTTACCTCTACCTTAGAAGAGGTCTTTAAAAAACTTCAATGGGCCGACAAAGGGATTGAGGTCGGAAACAATCGCAGGCTCACGAATCTCCGGTTTGCTGATGACATTGTCTTGTTCGCCTCATCAGCCTCAGAGCTAGAGACAATGCTACAAGACCTTAGCACAGCAAGTCTTGAGGTTGGACTGTCGATGAATCGTTCAAAGACTCAGTGCATGACTAACAGCACGAAACGTAGGGTCGAGGTAGATGGGCAGGAGATACAGTACGTCGACGAGTACATTTACTTGGGCCAGATAGTCTCCTTCGAAAACAGGCAGGACAAAGAGATCGATCGTCGCATCGACAACGCCTGGAAGAGCTACTGGTCCATGAAAGAGCTAATGAAGGGAAAGCTTCCGCTAACCCTGAAGCGAAAACTCGTCGACATGTGTATCCTGCCTATCCTAACCTACGGTGCTCAAACCTGGTCTTTGACCGAACTTCAGAAGACTAGACTCAAGATCTGCCAAAGGGCAATGGAGCGCAGCATCCTTGGCGTAAGGAGGATCGACCGAATACGCAACACCACCTTGCGCTCAAAAACAAAGATTGCCGACGTCGGGGTTACCACAGCCAAATTAAAGTGGAATTGGGCTGGCCACCTACGCCGCATGGGCCCAGATAGGTGGGCAAAAGTCGTCACTGATTGGGTCCCCAATGATGGCCGGCGAAAACGTGGCAGACCAAGGCGCAGATGGCGGGACGATCTCGACAAATTTATGCCCGAATGGTCGGAGGCGGCCAAGAACAGGAATGAGTGGCGCGAAAAGGGGGAGGCCTTTGCCCAGCAGTGGGACACGATGGAGGCTACATAACAAAGTTGTATACAGCTGTTATATCATTTTACATTAGTATTTATGGACCCTGTCGGGTATAGCAAAATGGAAGAGAGGATTAAACAATTTTCTTATCAAATCTGTTCATCGTTCCAAATAGATTTTGTAAAGGAAAGAATTGGTTTGAAACTACTCCCAAATGTTACGAATAACATAAATATAACTTTTAATTGCATCAATATAATAAAAGCAATGTTAAATAATTTCTTCCTTTCTTTACATTTCGGTATCATTTATATAAAATATCGTATGAAATTTGATCAGATCATAGAACACAAAAACAGGATGTCCCAAAAGTCAACGGTAACCTTGAACGGTTGAACCTAAACGGCGTCATCATTTAAAAATTTCACAATGATATGAGAATAAGTATGAATATAGGTGGGAGTCCCAAGTGAGTAGAATACAAGGAAATGTATGAAAAAATTGATGAATTGAAATGAATACTAACTATCTAAGTATTAAGTAACTTCACCAACTAATTATATGACAATATGTATGTATTGAATAGCAAATTATATATTTATTATTATAAAAATATTGTGTAGTGTCGGCTTTACTGTGTAGTGTCGGCTTAGAATAGCACTACCCCATTTCTTTCGGTGGGTGTACGTAAGAGGCGGCTAACGGTATTGGGGCTTTTAAGGGATTTTTGGGCGATGCGGTTGAAGACCCATCACCAACAAACTTTATTTTACCATCTTTTCCCCACTTAACTTTCCAAAAGTGGCTGAGAAATTTCTAATTTCTTAGCTCTGGCTACCCCATCTAGGGATTTATAGCCGTGAGTATATGTATGTATGTATGTATGAATAGCAAAATCCATCTTCTTGTATCTCAGTCTGTGCTACAACAGTTTGGTTGTGCGGACTTTTAGAAAACATACATACATATACTCACGGCTATAAATCCCTAAAAAAAGGTAGCTAGAGCTAAAGAATCATATTTTTAGTTACTCTTAAAAGTTGACTAGGTAAACATTGTAAAATATAAAGGTTGTTAATAATGTCTCTCCTACCACATATATATGTCGTAGGATGATTTGATGTTTAGGTTTTTTGCAAAAAACCTAGGAATTTTGCAAAAATCCGGATAATTAGACAATGGTTATGATATTTTCTAATCTTACTAGGTTTTTTGCGAAAAAACTAGTTGGTTTAGTAAGATTGTACTTCTTTAATGCTGATTGGCTGATTTCTGATTGCTCGCCTACACTTATTCTGATTGGTTCGTCATTGTGGTATTGAGATATTATTGCTAGAGTTATAAAGGGTAAGAAATGACAATACTTATTTGATACTAGGAATTGAATATTTTTTTTACTCTTTTGTTGGAGTAAAATTACAATCACGTTCGGACATATTATACACAGATCAAGTTACCCCAAAATAAGTAACACTTGTATTATGGGATACTAACTCACCGATATATTTAATATAATATAATACACATATGCTCATCACATAAATGTTGCTCTCAGCGGGGATCAAACCCGCAACCTCCAGACCGAAAAGCTAGTCACCTATCCACTCGGCCACGGACGTCTTCAATATAGGTAGGAAAAATAAAGTAAGTACGTATTAAATTGTAGTATTGAGGTATATAGCTAGAGTTATAAAGGAAATGACAATACTATTTTTATACTTAGGAACTTTTATAACTATAATTAAAATAACAATCAAATCAAATGTAGATAGGAACAATGAAGTAAGTACGTCTTAATTAACAACCAATCAGAGATGACGTGTTTATGGGGCACTGCAATCGACCAATCAGTGTACAGTATTCATAAAAACTGACATTTCATTTCGGAGTCATACTAAACCAACTAGTTTTTTTGCAAAAAACCTAGTAAGATTAGAAAATATTATAACCGTTGTCTAATTATCCGGATTTTTGCATAATTCCTAGGTTTTTTGCAAAAAACCTAAACATCAAATCATCCTACGACATATATACAATATATTATTGACTCAGTAATAATAATATAGCGACATGATAGTCCAGTGGGTAGAACACCCGCCCGAAAACAGAAGGGCGTGAGTTCCAATCCTGGGTCGGGCCTACACCAATTTGTCTTTTCTAAAGTCATATGTGTGGTTAATTTATCATGGTTGATAACGGTGAGGGAAAACATCGTGAGGAAACCCACATGGCTGAGTTGTACTTAGTCATGTGACAGTGTGTTCGTACAAAACGGCGATAGGCCTGCCCCCTATCACGTGAGTACACTGTCCATGCAAAACGTGGGTACTCTGAACACCAGGTGACAAAGCCACGTGATGTTCAGAAGTATTAGTACCACTGCCAACCCCTTCGGGGATAAACGGCGTGAACGTTTATGTTATGTTATATATGTTAATAATAATAAGTGAAAATATGTTTGTTTGGTTGTTCTAACTTGTTTTTAATTTTCTAGTTTATATAAATAGCTGCTGACGTACTGTCATCACCATGTAGGGCTCATAATGAAAACCAGTTCTGATTTTGTGTATACTCATACACAAATCAGAAATTACTGATTGTGGGCCCTTCTTCTTTTCTTTTCACATCGTCCAACAATTCGGTATGCAAAGTTTTATAAAAGTGATGCTGATTACAAAACCATTTCCAGATATTAGGTGCTTGAACAATATTTTCTTGAAATTAAATTAAACAAAGCTATGATGGATGAACTATATTTTATCAAAAAACTGTAACAGTGTTTGACCTTCAATGTTAATTCAAAGACATTCGTTTTTGAAGTTTATTAATAAAATATCGAAAATCATAGGTTTATTTAATATCGTAATAATGTCATTTGATATTACTAATTCGAGAAATGTTTTACAATCAGTAACATTTTTATTACACATTTCGCTTGATTTGCATGTCGCTACGTGATTTTGTTGATTGATGACGTCATTAAGAGAAAAAGTTGAACAATCTTTAAAAAATCGTAACTTTACAATTAGTCATTTTAAATGAAAAATATTCAAATAAGTATTTCATTTTCGTGTTTGCTATCGAACAAAAATATTAAATAAATATAAAAAACAAAACTTTGCATACCGAATTCCCTATATAACCTTAAGATACCCTTGGAACAAAATGCGTTATTGCCATAGCTAACAGCTTTAGTGTTTAAAGAAAATACAATTACATAGTACAGAATAGCACTAACCATCTCCTTGCGCGTCAGTCGGTGCGACCACAGTTTGGTAGATAGCTTGTCTCCACGTGGCTTCTTGTATTTGAGCGGGAGGAGGGGGACGAGAATCGCCTACTTTTAGGAAACTGCAAAATAACAATTAAATATATATTTATGGACCTAACCATTCAAAGGTTGTCTGGAAGAGATCGCTTTTAGTGATAACACCGCCATTTGTACTTTTGTTATTTAATTCTGTTTATTTGTAAATATTTCTCTTTTTTACATTGATAGCCCAGTGGGTAGAACACTCGGTTATCGTGCAAACGACTAGTGTTCAAATCCTGGGTCGGGCCTACACCAATTTGTCTTTTCTAAAGACATAATATGTGTGGTTAATTTATCATGGTTGTTAACGGTGAGGGAAAACATCGTGAGGAAACCCACATGGCTGAGTTGTACTTAGTCATGTGACAGTGTATTCGTACAAAACGGCGATAGGCCTGCCCCCTATCACGTGAGTACACTGTCCATGCAAAACGTGGGTACTCTGAACACCAGGTGACAAAGTCACGTGATGTTCAGAAGTATTAGTACCTCTGCCAACCCCTTCGGGGATATTCGGCGTGAACGTTTATGTTATGTTATGTTATGTTCTCTTTTTTATGTGCAATGACGAGTTTTCTATTCTATTCTATATAGTAAGACTTAGATTGAGTTAAAAAGTTTTTTGATAGCATCTACAATATAAAATATTTAGAAAACAATACTGTTTTATAAATGTAAGATTGATTGTCTTATCATTAAAATATCTATCTCTTAAAGACATCATGTGTTTGGTAAGTTTAGTAAAATTATAGCCATATTAGGTAGTTGTCCGAAAACACGGTTAAACTTTGTATAAAGGAGTCGACTCAGGCAGGAGTCAACTATATGTGTTCTTAAATCAGCTTGGTTTTTTCATTGTCCTTTCCTTTATAATTTATTTATTTTGCTTCAAATGTGGCAGACACAGATTTTTCGTTTATATATTATTCAATTATGTGTAGTGTAGGCCTTAACTGAAAACCAGTGTTTTGCCACTTGCCAATATCAAGCGCTGAGTTAGGACCTAGTTTGTGTTACCATAGCACTAATCTTTCAGGCCAAAAATATTGTTTTTTCACTTTTTGTATTGTTTTTATATTGTATGGTGTTATGTTAACATAAATAAACTACTATAAAGTTATCTACCTATCTATATTTGCAATTGACATATTGACATATGCGTGGTTAATTTATCATGGTTGTTAACGGTGAGGGAAAACATCGTGAGGAACCCACATGGCTAAGTTGTAGGAGAGTGAAATTAACGTTGACGGTTTTTTTTAATGTGACGTTTTTTATGGTTTATGTCTTTCAAACCCTCTTTGTTACTAGAAATATAGTTATTTTTTATTCGCACAAAAATACTTCTATACACACTATAATTATTTTAATTATATAAAGAAATCAAATGGTAGGATTCATACTTAGAAATACCAAAGACTTTAAAAATCACAAATCATATCTACTGTTATACTACAGTTTAGTGCGAAGTATTTTGGAATACGGTTCGGTTGTTTGGTCCCCTTTTTTTCTATACATATTGAAAACATAGAAAGAGTACAACGTCGGTTTTTGAAAATATTACCGTATAGATTGGGTATTGGTAGAAAACTAACTAGTTATAAAGAAAGGTGTAAAAAAATTAATGTAACCATGCTTCAAATGCGTAGGCAATTCCAGGATCTTACATACCTTCATAAAATTATACATAATCAGCTAGATTGTCCAAAATTATTGTTGCTTATTAAATTTAAAATAATACGTAGCCCTCGTCGGACAGTTGCCACTTTTATATTGCAAACGCATAAAAATAACACATCTTATTATAATCCCATTGTAAGAATGTGTCGATTATACAATGACATTGATCAGGACGTACATAATATGCTAAGAGATGGTAGTGTATGAGAAAGTGATAAAGTGGTAACTTACTTTGAAATTTTTAGAAGAAAGAAGAAGAAGAAGAAAAAACGTTTATTTGTTGCCAGTCGCACATAAACATGTAAATATTTTTACAAAATAAATGAAGGAAAAAAACATTTAACAATAAAAACAGTGTTGATCTCACATAATTGATCATCATCATAACATAACATAAACGTTCACGCAGAATATCCCCGAAGGGGTTGGCAGAGGTACTAATACTTCTGAACATCACGTGACTTTGTCACCTGGTGTTCAAAATACCCACGCTTTGCATCATCATCAATCATTTTTAATTCGCGGTTTTCAATTTTCAGGGTTGGTACATGCTTTACAACAAAATTAAGTCTCAGAATGATATACCCAGCAATGTTCAATTGTATGTTAACTTGCAAATTTATTATAATATTTTTTTCTGTTTTTCACTTAAGGATAATAATTATTTGAGTATTTTTTTTTCAAATTAATCTTAATAATATTGTGTGTATGCTAGGGACATATACCTCGGAATATGATCTAGCCCTATTTTCTATGTTCATATTATTATGTTTGTGTAGTATTGATTGTATTCTTTTTTATGTTCTTCAATAAATAAAATAAAAAAATAAAATTTTACACAATCATCTTAATAATGCTTAAAGCTTAATACGAATAATTTTTCCTACACAACCTGCTCACACCTTACTTTATATGAATTATTACATAAATATAAAATGATATACATACATATCCATCATGGGCGAATTCGAACTATGTTCTTGAACAGCACCCTCCTCTTCCTCCGCTGTAGTCGGTAAAGGATTGAGACTTGTGTTCGATGGTGATGGTGGAATTTCTACTGCAAAAATAGAAAAAACAAGTTAATTTAAATTGAAACTTAAATTTTTACGACGTATATTCCTACAGGAATGGAAGAACTAGTAATACTCCTGTGGGAACAGCAAAGATATACTGGCCAGTACACCCTGCTGTGTACCTACTTATAATGTATCTATGCTTAACTCGAAAATCATTAACATAGCGCGATGTAGGATCTGAGTGAGACGCTGCTATGTGCGACTGAGTCCGCAGTAGTGTGCGCTCTAACATGACTCCCACAGTATACGATACTAAGTAAGTATGACGAATATACAACGATTGTCGTACTGGTCGGCAATAGTATAGGATTAAATAAGTATTTATTAAATAAAAGTATAAATAAACTTTTGGAAATACAAAAAATATATAAATGTAAATTTATATTTTGTACCTTTCCATACTTACTTAATATGAATAAGCAGAATGACAATATTCATATTATGAATAATTTAATATGTCACGTGACATGTTGTCAAAGCGACAATTTGTTTTGTTTGGATTTGAATAAGTTTTTACCTTATTCAAATTCTCGACTGGGTACTGTATACATACCCTTAAATCAAAAGCGGAACATTGCTAAATTATTAGCATATAATATATCTGACCCCCATATATTTAATATAAGGGGAAACTTACTTCTAGTATGCGATGGTGGAAACCATAATTTAAACTTTTAAGAGTGACAATGGAAGAGCCTCCTGTCGTCCTTAAGTCGTCACCTAACATCAATATTGTAAACAAGGAAGGAGGTTCTTCTGGCAATATTAATAAAAAAAATACTTTACAAGGAGTCTCCCAGTTTAAACTTGTATGTCAAAATACTCAGGGGTTTTCTTGTAAAGAATTAGAAATAGAACTGTTTTTGGAAAAATATGAAATAGATTGTTTATGTGTTACTGAACACTGGCTTAAGAATTGCGAACTCATATTTGGTTTTGAAAACTATTATTTAGCTAGCAACTACTGCCGCAATTCTAAGGCCTGTGGTGGCTCCGCTATATTTTTAAAAAATAATATTAAATCAAAAATTCGTAATGATATTGTAAAGTTAAGCGTTGAGCAAGTCGTGGAATTATCCTGCATAGAGTTAAAAAACTATTTCTTAGTATGTGTGTATCGACCCCCTTATAACCAAAATTATGATAAATTCGAAAATGTAATGGAAGATGTATTAAGCAAAGTTTTCAGGAATAAAAAACGTATAATAATATGTGGAGACTTCAATGTGGATCTCCTACAAGACAGTTATCTTAAAACACGATTGATGAGTTTATTCCAATCGTTCAATTTAGAAAATTTATTCTTGGAACCGACTAGAATCAAAACATGCTTAGATAATGTATTTACTAATGCAGATTTTTCAAGTAAAAGTGTTATAAATAAACTAAAGTCTGATCACAGCGGCCTTTTTGTTAGCTTTCCTCTAGAGATACCAGAGCCAAAAATTGTTATTAAAAAAAGGCATATTACTGCTAGTAAAGTAGAAAAATATATAAATATAATAAGCTCTAAGTTGCCTACATGTACAATTAATAAAAACTCAAATACTAGCTATGATATCTTTTATAATGTTCTGATAAATGAGTTTAATGAAATTATTAATGTAAAAAATGTAATTATTACCAGTAAATTTAAGTTTTGTGAGTGGGCAACACCAAGTATTTATAGATCAAGAGAAAAACTCTTCGATTTATATGATCAAAAAGCTTATAGTAATAATAATGAATTGAGTGAATATGTAAAAAAATACTCAAAAATATTTAATAAAGTATGTAAAGAGGCTAAAGCCAGATACCTAAGCCGACGTATCCGAACATCCGATAATAAGGTTAAAACAGTGTGGAATATTATCAACACCCAAACAGGCCGAGGTAAACCATGCGATCAGGAGTTCTGTGTTCGATCTGATAAAGGTCTGACTACCTCTGATGAGGAAATCGCTTGTATTTTTGAAAAATATTTTACTGACATACCATCAAAAACAACTGAATATTTAAACACATCGGTTATAAAAGCTCAACACTTGTTACAACAAAATGTTGATAGGTGCGAAACTTTGTTTTGTTTTAAAGATGTCAGCCCTACAGATATCGAAAAATGTATTAAATCATTTAAACTAAAAAGTTCTGAAGACATTTGGGGTATGTCAGTGAAAGTTTGCCATAATTTTATTGTAACTTTGGCTCCATATTTAGCAGATATATTAAATGAATGTATAAGAAATAAAATCTTTCCAAATCTCATGAAGCATAGTAAAATTGTACCACTTCTTAAATCCGGAGGAGATAAAATTAGTCCTGATGGTTATAGACCCATATCAATTCTGCCAGTTTTAAGTAAAATATTCGAAAAACTAATGTTCAATCAAATGCTTTTGCATTTCGCTTCAAACAAATTGTTTCATCCAAAACAATTTGGCTTTACGAAGGGCCGCTCTACCACCGATGCAGGCGTCGCCTTAATGAAACACATTTTTGATTCGTGGGAACGCAAAAATGATGCTATTGGTTTGTTTTGCGATCTTACGAAGGCATTTGATTGTGCAGATCATGAAATCCTTTTTATTAAATTAGAACATTATGGCATACAAGGTGACGCACTTAAATTAATAAAGTCTTACTTTTCAGATCGGATACAGAAAGTGCAAATCAATAATGCAATATCACCTGGAACTCATGTGAAAATGGGTGTTCCGCAGGGTTCTATTTTGGGCCCATTTTTATTTTTAGTTTATATTAATGATTTGCCGTTCATGGTCGAGAAAATGTCCGAGATAGTGTTATTTGCTGATGATACTTCTTTAGTATTTGACGTTGAAAGAAATAATCAGAATATTGACGAGGTGAATAACACGGTTTCACAGATTCAAACATGGTTTGCTTCCAATAATCTTGTACTGAATGGTAAAAAAACCAAATGCATTAAATTTATATTACCTAATGTTAGGTGCGTTGATAACGAAATAATTTTAAATAATGAAAAGTTAGTATTTTCGGATAACACAGTTTTCTTAGGGATAACTCTGGACTCCAAGCTCCAATGGGGACCCCACATTAGCTCACTAGTTGGCAGGTTTAGTAGTGCTGCATATGCCGTTAGGAAAATAAGACATTTGACAGATGTACAGACAGCTCGATTAGTTTATTACAGCTATTTTTATAGTGTAATGTCTTACGGTATTTTACTCTGGGGCAGAGCAGCTGATGTTGGTTCCATATTTATTCTCCAAAAGAGAGCAATAAGAGCCATATACAATATGAGATCCCGAGATTCCCTGAGGGAATTGTTTAAAACAATAAATATAATGACACTGCCATGTCAATATATTTATGAAAATATTATGTATGTAAGAAAAATTCAGGCCTCTTTTGTGAAAAATTGTGACAGACATATTCGAAACCTGAGAGACAACAATAAAATATCCGTGCCAAAATACAGATTGTCAAAAGTAAATACATCTTTCATGGGGTTATGCGTAAAAATGTATAATAAAATACCTGAGGACATTTTAAATTTATCAGAAACAAAATTCAAAGCAGCTGTTAAAAGAAATCTTAGTTCGAAAGCCTATTACAATGTCAATGATTACATTAATGATGAAGTGGCTTGGTGTCATCAGGGCTCTGTGCAGGATGTTTCCGGGCTAACACCAAAATTGTAATGGACGTAAAAAAAGATGTGTGTTGACGAGTTTCTTACGGGTTCTTCTCTCAACAATTCACCTTCCGAATCCGAAGTAAACTTAGTATTAAGTTGAATTTTGACGTTCAAAAAACAAAGATTTATCTTTTTATTTTGAAATAAATGATTATTTTATTTTTTATTTTATTTTAAGTGCGAAAGAGATGGCTGTTTTATACCACGCGATATCTAGTTAAAAGGTCACTCGTACTATTATGCTGGTATTCAGAATAGGTGCTACATGACGGACAAATTATTCTTTACTTTATTAATAGGATGTGCGATACATATAATATTTATTTCACGGATGTGGACTTATTCTGCTTTTCGAAGCAGCGCTGCAAGAAAATGTTCTTACTTATTTTAAAAAGTCTTTAATGTGTGTGTATATTATTAATTATTAACATTATTGTTTAAATTTATCTGAAGAATGTTGTGTTTTTACTTTTGTCTATTTATGTTCGTTGTGGTTGTTATCCTTTTTCATATTTTATTTCTGTTTTTCTTGTTGTATTTCTGTAATGATAACTTTTTTGTATTGATTGTTTTTGTTACCTATCTATGAGAAAAGTTTAGGAGATACCAAATTTTATTTACTTATGTTCTATATGTTGTTATTTTATATTATTTTTGCTTTTTCTGTTTTTTCTCCTTAATAAATAAATAAGTGATAATCAAGAAATCTTACCAATATTAACAGGAGACAATGATTTACTTCTCGTCGCGTCTACAGCCAGGAAATTTCCGGATTCTGATGGGGTTTCAGATACTGGCGTGGAAGGGAGAGGTGATGATTCCTGGTATAAAATAATGTATTTTTAGTTAATTATATGTTGGAATAAAATAAAAGAGCATGTTTGAAAATATTGATGGATCTAAGCGAAGCTAGAGAGGTTTGTCAGGATCGTACAAAGTGGGGATCAATAGTCTCTGCCTACCCCAATGGGAAATAATGGCGTGAGTATATGTGTAAATGTATGTATATGTAAGTTAATATGAGAAATTAAATTCAAAACTAACTTAGGACAAGAAGCAACTAGAAAGTAAATATTATTTAATAACCAAACGAAACGATTAAACTTCGTACTCCAATCTGTAAAGTCAACTTTATTATTTTGAATTACCAATATTTACTAAAATAATAATATAATCAAATATATTTACACAATATATTTGATCATCTAAATATATTTTTGCGGAGATCCGAGGGCTGGCGCATTCTTCGCTCAAAGAATCAGCTTAGCGATTCAAAGGGGTAATGCAGCCAGCCTTCTCGGAACCCTGCCACCAGGCGGCAGCGATTTCGAGAGCATTTTTTATATAATTTAATGTAGGTTAGGTTTTTCATATATTCTAATATATTTTTTTAACCTGTATATATAGTTAAATGTGTAACGATTAAAATAATAACCGATATGCTTCAGCTTCATACAGGTAGTACTTTCAAATATTTAAAGTTTTCAATTATTGATTACTTATTCTAAATAATGTATCGTTCTGATTTTAAAAGAATTTTCATCATCGCTTCAGTATTTTTTAAGCTAATCCCTTTCAAATTAACAAAGTCACAAACTTTGCCTCTTTATACATACATACATACATACCTATGCTCACGGCTATAAATCCCTAGAAGGGGTAGCCAGAGCTAAGGAATTGGAAATTCCTCAGCCACGTTTGGAAATTTTAGTGGGGAAAAGATGGTAAAATAAAGGTTGTTGGTGATGGGTCTCCAACCGCATCGCCCAAAAATCCCTTAAAAGCTCCAAATCCGTTAGTCGCCTCTTACGTACACCCATCGGAAGAAATGGGGTAGTGTTATTCTATGCCGACACTACACAGACTGCCTCTTTATAATATCAACGAAATCACCCAACAATCACTTAAATCGCCCAATACCCTTAGCCACCTCACGACGCTCTTAAGCCATCTTACGACGCCCTCAAAAACAAATGTAATAGCGCTATTCTAAACCGACACAGCTAATAAAATACAATTAACCTTCTTGACATGCACAGGGGTGGTACTGAGGTCGTCTTTACTCGCTTTCCTTTTCAATAATTATAATCTTAGTATAGATATATGATGAGTCTAAAATCACATGGCTAAACAATTACTTCAAAAGCCTCAATACCCTCAGTCGCCTTACAACTCCTTCAAAAGCTAATGTGGTAGCACTATTCTAAACCAACACATCAACGAATAATAATCATAAATATATATATAATTAACCTTCTTAACGTGCACAGGGGTAGTACTGAGGTCGTCTTTACTAGCTTTCCTTTTCAAAAGATTATCAAACCCGCTTGATAAAGATCGTTTTGCTTTCATGAATATTGTGCTGCCTCCGAGATACTGGTTTAGGAATTCTGATCTGGAAATATGAAATAAAATATATGTAATGTTTTCAAAAACATAGAAGAATTGGATGGCAGAGGTAGAAATCGGGTGATATTTTGTCGTGTGCTCCCGAAAACGAAATCCCACCAAAAACATTAAATGTAAAAAAATGCCAAGTCTCTCGATGCAGTTTTTCCATCTTAAAAAGTTTTGAGATCTCATAGAAGCCAAGTCCTATTCAAAATATTTCGTAGTTATAAATCAACATTTAGTAATTGTATCAATAGTTTTCTTTATATTATAATTATAGTGACTTGGCAATGAGCACAAGAAGAAACAAATAAAACGGCATACTCGTATTTGGAGGAGTTGAAAGTTACACACACCGCATGCGTAAACATTAATATCACAAAATTAATTTTCTTTTGGTTTATCCGTGTCGTCCCAACCGAATTTCGGCAACGGCAGTCAGTCTTAGTGCACTCTCGATTCATTTACTTTTATAAAGCGATGGCCCGTAAGGTATTCTTAATTATTGTATTGGAGCATGTAGTCGGTAGTGACCATCATGATTCACACATAACAAATAATCTGATCACTGGTCTCGTCAGTAACATTTGCATATAATTCCAGGCAGCAAGCAGCTTTTAATTTGTGCTCATTGCCAAGTCACTATAATTATAATATAAAGAAAACTATTGATACAATTACTAAATGTTGATTTATAACTACGAAATATTTTGAATAGGACTTGGCTTCTATGAGATCTCAAAACTTTTTAAGATGGAAAAACTGCATCGAGAGACTTGGCATTTTTTTACATTTAATGTTTTTGGTGGGATCTCATTTATTTTTTGTAATGCATTTCTTTCTTTTACTTTTAGGTGACCTCACAATTTCTTGGACGTCAGCTACTGCTTTGCTTAGAACCCATTCTCTATCTCTATCTCTTCTGTTTCTTCTCTGAGGCTTCGTTACTTCTAAGGTAGACAAGTCTGGGCGATATATACTTCGGAGTCGATTATATTCAGCTATTGCTGTCTCCTGAGCTTTGATACTACTAAAATTCACATTTATTAAATGTAATCCACCCAAACTAGTCACTCTTGAAAGGGCCACGTATGCTTGTTTGACGACTGAAAACTCCCATACATGCTGTATGACAACGAATGAAATAAACACGACCCATCTCCAGGAATAGAGATAACTCTGTGTGGACAAAGGTCGCCATTTATGTACAATATTTCACGTTCCATTACACTATATTTACAATTACTTCTATAACAATAGGGCTTAAACTTATATAAATATATGCAAACTAAATAGAACTAAACTAACTAACAAATAACTAACTAAATAAATATATATCTACTAACTTACAAACGATAACTAAACTAAACTAAATAACACGTAAAGTTCTCCGAATATCAATTATCACTACAATATTTTTTAGTTTCGAAATGGGTTTTCATAGACAGATGGCGCTATCAAATGAAAATTATCGAATTATTTTGAAGTACCTACTACTTACACTGCGCTTTGTAACGCAACCATAGCGCGATTCAGACAGGTACAACGCCATCTATCGAGCGCGCATACAATATTTATCGCAATACAATGGAGTTTTAGCTTTATTAATTTAATGAACTTTATGTGTTAATTTGTATTAATGATAGTCTATGTATTACATTTATATTATTCTTTTCTATTCTATGTATGTATTCATCCAATTGAATAGGTACTTGAACAACGAACAAAGTTAACAATGCAGTCAAAATCCATACATAATGTTCTTGCCAAACCGCAAATATAAAATTGTTTTCTATGGCATATATAATTTTTTAATGTTTTTATAATTTTTCCTTTATATGTGGCTAATGACCTATCTTGGTGCAAAATTTGAAGTTTCTAAGTCTGCTAGAAGTACCTTAGATTTTTGATGATCTGTCAGTGAGTCAGTGAGTGACAAAATGGTGTAACTTTGATCGACCGTAACTCCTAAACTATTAATTCATTTGGCGTGTAATTTCGAACTTAAGCTTGTTCCAATGCCTAATATTATTCACCGAAAACCTAAACTCCTAGCTTTGTCCACGTCGAAGATAAAGGGGGGGCGAAACAGCCGCGAAACGCTTCGAGAAAAGATGGTACGGCCGTGCCCGTTTTGCTCGAGACTTGGCAGGGGCACTGCCGTGCCGTGCCCCCAGATAATATGATTTTAAATTATCTTTTAATCAATTGATTAGCAATGAGCAACCGTGATAGCCCAGTGGGTAGAACACTCGGTTATCGTGCAAACGACTAGTCGCACTCTCAGAACGAAAGAGGCGCAACTCAAAAATAGTGATATTGAGTTACAATCATTGAGAGACATAAAAAAGTATGTTCTAAGCCAAAGTCACTTATTGTTATAGGGTCAGAATATTTGCTATCCTGTTTTTTTTACAATTAGTGCCTTTGTTTTACTATTCATCGCATTGAGCGTACCTTTTTATGTCTCTCTAGGATTGTAACTCAATATCACTATTTTCGAGTTGAGCCTCTTTCGTTCTGAGAGTGCGTAGTGTTCAAATCCTGGGTCGGGCCTACACCAATTTGTCTTTTCTAAAGACATATGTGTGGTTAATTTATCACGGTTGTTAACGGTGAGGGAAAACATCGTGAGGAAACCCACATGGCTGAGTTGTACTTAGTCATGTGACAGTGTATTCGTACAAAACGGCGATAGGCTTGCCCCCTATCACGTAAGTACACTGTCTATGCAAAACGTGGGTGCTCTGAACACCAGGTGACAAAGTCACGTGATGTTCAGAAGTATTAGAACCTCTGCCAACCCCTTCGGGGATATTCGGCGTGAACGTTTATGTTTATGTTATGATTTAAACAACGAAATATTAATTAAACTAGAACAAATGCTATACATGTATTTGCGAGAACACCCTCCTGGAATCGTATTCGAGTCCAGAAGGTTGTAAGCATTATAACCCAACCACTAGATCACGTTCTTATAAACGCGGGGGTCCGAAGTGAGAAGAATAAAAGAGCATGTATGAGAAGAATAATGAACGTAAGGGAAGCAAGAGAGGTTTGTCAAGTTCGTACTAAGTGGCGATCGATAGTATCTGCCTACCCCAATGAGAATAATGGGCGTGAGTATAAGTAAGTAGATCACAGAAATCGTTATGAGGACAATATTGCAATAATAATATAGCTAAGCGACTCGTAATTAATACAATACTTTGCATCCATGGAATGTACTGAAATCTTGTAATTTTTGCTATACGAAGGAACTTGTAATAAACTGTATTACTCCTGTAACTTCTGTTATTATACTTACAAATATACAAGCAACCGTGATAGCCTCAATATGTAGAACACCGGTTATCGTGCAAACGACTAGTGTTCAAATCCCGGTCGGGCCTACACCAATTTGTCTTTTCTAAAGACATATGTGTGGTTAATTTATCATGGTTGTTAACGGTGAGGGAAAACATCGTGAGGAAACCCACATGGCTGAGATGTACTTATAATGTGACAGTGTATTCGTTCAAAACGGCGATAGGCCTGCCCCCTATCACGTGAGTACACTGTCCATGCAAAACGTGGGTAATCTGAACATCAGGTGACAGTGACACGTGATGTTCATAAGTATTAGTACCTCTGCCAACCCCTTCGGGGATATTTGGCGTGAACGTTTATGTCGTGTTATGTTATACCTATGCATATGTACTACCAGCTATAAATCTCAAATAAGTAGCCGGAGAATCATAATTAGAAACTTGGTTGTTGTGCTGTTTTGTTTGTATTCATAATGTTCTGATTTGAGCAGGAGGAGGAGGATATTTTTTTTTAAATAATAATAAATAAATAAAGTTTAAATAATAAAATAAACTAATTATATTTTAATCCAGCAAATCTTTACTTTCATGGGTTGCCTGAAAGAAATCGCTCTTAGTGATAAGACCGCCAGTTGTACTTTGGCTTTTGTACCGATATTTTTTTTGTAATTGTTGTTTTTTTGGGATGTACAATAAAGAGTTTTTAAATTATTATATTTTTTAGTTTTTGGTATCTACAGCCCTCTTATAAAATTGCATGTGCCGCACAGGGACCATATTTATTACTGTATCGTGATTACACCAACTATTTGTATACTAATGGTATGCAATAAAAGTCTGAGTTTAAGTTTAGAAATTCGTAAGTCACATTTGGAAGATACATGAGTATATTAATGTCGAGAGGAAAGTATGGGTGATGAAAATTCTCCAACTACATCGCTAACAATCACTTGAAAAACCCCAATACCCTTAGTCGCCTCTCACGACACCCACGTTCTTAAATGTCCAAGTGCTATTCTAAGCCGACACTTTTCGGTTAAAATAAAAAATACCATATCATATATAAATGAGTTCTGCCTACCTGTTCTCAGCAGTGTCGTGAACATGCCTCTGTTGTTTCGCCTCGCAGTGAGCTCTCAACAACATCATTAGGAATGCATTGTGTTCGCTCGTCTGAAATTGTATAAGGAAATAGTAATAATAATAAATTTAATATTTAAGATATATTATAGAGATCCAATTAGCCCTAAAGTAAATGCGACTAAATGACTTCTGGTATGGAATACTAACTCGGCGATATACTAAATTTAATATTATAAATATACATACCAAGACTTTCATTCCTACATTGCATTTACGAGTGTGTCAAAAAAAGTGGTTGGATGTGTGGTTTCAGTATAGTAAATTGTCTTTCTTTACGAGCTAAGCAAGTTTTTCACGTATTTTTTCACTTGTTAATTTGTTTCCGAAGTTTAATAAGAAAAAAGATACTAATAGAAATATAATAGAGAGCATGTATGAAAAGATTGATGAGTGTGAATGAAGCTAGAGAGGTTTGTCAGGATCGTACAAAGTGGCGATCGATAGTCTCTGCCTACCCCAATGGGAACTAACGGCGTGAGAATATGTATGTATGTATGTAAAGATACTACATATTAGGATTATAACAGCAACTACAAATATCAGTGGATTGTAACAGGACATAACTAAATCTGTCAAAATACATAAACTTACATAGAAATACAACAAAATATATCTAAATTCTAATAAGTAAAGAATAATGTCTAGTCTAGTCAGTCGGTGTCTGAAAAAGCCCGAATGGCTGTGCATGATGCTGTCCTCGTGCCTACGCTTATGTACGGCAGTGAATGTTGGGTGTGGCAGAAGAGCATGAGATCAGAGTGAATGCAGTAGAGATGAGGTCCCTCAGAAAAATTTGTAATGTTAGATTGTGTGACCGAGGGAGAAATAGTGTTATTCGTGAAAAGTGTGGTGTGAAAGCTGATATTGTAAGAAAGATAGAAAAAGGAATGTTGAGATGGTTTGGGCACATAGAGAGGATGAATGATAGAAAATTGGTAAAAGGGATCTATAGAGCTAGTGTGGATGGTAATGTTAGTAGAGGACGGCCACGGAGAACACACTTGGACCAAATTGAGAGTGTGCTCAAAAAGGCTGGCGTCCGAAGTATGAAGAACAAAAGGGCATGTATGAAAAGATTGATGGATGTAAACGAAGCTAGAGAGGTTTGTCAGGATCGTACGAAGTGGCGATCGATAGTCTCTGCCTACCCCAATGGGAATTAATGGCGTGAGTATATGTATATATGTATGTATGTATTCTAATAAGTAAAGAAAAGAAAAATATCGACACCGACGGGGATCTACATGAGATTTTCATGAACATACATACATACATATACTCACGGCTATATTTCCCTAGTAGGGGTAGCCAGAGCTAAGGAATTATAAATTCCTCAGCCACTTCTGGAAGTTGAGTGGGGAAAAGATGGTAGAATAAAGGTTTTTGGTGATGGGTCACCAACCGCATCGCCCAAAAATCCAATATAAAGCCCCAATACTCTTAGTCGTCTCTTACGACACCCGTGGGTAGAAAGGGGTAGCGACATTCTAAGCCGGCACTACACGGCAATGAACATTAACATTAAAAATATATCTTAATCATACCTCATACATATGGCTGCTCCCGCCTTGGTACTTGGTGATAATTTTCTCTTGCTCATCATTTGGTAATTGTTCTATGCGACGAAGTATGAAGGCGTGGGTTTTTCTGTCGTTCATACCTGTTGTAACCGATAAGTTTAATTTTTAATTGCTGTGTAGTGTCGGCATAGAATAGCACTACCCCATTTCTTCCGGTTGGTGAACGTAAAAGGCGACTAACGGTATTGGGGCTTTTAAGGGATTTTTGGGCGATGCGGTTGGAGACTCATCACCAACAACCTTTATTCTACCATCTTTTCCCCACTCAACTTCCAAAAGTGGCTGAGGAATTTTTCATTCCTTAGCTCTGGCTACCCCTTCTAGGTATTTATAGCCGTGAATATATGTATGTTAATTTTTAATGATATGCATTTACAAATAACTTGGCACCAATGTTAAAACAGGATTTTCGACGATCTTTAGATGATCAACTGGTATGGCGGATGTATGCTGGTTGGGATTTGAATGATGGAATGGATGAAATAAATTATTACTTTAAGAGGGGTTTGGTTCACCACATGCTGCAAGTCCTTATTTTTAAAACGATGATTTACTTCGGGACTATTGTAAATAATAAATATATATATTATTTTATAACAGCTAGTGCCGTGTAGTGCCGGCTTAGAATATCACTACCCCTTTCTACCCTAGGGTGTCGTATGAGGCGACTAAGGGTGTGGGACTTTTTAAGTGGTTTTTGGGCGATGCGGCGAGACCCATCACCAACGATACTTTATTTTTTCCATCTTCTCCCCTATTAACTTCCAAATGCGGCTGAGGAGTTTCTAGCTCTGAAGCTCTGGCTACCCCTTTTTGGTTTTTACGGCCGTGAGTATATGTATGTACATACATACATACATACATATTCTCACGCCGTTAGTTCCCATTGGGGTAGGCAGAGACTATCGATCGCCACTTTGTACGATCCTGGCACACCTCTCTGGCTTCATATGTATGTATGTAGTCGCTTTTAGCGATAAGACCGCCAATTCGGTATGCAAAGTTTTCTAAAGTGATGCTGATTACAAAACCATTTCGAGATATTATGGTTATAAACATAATTTTCTTGAAATTATATCAATTGGAGCTAAGATGACTGTTATTTTATCAAAAAACTGTAACAGTGTTTGACCTTCAATGTTGTTTCAAAGACATACGGTTTTGCAGTTTATTAATAAAATATCGAAAATCATAGGTTTGTTTAGTATAATATCGTAATAATTTCATTTGACATCACAAATTCGTGATATGTTTTCCAATCAGCAACATTTTTATAAAACATTTCGCTTCATTTGCATGTCGCTATATGATTTTATCGATCGATGACGTCATTAAGTACAAAAGTTGAACAATCTTTAAAAAATCATAATTTTGCAATTACTCATTTTAAATGGAAAATATTCAAATCAGTCTTTTCTTTTCGTGTTTACTATCGAATAAAAATATTTAATAAATACCAAAAAAAACTTTGCATACCGAATTGTACCTCACTGTAAACTGTTTGATCATATTATTACTTTTGTAAATTTGTGTTTGATGTGCAATAAAGTGTTATTCTATTCTATTCTATGTATGTATAACAGCTAATCGAAGTTAAAATAAGTTGAAATTGATATATTGTAGTTTCATCAAATAGCCTGCAAAAATTTCTAAGAAACTACGAGTATTCATAACTAACATAATATACCACATACGTTACAGCACATTCTGAACTTTGGTTCAGAGTCCTTTGGCATTTCAGAATATTGTTATTTTTAATGTCTATTTTTGTGTTATTTTTCTTGGCAATAAATCTTGTATTACACATTTACAAAACCTTCCGTATCATGACAAAGTCGGTGGTACCACAACATAGGGCAATGTTCGCAAGACATATTGGGAGAATTCAAATCTTTTTGTTCATGAAAACCTCATGTGGGGATTATCTATACTTATAATAAATCTGTAGAGAGGTCAATTCTGTACATGAAATATATTTTCAAAATAACTATCAGGTGGTGATTAGGGATCGATACTGATGCCAAAAATGCAATCAGTAAAATTTTTGTCTGTCTGTCTGTCTGTCTGTCTGTCTGTCTGTCTGTCGGTTTGTATGTTCCTTATGGAAACAAAAACTACTCGACGGATTTTAACGAAACTTGGTACAATTATTCTTCATACTCCTGCGCAGGTTTTTGTATACTTTCCAGCAGAAAAGTAAAGGGGAATTTTGGGAAATTTGGGGAAAACGGGAGAAGTTACTCCATGTTTTAAGCTTCCGTCGTGTGTGCAGCCTTAATGGTTAAACTTACATAGAAATCATGTGTGGCGGAAATATTCTTCATAAAATTATCAAAAAAAAATCCTCAACAGTTTATGTCTATCTTTTACGGTTGACTCACAATAACACGTGTAATTCCTGATAGCTTAGCAGTTCGGAACATCCTGATTATATTTGTTTACTTTTACGTTTGTAAACCTCTCACTCATCCCTAATTTAAAAAAGGTAACATTATTACCTATTCAATAAAAAAAGAATCATAGAAATCGGTAGACAAACACCGAAATTATACATAAAATAAGCCATCGCACCCGTGATCGAAACCAAATCTTTACTAATTTACATATAACATACTAGATGGCGCCAGTAGTTGCATCCTACATAACGTAATGATTTATTTTTTAGATTGTTATAAATACTTCATGGCGTTTTATTCCAAAATTTGCTGTTAAACGGAAATACTGAACCGTTCATTAAAGCGCATTCAAAATCACCAAACTAAACTGTGAAGGGAGTGCTATAAATTTAATAAATTGAAAACATTACGCTGAATTTCACAATGCTTGAGCAGTGACTGAAGAAAGAAACCTCAGATATTTAAAAAAACAACGCTACCCGTGCGAAGCTGGGACGATCCACTAGTTACTAATAAATAAAGAATAAATAAAGGAAAGAAAAATTTCGACACAGGCAGGGATCGAACCCGCGACCTCGGGTAAACGCCCCGACGCTCTGCCAACTGAGCTACCGTGTCAGTTGGCTGCCAGTGAGACATTCTTCTATCCTTTATTTCGTTTACACGTTTAAGTAGTGTTTGCGTTTCCTACCTCCGAATTTTTTCGACTTTTCACGAGACTTTTCACGAGTTTTTGTACTGTTATGCAAATTACGGCCATAAATTCCAAAGATTGGTAGCCAGAGTTTTAGAGCTAGAAACTCTTCAGCCACATTTGGAAGTTAATACGGGACAAGATGGTAGAAAGTGTTTTTGGTGATGGGTCTCCAACCGCATCGCCCAAAAGCCCCATACCCTTAGTCGCCTCTTACGACACAGGGTAGAAAGGGGTAGTGATATTCTAAGCCGGCACTACACGACTAATTAATATTTTATATAATATTTATTTATTTATATTAATTTATTAACCATACATACCTTCCATATCATGGCACAGTCGGTGGTACCACAACATAGGACAATGTTCGCAAGACATATTTGGAGACTTTTCACGAGTTTTCTTCATCAGTTCAGCGTGGGCTGTGAACGCTTGTTTTATTGCTGTAACAAGAAATTATATTTTAATTCATAAAAGTTTTGTTAGTACAGAAAAATATCATCTAAAATTATAGAATAGAAAATTGTTTATTGCACATCGCAGATGTTTTACAGAGATTATGTCCTTAAATAAGAGTATAATCGGCAGTTTTATCATTTAAAGCGATCCCTTCCAGGCAACCTTTAGATGGTAAGACATAGAGGAATACTAATACAAAAACTTTAAATCTTTTCGACAACAAAGATATACTGGTCAGTACACCCCGCTGTGTACAAATAGTTTATTTTCATACTCAGAAAAAGAAGTATTGTGATGCCGCGATGTATGATATGAGAGAGACGCCGCTAGTGTGCGAGTGAGTGCGCCGTTGTATGTAGGGTCATTTATCAAAAATATACAACGGTGAGAAAGTTGTGAAGAAACTCATACGAGTAAGACTTTATAATTGAAACAACTATTGATTTTCGGATATTTTAATCGCGTGTTATTACATTATTTTTAAAGCCCGACGTTTCGAAAACTTTTCAGTTATCGTGGTCACGGGAAGACTGAGGTGTTATTTGTCATTATACAGTACTATAAAATTATTAATACTAACTACCTTCACAAAATTTTAAGTTACATTTGCGTTTAATATTTGCTAGGTACAAAAAGAGCTAATGTTATCTGGAGTCTTGCTAGTGTTCTTCCCTCGCTTAGTTGTGCTAATGATCGGGTTCCAAGCAGGTGGTAATTGCCAACCATCATCTCTATTGGATCTTAGGGTTAATGGAATTAACCCTAAGATCCAATTTACAATGGATTTAGAGACTAATAATAGTTTAGCCTTTCTAGATGTCCTCTTGATAAGGAATTCTGATAACTCAATTAGTCACACAGTTTATAGGAAACCCACCCACACTGATAGGTACCTCAATGGTGACTCACACCACCATCCATCTCAGTTAGCTACTGTTGGTAAAACTTTGTTTCAGAGAGCCAAACATCTTTGTGACGAACACCATCTTGCTGGAGAGCCTGAGCTAATTGTTTCACATGACTGATCATGTGAAACAAGTTCTTCACAACAACAAGCTGAAATTGCCCCGCCAACGTCACCGCTCCTCCGATAAACCACCTACTGTCGAAAGACTCCCTGCAACTCTACCTTTTGTAAAGGGTGTAACAGACAAAATTAGTACTGTGTTACAGCGTGCTTCCATTAAGACCTACTTCAAGCCGCACCAAAAGATAAGTCAGTTTCTAAGACCTATCAAATGTCAGATCCCTTTACAAGATGCAGGCGTTTATAAACTAGACTGTGAGTGTGGTCTTTCATACATCGGCCAAACAAAGCCAAGTGTAGCAACTCGCGTTAGAGAACATATTGCTGATATGAAGAATAGGCGTCCTGGAAGATCTGCTTTGTGTGAACACACCTTCGATAAGCCAAACCACCACATGCGTTTTGACAAACCTACAATTCTAGCAAAAGAGAATCGATTGATACCTAGAATGATACGCGAGTCTTTTGAAATAAAGAAACATCCAAACTTCAATAGAGATGATGGTTGGCAATTACCACCTGCTTGGAACCCGATCATTAGCACAACTAAGCGAGGGAAGAACACTAGCAAGACTCCAGATAACATTAGCTCTTTTTGTACATAGCAAATATTAAACGCATATGTAACTTAAAATTTTGTGAAGGTAGTTAGTATTAATAATTTTATAGTACTGTATAATGACAAATAACACCTCAGTCTTCCCGTGACCATGATAACTGAAAAGTTTTCGAAACGTCGGGCTTTAAAAATAATGTAATAACACGCGATTAAAATATCCGAAAATCAATAGTTGTTTCAATTATAATGTGCAATCGTGAAAATCTTAGAAAATACTCATAAGACTTACTTACATGTTAGTGTTTGTACAATGCAGAGATAGGCTGTCCTTATCACGAGAGTACAATGTCCATGCAAATGGTGGGTACTCTGAACACCAGGTGATGATGCCACCTGATGCTCAGAAGTTCTACTAATAATTGACAATGTCACGCGATGTACACACATGTAAGTATCACTGCTTAAAAAATGTTAACGTTAACATGAGAATATGTACATGTACAACTATTTATTATTGCTAATATTAGCATAGTTACTCGCTCACGAAATTCAGATTGCGGTATCATAAAATTGAAATATTTGTCGATTCACTGTGAGCTGTAGTAATAGTTTGCTGTACATATGCAGATGCTAAAGCTAAGACTTTTCCCCACTCAACTTCCAAAAGTGGCTGAGGAATTTATAATTCCTTGGCTCTGGCTACCCCTTCTAGGGAATTATAGCCGTGAGTATATGTATGTATGCATGTAAAGCTATGAGTGAAAGTAAACTAAATATCCTTGATCTTAAACTAAATATCTTTTAACTCTTATAGTCTCACGATTAAGACTTAGTTATAGACATGCCTATTGTGTAAATAAAAATTTTTAGGAGTTAATTATTAAATACTGTAAAAAAATAACTCCTTCTATTATTTCTTTTTTGTAAAATTAATAAATGTAATGTAAACACATATACCTGCGGTTATAAATTCCAAAATCCCATCAAGAGCTTCGTAACTACAAATAACACAACTACTTTTACAAGATGGGTGGGAAAAAGATTGTGGATTAAAGAATGATCGGTGATGGGTTTCCGGCAAAATCGCCCATCACTTGAAAAGCTCACACAACCCTTGCTAACCTAAGACATACCAAAAACAGCTTCTTCGCCTTTATACATACATATGTTTATGCCATCTCTCCGTTTGATGTAGGCAGAGGCTATCGTTTGTCTCTTCGTATATTTCTTTTTTAAATGCCAAATAAATCCTCACCTTTAACCAACTCCATCGCAATCTCATCCGACTCACACTTAAACACGTGACAAGCGTAAAAACCATCAAAAATTTCCCTGCAAACGAATCCAAGTGTTCTTTACTGACTCTCCTCAGAACTATACTGACGACATCTTTGAACCCGCGTTGGAGTAGTATCCATATTCTGTTTTAGCGTTATTCTGAGCCAACATTACACAACCTCATCTTTTTAACCGAATTCAAAAAAAGGAGGTTCTCAGTTCGATTGTTTGTATGTATGTTTGTCCGCGATTACCTCGCGTTTGGCTAAAGCTATTTGGATGCGGTTTTCAGAAAAGTATTTGTTAAATTTAGGAGAAGGTTTTAGTGCTTTAACCGACTAAAAAAAGGATGTTCTGTGTTTGACCTGTATGTTTGTATGTCCGCAATTATATAATCAAAAAATCCTCACCTTTAACCAACTCCATCGCAATCTCATCCGACTCACACTTAAACACATAGCAAGCGTAAGAATCATTAATATTTTCTCTGCAAACGAATCCAAAATGTTCTTTACTGACTCTCCCCAGAACTATACTGGCAACATCTTTAAATCCGCGATGGAGTAATATCTGTTTTCTGTCGGGACTTATAAGACGGAGCTCGGAACGGGCTACCTGGAATTTAATAGAGATTTTAGAAATATATGTTCATCTTTTTTTACCATCACTATTAGGTTTATGTTATACATCATTTGTAATATAAAATATTTTTTAAATATCATCTTTCACTCGATTATGTCCAATTGTTCCAATTCGGTATGCAAAGTTTTACAAAAGTGGTGCTGATTACAAAACCATTTCGAGATATTATGTTTTTAAAACATATTTTCTTGAAATTAAATCAAACAAAGCTAAGATGACCGTTATTTTAACAAAATACTGTAACGGTATTTGACCTTCAACGTTATTTCAAAGACAATTGCTTTTACAGTTTATTAATAAAATATCGAAAATCATAGGTTTGTTCAGTATAATATCGTAATAATTTAATTTGAGATCACAAATTCGTGAAATGTTTTGTAATCAGCATCATTTTTATTAAACATTTCGCTCTATTTCGTGTCGCTACGTGATATTCGATCGATGACGTCATTAAGTACAAAAGTTGAACAATCTTTAAAAAATCCTAACTTTACAATTACTCGTTTTAAATGAAAAATATTCAAATTGGTCTTTTATTTTCGTGTTTGCTATTCAATAAAAATATATAATAAAAACCAAAAAAAAACTTTACATACCGAATTGTTGACAAGGGCAACGCAGGACCGGTCGTTATGGAAATCTTTAGAAGAGGCCTATGTCCAGCAGTGGACGTCTATTGGCTGAATTATGATTTGAGAAAAAGTAAAATAATAAATAATTAAGTCAATGATACTTTTGAGAACACTTTTCTCCACTACATGTTATTTATGCCATACTCAAAATTTGTAATTTGTGTAGAAATCAGAACATTATTCCTACAGTTAAGCCATTAGTTCCCATTCAAGTAGAGGCTTTGTATGATTTCGGGCAAACCTCTCGCGATTCAATTACAATTATAAATATTTTCATACAATCTCTTTCATTCTTCACCAGAACACACACTAAAAAAGTACAAACAAAAATATGATAAAATAACAGATTAACTTACCTGAAACAGCATCGTTCTATTCTGTTCCCCAATCAACTGAGCTATAGGAGTTTTAATACTGATAGTTCCACTAGAAGCAGATCTATCTCTTAGAAAAGGTTTATTTTCTGGCATCGAAGTACCATTTCTGGAAGTCAAACCCGTATTACTTCGTACCATCAACGGTTTTCTTTTTATTTCGTCAAAATTTATAGACGAAGCGTCACTATCTTGCTTTGCCAAAGCTTCAGGAGAATCTGATTTTATTGTATCGACAGATTTTTTTGTATCAACTGATTGTTTAGTTTTATCATCAGTTTTTACATCATCCAAGAACGGGTTATTAGTTTTTAGTTCAGTTGTTTCAATTTTCTTATTAATAATGTCGGTTACACAAAATTGTGTTACGGAAGATGCTGCATCGCTTATCGTTTTGTTTAAATCTTCAGATTTTTCTTCAGCCTCGTGTAAAGGTTCTAGATTTTTATTCGGTAAATTTAGGACTAAAACTGTAGGCTCTAGAGGTATAATAGAAGGTTTTTTTATCACAGGCGTTTTTTCAACTCGTTCTTGAGTGAACATATCAAATTCTTTGTCGAAATCTTGATCATTTTCTTTGTTCGGTCGTGTATTTTTATCTTTTATATCATCAGTTGTTTTATTAATACTTTTGTCTGGTTCTAAAGGAGTCGTACTAGTGTTTGTAAGTGCAGTTTTGTTAGTTTCAGTATTTTCTTCAGCTTTGAGCTTTTCGTTTATAGTGTCTGATGAATCGACGCTGTATATAGTCTGAAATAACGAAATCATAAATGTTAGTCAAGAACTAAAACACTTATTTCTTGTCAGAAAGTTAATAAAATATTGATTGATTGGTCATTATCGTATAAGTTGAATAATTTACGTCTATTTTGATCATGTATTCATTATTTCAGAGCTTTTATTTGTTATATTTATTGTACTTGATAGGGCTATGCTTAATTCCATTGACGAATATTTTATCTACTCTATCATAACAAAATCATAGCACACAAACGTTATAAAATATAATATTGGATGTGTATCAGTGCTCTCAAATAACATAATTCTCCTATCAAATTCTTACCCCAGTAGAAGACAGCAAACTATTTCTCCTTATTTCGTTGATCCTCGCTTTCTCGGCTTCATGTTGAGCGAATTTTAAGAGAGCATCGTCTATAAGGGATTCTGGAACTTTCCTTTGGGATATACGGACTTTGCCGATGTAAAGTACCTGTAAGAGTTGCAAATAAGAAACATAAAGTAAACTGAAATTTTAAGTTTATTTTGTGATTGGAAAAGTAGATAAAAATTATTGACGTGAATTCGATAATACCCATATTTTTTTTTGTAAGTCAGGCTTAGTTGAGATTTCAAATTACTTACAAAACCGAGAGACCGATTTAAAATCAGCTTATTTTTGTTGTGAATGCAGTTATATTATGCTGTTAGATGAGAGCCTGCTTTCGTTATTTCTTGATATAATTACTAGCATAGCTAGTACGAGAGGTGTTATAACTAGTTATCGCGCAGTATAAAACAGCCATCTCTTACGCACTTACTTAGTATCGTATACTGTCATGTCATTCTAACCGATATCGTGTCGATGTAATAGCGCTCGTACTAGCCCTCCAGAAAGGCAAGCACGAGCGCTATTTTATCGACTCGATAATGGTTAGAATGAGATGGCAGTATACGATACTAAGTAAGTGCGTAAGAGATGGCTGCTTTATCCCACGCGATAACTAGTTTAAACACGGCTCGTGCTTGCCCTGCAGGTGTACTTATTTACACACTGCTTGTGTTTGCTTTTTTCTTGTTGGATACAATATGTTAATTAAGCATTGGCCTAGACCTTATAGAAAAATTACCTGACCTGAGCTTTTGTGATTATGATAAAACTGAAACGAGTTTTTGTTTAAAGGGATACATCGATCTTCGCCGTTAGCTAATTCTGCAAACCAGAAGGATAATTGATTATAGTGAAAACGTACCTCAAAGAAATGCGACTCCGACGGTGACAACCCAGCGCAGAGTGACGTTAGAGCTGACGCATTACTGGTACTGCGGACTAACGGAGTTTCGCTGGATCTGAAATCAGATAAGCCAGGTTCTTTAGACCTTGAAATCTTAAATATGCTGTGTAAAACACTTAGCTATGGTAACTGCGAGTGGTGGAGCTTTTAAAGTGATTGTTAGAGGATACTGTTGGGACCCATCACCAAAAATTTTAAGGTACAATGCTTTGCTTACTCAATGCCAAAAGTGCTTCGACTTGTACACTTCTTGCTTATTTAAAGTTTGCCTAGACTGTTGAATAATGGTGACCAAACTTTTTAGCGAAAGACCGGTTAACAAATTGTCGATGAAAAAAAAATATAGTTTAAAAATACTTAAGAATACGCTTTTGAATCTGACTAAAAATGAATCTGATGAAAAACTGTAAAATGATCCCCAATATAAGCTGAAAATCATGAAGAAGCATGAGTTGCTTATTGGAAGAAAAATATGGAACAGAATGCCAAAGGGGCAAGGGGTCTAAATCGAGTTTAAAAGAGTCGATAACATACAAACAAGTAATAATAATAATAATAAGGTGCTGCTCGATACGGCTCGGATCGTCCATAGGTTCTTGAACCTGACTCCCTGACCCTGACCGCCTGTGCTTTTGTCGGGGAGTACCGCCTCTCCCATTTAAAATTCTAATTTTCTGTTTCGGCCATGGGAGAGGCGAGAAACTAAAAGTGTTCCGATAATAATAATAATAAAAGCATTTATTTGTCTTTCTTCAGCACATAACATGAAATAAACAATAAAAAATTATAAAAGACAAAATGGTCCAGAGCTCGTTCTATCCGCAGAAAGCAGACAGCTTCGATTTTCAGCCCTGGCTAAAAAGTGCAGCCAATATAAGCGTGTTGACAAAATATTGAATAAATTGTACCAAGGTGTATTAAGCGACATTGGATACAAAGCGTGTCTGTGAAAAGGATTATTTTGTGTTCTTCGCTTCTTATTGGCAGCTTGGGGTATGATGCATTCCCGGAGGCCGTCACGATATCGGTTAAAATGAGATGACATTATACGGTTATAAGTAAGTGCGAAAGAGATGGCTGTTTTATACCACGTGATGTCTAGTTAAAAAGTTGTTCGTACTAGGTATGCAGTACTTTGTTCATTAAAGGATGCGTCATGAGATAGCTTTTAAATGAGAATAGAACTTCAAAGTTGCGAATAAAACAACAAAGAAAATTACTTTCTATCTCCGCAAAATTATGTTTATTGGCCAGAAAGCGTAGGCTTATTTAGTATCTACATGACAGACTTCAGACATGAAGAGTTGGACCAAATAGAGACTGTGCTCAAGTCCGAAGTATGAAGAATATAAGAGCATCTATGAGAAGATTGATGGATATAAACGAAGCTAGAGACGTTTGTCAGGATCGTACAAAGTGGCGATCGATAGTCTCTGCCTACCCCAATGGGAACTGATGGCGTAAGTATATGTATGTTGCATGTGGGTTAGACAGACAACAAACATTACAAGGTACAAACTTTTCCTCTTATGACGTAGCAAAATCTTTTGAAAGATCATTTGTTACACGCCGGTGAACGCGGAAAATGTTTATTTATGTCTCTTTTCGACTAATCTCAAAACAAAATATTGTAAAGGCGACATCCCAATGTTTAAAGAATGCGCTATTTTATGGATTGCTATGATATGGGTGTGCCGTGTAGTGCCGGCTTAGAATGTCACTACCCCTTTCTACCCACGGGTGTCGTAAGAGGCGACTAAGGGTATGGAGCTTTTTTATTTTTTAAAGTTGTTTTTGGGCGATGCGTTTTAAGATCCATCACCGATGATACTTTATTTTTATAATCTGGTCGCCTATCAACATTAATGCAATGATGTAATGGATAGACGTGTTGCTTGTTTGAATATACGTTTATTACTGCTTTTATACTTATGACTAACATACAATATATAATGGCAAGAGGGGGACAAGATGCACTCACACTACACCACACCTTCCCCCTTTGCAAATAAAAAAAATATTTATAAATAACATATTTTTTTTAAGAAATTATTATCCATTAATCTATTTACTAAGAATCGAATATCAAATAGAAATAAAAATTAAATTTAACCTTTTTTAGAACTTGTTTATCTATTTAATAAAACTTAACTACTATACTTAAATAAATCTATTGGTAAAATCCGGGATAAGTCGAACAAATCGTAGGCCAAACAATTTGCCGCGTAATCACAATCAAGTATTTTTTTTATACATTTCTCCTTCACAATAGTCATTAAGTTTATTATATTTCGTATTTTTTTATAGTATTCTCTTACATTTTTATCATATATTTAAAATAGCTGTGGACAACCATGCTTCCTTCTCAAGTCATATTTTTTATTTTTTATCTTTATTTCATTTTTTATCAAGGTACACAAACATATTTATTGGGTCGACCGCCTTTTTACACATTTATTATTCACTTATTTTACTTCATCTCAAGGTACAAATATTTTTTATTACATTACATGCGCATTTATATACTTATTCTACAGTCTCTCTCTTTTAACATTCTTTTGGTGTCCAATTTTCTTCACGAAGGGTATTCAACCGCGTCATGATCAGATAAAAAGGATTCAGAGATCTGCTTTGTACCTTGGTGTACCTTGTATGACTTTTTATACTCTTTTCAAAAACCTCCTGTTATTCTTACACTCCATATTAAGTTATCAATTGGTAAATAATCGAAATAACATTTGAGTGATCAAGTCAAATGAACATCAAAAACTTATCAATTGAAACCATCACACTACAAACTGCATTTCATAAACTTTCAAATCCATCATACTAACTTTGGCAACATTCCATTACCTTTTTTAATCATAACAATCACATCACCTTACCATCTCAATCATATCATACACAACGATGATATCATACAATTCTTCACTCCATATATGTATACGACACTTTGCTCTCATATTCCATTGCCATAACATAAAATACGCAAAATCAGCTTAGTAACAAACAACTAGCTTAGAACACTTCATTAACTTGCGTGCGTAATCATCTTTAAATATAAAATTTACCTATCTTTACTCACAGATTTTCTTCCATTACAGCCAAGCTAATTAAATATTTCAGTTTAATGTACAATATATGAGAGAAACATTATGATATTACTGTATTTCATTAAAATCAACGTATTTTTGGTAGGTATACATACAGTTCATACGATGTAAAAACTATTCATGTTTTTAAACATGCAATATAAAGAACACAGTGTTATAAAAAAATAACAATATGAAAATTATAAAAAATAAACATGACATGAAATAAACCAAAAAAATGTATACTAGGAAACTACTATATGCTCACATATTGTATATTAATATTTACTTATTACATATTTATTAAACCAATAATTATAATTGCAAGACATCAATTGAATGTTGACCTAAATAATGATATTCGATATCAGCAAGCAGTCCACATTACTAGAAACTTCGAGTAGCTCTAAAAATGCAACTAAACAAATTTCAACTTGCGATAACGCTCAAACGCGCTCGTCTTAGTTAATTTTATTTATTTATACATAACTTCAAACTTATTTGAAACATATTGTAGTACCTTGTGATACACTTATTATTTTTTCACATGGAAATGAATGCTTGTTTGTAACATTTACCAAAAAAAAACTTGTAGTTTAAAATATGTTAACCTGTGTATTCTTTTTTTTACTAAATTGATCTATCCAAATATATAAATTACCTAAATAACTTATGAATTTATTGAAAATTTCAACTTGTTTAGCACAATCCGCCAATAACATTAATATAGAAGTAGAAAAAAGAAAACTCAAGTACTTATTTTGAAATGATCGAGGATATTCATAATTAAATTTAAAATTGACTACATTTTAATTCAGTTAAATGGTCCGTTTCATTTATATAAAGAAGTTAATGTCTATAACACACAAACACATGCACCAAAAAAAAATCTCATTAATATATATAACTCAAACTTGACATCACTTTATTCACGCACCGTTAATAGTCATAGTTAATTTTGTCACTTGTGTTTTTTTTACCCCTTAATCAATGTTGATCACCTCACTGGGATAAGTGAGCCGGAGCCTGATGTCCAGTTTGGTATTGTCCAAGGATTTTGCTTGTGCTTCACTTACTTCCTTGTTGGATTTCCTTGTGGTAAACAGTTTACAGTATTTTCCCTTGATAATTCACATAAGGCTATGTTTCCCGGGGTTTATTTTAGTATTTTGACCTCTCCCAGTTTTTTTTTTGTCTAATAACGTAAATCACTTATTTCCATTTTAAACTTGGCACTTTATTTCACACACATAATTTTGTACTCGTGCGCAGCGCAGCCGCGTGGCTGCACTGGCAGGGTCGCCATGCAATGTAAGTAATGGATAGACGTGTTGCTTGTTTGAATATACGTTTATTACTGCTTTTATACTTATGACTAACATACAATATATAATGGCAAGAGGGGGACAAGATGCACTCACACTACACCACATTAAAAATATACATACATACATATACTCATGGCTATATTCCCTAGAAGGGGTAACCAGAGCTAAGGAATTATAAATTCCTCAGCCACTTTTGGAAGTTGAGTGGGGAAAAGATGGTAAGAATAAAGGTTTTTGGTGATGAGTCTCCAACCGCATCGCCCAAAAATCCAATAAAAAGCCCCAATACCCTTAGTCGCCTCTTACGACACCCGTGGGTAGAAAGGGGTAGCGACATTCTAAGCCGGCACTACACGGCAATATGTTTTTCATTATATCTATGAGAACTAATGACCTTAGTATATGTTTTAAGTCTCTAAAATATGAAAATACTTGCATACTTCCGTGACACCTTTATTTACAATCCTTTCCCTACTTCCAAAATTGGCTGAGAAAATTTTATTCTAAAGCTCTGGCTACCCTTTTCTGGGGTTTATAGCCGTGAGTATATGTGTGTACTTCCGTGAAAATGAGAGTCAGTAACATTGACATTGGAAAAGCATAAAATACACAAGCACAAATTTTAGGCGCGAGACAAACAAGTATGTATGCCATCTAACACGTAATATGAGACCTTGACAGAATGCCAAGTCAGAATTCGTTCAACTTTACAATTTTCAATGTTATATTGTAT
Source organism: Bedellia somnulentella (assembly GCA_963576735.1). Lineage (NCBI taxonomy): Eukaryota > Metazoa > Arthropoda > Insecta > Lepidoptera > Bedelliidae > Bedellia > Bedellia somnulentella. Next base: position 5,544,565 of record OY755199.1, read on the forward strand.
TTTGTCTGTGCTTCAGTTCAGGTTTTACGAGATTTACAGTTAAGTGGTAGGATGGTGATGTCAGGTGAGAATCACCAAGACTTGTGACAGCTAAAAATTAAAAAAAAATGTATCAACAGCTTGGAATTTTAGAAGAAACGGCCACTTATTATCTATTCTATGCATTAAGATAAGATGCTATATATTATGATTATTTAGGATCGGGTTGACTTCAAAAAACATCATTTATACATGGCATAAACAATACTTTAATTCTACTATCTCGTCCTCTATTAACTTCCAATTGTAGCACAGGAGTTTTTAGCTCTGAAGCTCTGGCTACCCTTTTTTGGGATTCTTGGCCGTAAGTATATGTATGTATGTATAAACAAAACCTACCTGTTTGTGCCATAAATCACAAAAAAGGTATAATGTCATTGAGCTTTGGAAATATAAATGCCATCAACCAAAGGCCAAACAATAAGGAGACTTCTAAAGGTGACTTTATGAAATAAAAAAACACATCCGGTTATTTTAAAGTCTTAATTGCAAGCTAAGATACTTTGAAAATAGTTTTTTTTTATTTTAATATATTTGATACTTCGATAGTCTCTGCCTACCCCAATGGGAATTAACGGCGTGAGTATATGTATGTATGTATGTATACTTTGAAAAGGGGTTAACTAATCGGGGATTCATCGAATTATGGCAACACAACTGACCGAAATATTAATACTTTAACTGTACATACATACATACATATACTCACGGCTGTAATTCTCTAGAAAGGGTAGCCAGAGCCAAGGAATTATAAATTTCTCATCCACTTTTGGAAGTTGAGTGGGGAAAAGATAGTAAAATTAAGGTTTTTGGTGATGGGTCTCCAACCGCATCGCCCAAAAAGTTCCAATACCCTTAGTCGCTTCTTACGACACCCGTGGGTAGAAAGGGGTAGCGACATTCTAAGCCGGCACTACACTTTAACTGTCCCATGCCTATTTTACTTTCCCAGCACTAGATGTCCCATAATCATTACCAGAATCTAGATAAATACAGTGATGCATAATTTGTCATGCACAGACGTATCAAGCCAGCTTTTCAGTGCATTACATGTAATGCATGGTCAGTTAAATAGTTAAAATCTATGGCTACGGAAAGACCTTGAAAATATAAACATAATATAACATAAACTGGACAAAATTTTGGAATAAAACGCTATGAAGTATTTATAACAATCTAAAAAATTAATCATTACGTGATGTAGGATGCAACTACTGGCGCCATCTAGTATGTTATATGTAAATTAGTAAAGATTTGGTTTTGGTCACGGGCGCGATAGCTTATTTTATGTATAATTTCGTTGTTTCTCGACCGATTTCTATGATTCTTTTTTTATTGAATAGGTAATAATGTTACCTTTTTTAAATTTGGGATGAGTGAGACGTTTACAAACGTAAGAGTAAATAAATATAATCAGAATGTTCCGAACTGCTAAGCTATCAGAAATTACACGTGTTATTGTGAGTCAACCGTAAAAGATAGACATAAACTGTCGAGAATTTTTTTTTAGATAATTTTATGAAAAATTTTTTCGTCATACATGATTTCTATGTAAGATTAACCATTAAGGCTGCACACGCGACGGAAGCTTAAAAAATGGAGTTACTTCTCCCGTTTTCCCAAAATTTCCCAAAATTCCCCTTTACTACTCGGTCGGAAAGTATACAAAAACCTGCCCAGGAGTATGAAGAATAATTGTACCAAGTTTCGTTAAAATCCGTCGAGTAGTTTTTGTTTCCATAAGGAACATACAAACCGACAGACAGACAGACAGACAGGCAAAAATTTTACTGATTGCATTTTCGGCATCAGTATCGATCCCTAATCACAACCTGATAGTTATTTTGAAAATATATTTCATGTACAGAATTGACCTCTCTACAGATTTATTATAAGTATAGATATACTTATAATATTTACGAACCTACTTATACTTGCGGCTATTAATTTCGTAAAAAGGGAAGTTAGAACCTCAGATTTAGAAACTCGTAACCCACTTTTGGAAGTTGGATGGCAGGTAATTGTAAAGTTAAACATAGTGAGTGCATATAAGTCTGCTGCCACATCGTCGAAGAATCTCTTCAAAAGCCTCACTAACTCCTCCAAAAGTCATCTCTTACGACACCAACACAACAGTTCTACAGAGCAACTCTTTTTTTTTCGTGATACTTGAATCGGTGCGGACGTGTTTGAATTTTGCTCCTAAATATTTAATTTACTATTTAAATATCTATTGCGTAGAAATCGGTCCCTCCTGTTCTATCTTGTGGGAGGTTCCATATACCTTGGCGGCCATACTGGAAACGGTCGGACCTCTCGCTTCTCGACGTCATCTGGGCCGATCGTCACCGAACGCTGTCAAGTCCGAAGACACAACTCATTACCAGCTAAGTTGCATTTAATTTTATTACATTCAAAAATATATTGTGCCCGCTGCGGTTTCGAACCGGCGCCCTTCGTTTCCGCGACCAACGCTTGGACGACTGGACCAAGCAAACGGGTGAGCGGCGGCGTGAAATAGCCGATAGCTATTCACCACTACCTTGCGCTTATAAATAACAGAAATCAGCACTAATCTTATTAAAATGAATTGCGCGAAATGCTTTTTGGCTATAAAAAATGATGAATTGCTTAAATGCGCTACATGCATAAAATCATTCCATTACAATTGTGCCGAGTACAATGAAGTGGAGTTTAGAAAGGTGCTTCCAATGAATAAGCCCAAGTTGAAGTGCATTTCATGTAAGAGCAAGAAATCACCCGCTAGCCCTGCCGTTATTAGTCACTCAATATCCTCAGATATTCAATCATCGATTGTCAATATCGATCTACAGCAAATGATTAAATGCTTCGATACAAAGTTTGATGAGGTCAAGGCGCTAATAAAAGGCTTAGAGATATCTTTCGGTAAAAAATCCGAGGAAATGCTTGACAAAATTAGTCAGCTAACTAATAGAATATCTACCTTAGAAGAGAAACTCGCTGAACAAACTCAAACCACAAACAACCTCCAATTAGTCAATGAGGAACTCCGCGTGGAAAACCGTACCCTTAAGGATGGACTCGATGATATGGACCAAAGAGCAAGATTATGCAATATCGAGATTCAAAATCTCCCCGAAAAAAAGGGTGAAAACTTAATACATGTCGTTGAGACGATTGGGAAGGTGATCGGAGTCCCGATTCCAGCCTCCTGTATTACCGACGTGCATAGGGTTGCTCACAACCAATCAACCCAAAAAGCCAAGAATATCATCGTTCATCTGTCGACTAAACGTCTGCGTGATGATGTGATAGCCGCTAGTAGAAGTCGACGCGGGCTAACCACGTCACAGGTGCAGGCCGCAGCCGCGGGTGGCGCCACCGCCCACTCCTCCATCGTCAGCTCTGTACCAGCATCGTCTCGTATTTACATCAATGAGCACTTGACGCTCAAGAACAAAATATTGTATGCCAAAACGCGAGCTCTTTCAAGTGAAAAATCCTACAAGTATACTTGGGTGAAGAACGCGACTATCCTAGTTCGGAAAGATGATAACACTCGTGTTATCACTGTTAGACGCGACGAAGACCTCCAAAAAATTAATTGACTATGTCACGTGTTTGTTTTGCATTATTTAACTATCAGTCGAATAACTAACCCCACAGTCATCTTGAATATTTTTTACCCGCTCCACGTATTGAATAAATGTTCTCTACCCGTTTTTTTCATAAATACAATGGTTTTAAGCCACCACTACTTAATATTTTCACTACATATAAATTACTGTATACCTGAATTAAAATATATTGCAACAAAAACCAGCCACCACTACTTAATATTTTCACTACAAATAAATTACTGTATACCAGAATTAAACTATATAGCAACAAAAACAATGGTTTTAAGCCACCACTACTTAATATTTTTACTACCTATAAATTACTGTATACCTGAATTAAAACATATAGCAATAATAACAATGAAAAATATTGTAAATTATATATGTAATGGCTAATTCTAATTTTAATATTTATTATCAAAACTGTGGTGGTTTGAGAACAAAACTTACACAACTGAGGCATAATATTCAATGTTCTAATTATGATATAATCATATTGACAGAAACTTGGCTTGTAAATGGTATATTTGACTCTGAGATTGCAGATGACAGATACGTCATATTTCGTCGCGATAGAAATTTAGAAAATAATCATAAAAAAGATGGAGGTGGCGTGATGGTCGCAATTAATAAAAAATTAAGCGCTACAAGACATTTTGAATTAGAGGATGATAATACGGAAGAATTATTTATCGCTTTACCCATATGTAACACAAGTAAACTAATGTTATGTGCATCTTATATACCCCCTAAAACAAATAAAAGTATATATGACTCACATTTTAAGAAACTACAGTCTTTTTTTACAGATTTTCCAACTTACTCCTTTATAATTTTAGGCGATTACAATATCCCTGATCTTGAATGGTCTCCTCACTCATCTGATAACTACCTACTCCCTACAGTGGTAACTGACCTCCACAAAGGACTAGAGAATACCCTTGTTTTCATGCAACTTAACCAATATAATAATATTTATAATGAAAACCATCGTTTACTAGATCTTATGTTCACAAATTGTGACCACTGCGTTTGTTCGAAACCGTATATTGAACTCTCCCGCCCAAATTATAAACACCATCCCCCATTAATGTTCTCCTTTAAAAAAATTCAACCACTCAAATGTATACAACCTAAACAAATTGATCAATATAACTATAGAAAGTGTGATTATAATGTAATTAAAAATGAATTAGAATCTATTAATTGGGTAGCTGAACTGAACCATACCAATGTATCAAATAATGTTTCTCGATTTTATGAAATAATTTATGAAATTATAAAAAAACATGTAGCATCAGAGAAACCTAAATCTAGAAATTTCCCGGTTTGGTTTTCTAAAGCTTTAAGGAGCACGCTTACTCGTAAGAAAATCGTATGGCGTAAGTGGCAGACGTACCACAACCTCTCAGACTATAATGAATTTTCTCTACTGCGTGATCGAACTAAGATGTTACTCAAACAAAATTTCCACTCTTATATTTTATAAACTGAGTCTAATATAACAGACAATGTAAAATATTTCTGGAAATATGTTTCGTCTTTAAAGAAAAATAATACTGGATACCCGTCAAAAATGATGATAGGCAATAGCACATCTGACAATCCATCCCAAATAGCAAATATGTTTAACGAGTTCTTCGGTTCAGTTTTTGAAGCAAATGATATTAACCTAGATAATATTAACTTAAACGATATTAGATCAAATCCTGAGGCCCAAAATATACCTAGTATTACAGTTACAAAAAATCAAGTAAAAAAATCTCTCTTAAATCTAGATAATTGAACAGATGTTAATAACTAAACAGTGTGCTCTTAATTTAAGTAATAAAATTTATTTAAAATAGTTGTTACAATACAGTAATTTAATGTTATAATCTATCACAGTGAACTACCACATGCTAGCATTTATTATTTCCTGAGTGGCAACAGTTTTGAGTGAAATCACAATTTTCTAACCGCACTTCACTTTTCTTGATTTAACAATGGAGGCTAATAAATATCAAGAATCACTGGATGACTTGACAAACTCGTTCAATAAGCGAATGGATGCCTTTGAAGTTAAGATGCAGCAGTCCGGCTCACCTACACAAACTTCAACTGATCTCTCCGCAGAATTTGCTGCATTTCGCTCGTTCATTAGTCAAGTATTGACTAATTTGCAAAAGCAGGTTACCATTATATCAAGTCAAACTGATCAACTTGAAATGCGAAGTCGACGCAAAATGCTTCTGATACATGGTTTGGCAGAGAGCAAGGACGAGGATACTGCCACAGTCGCTACCAAGCTGGTTGTGGAGAAACTTGGTGTTTCAAACTTTGCTCCGGGTGATATTAGTCGCTGTCATCGAATGGGACGGTCTGCAGGTGATCGAATTAGACCAATACTTGTGAAGTTTAAGAACTTAGATGTTCGGGACCAGGTATGGTCATCCAAGACTCGTCTCAAAGGCACTGGTACAACATTGTCAGAGTTTTTGACGAAAAGGCGGCATGATGCCTTTATTGCAGCACGGCAGAAGTTTGGAGTGGCGCAGTGCTGGACGCGCGAAGGATTCATTCATATCATAGCTCCGGATGGGTCGCGTCATCGCCTCACGACGATTGCTGAACTGAATAGGATTCCGAGCAGTTCAGCACCAGCTGCTTCCGCTGCGGCTGCTACCGGGGCTCCTACTAAGCAGAACAGAAGAAAACTCAGAAGCCGGCAACAACCAGGCCCGTGCGTACCGGACGAAAATGATAGTGTAGGTTTCTAAACTAGTTCTTCATACATTGCCAATTATAGAACTGATAAAATTTACGTGTAAAGGTTAAATATGAGCCGCTCATAGTACATTACATTTTCTTTTTGAAACCGTTCTATTTATCCTTACATTGTTTTATTAAAGTATATTTGTGTAAACTTTCAGTTTTGCTTGTTGTGTTTTGTTTGTTTGTTGTGATAATAATGTAATCTTTCATTTTTGGTTAATGGCGTCTACCTAGTAGTCACATTATTTTCGCCAGTGTCTTCTGTTTATTCCAATTTGTTTGTTTTTCATTTACTTGCCTGGCAGACACAGACTGAATTCAATAATGAGCGTCTTCTCTATGCACTTTACGTTTTCGGCAATTTAAATTCCTTAAAGCCATAATATTCTTATTTGTTGTTTAGATACCTTTCTTTTTTAATTTGTTTGTGCAGCCACAATGCGTTCTGTTTACGTGTCAGTTCGCATATAAATATTGTTTGTTTTATCCATCCACCCTGCTGGCAGATGATGGTTCACTGTATGTATTATTGTTTTAATACTAAGTTTGATAATTATAGTTTAGGGTATTTTATAACGGTATATATTAGTTTAGACATATTTATTTATTATATTAGAAACTTATAATGCAACAAAACCTCTGTGATAATGACTTGAGTGACGATTACCAATCGTTTTCTTCGTCCGACGATTTAGACACTAGTGGTAGTTTTTATAGTATCCCTTCGTTAGCCGAAACGTTGGATGCTCACTTTTCTGCACTTCAGAGTAATTTAAATATCATTCATATTAACGCTCAAAGCATACCAGCTCACTTTACAGATATGTTGTCTTCTTTTGACAGTAAAAGTATTCATGCTATTCTTGTTTCTGAATCTTGGCTAAAACCTTGTCTTCCTTCTGCCTCCTACACTCTACCAGGATTTCAACTTATCAGAAACGATCGTGTAAACGGTCGTGGTGGTGGTGTTGCTATTTATCTCCGAGACCATATTCCTTATTCCATTATTAGCACTTCATCGCAACCTCCTCCCTCCAATGCAGGTGAACATTTATTTATAGAACTCGCTTTAGGTCACAATAAAGTTTTACTTGGTGTTTACTATAGTCCATCCCTACTTTTAAATTATTTTCCTTCGTTTGAGAAGCTCTTGGAAGACCTTACTCCCTCGTACGACCACTCCATTATTATGGGTGATTTTAACACTTGTCTTAAAAAAGGAGATTTCCGCTCTAAATCCCTAGTTTCAATTTTCCAAAGTAGTAATTTTCATATTCTACCTCTTGATGCCACTCATAACTTACCAAATTGTACGCCATCTCTTTTAGACCTTATAGCTGTCTCTTCTCCCAATCATGTTGCTCTTCATGGACAAACTCCGGCTGATGCTTTTTCTCATCACGATCTTCTGTACTTGTCCTATAAACTTCGCCCTCCTAAAAATAAGTCAAAAATTCTTCTGCAACGCAGCTTTGGTAGTATAGATCTGGATAGGCTGCGACATGATGCCTCGAACATTGACTGGACGTCATGTACTACAGCGGATACTGTCGATGAACAAGTGAACATTTTTAATACTCTACTAACAGCACTTTATGACGTTCATGCACCAATAAAAGCGGTGAAAATGAAACATTTACCGGCACCATGGCTCAGTACTGATATTAAAAATCTTTTGACTAAAAAAGCACGTGCCAAGTCTAAATTTAAATCTCGACCAACTGATGTAAATAAAGAAAAGTATGTTTTAATTCGAAATCATTGCAATAGGGTGTGTAGGGATGCACAACGACACCACATTCATGAATCCGTTGAAAATGGCGATCCAGCTAAAATCTGGAAGTTTCTTAGATCCTTAGGAGTTGGAAAATCTCGTCAAGATTCAATCCCAAAAGACATTGACCTCAAGTTACTTAACAATCATTTTTCCTCATCTTCTGCCTTTGGAGGTTTTCAAAAGGCTGAAACATTAAATTATCTTTCTGCACTTCCAACTCCGGATCATCCACCCTTTAATATGTGTCAATTCTCCGATTGTGATGTTAATAAGAACATTATATCTATTACATCAAACGCAGTAGGCGGTGATTGTATTAGCCGTAAAATGATATTGCCTATCCTTGACATAATTGTTCCCGTTATCACCAAAATCTTTAACAATTCCATATCCTCAGGATCATTTCCAACAATATGGAAAGAAGCCCAAGTTACCCCTATTCCTAAAAAAGTCAATCCTAAGTCCTTTTCTGAATATCGTCCTATATCTATCCTCCCTTTCCTTTCTAAAGTTCTTGAACGATTGGTTAATAGACAACTCAGTGACTTTCTCACTAAAAATGATCTCCTTAATCCTTTTCAATCTGGTTTCCGTCCTTCTCACAGTACTGTCACGGCTCTTGTCAAAATTACTGACGACATTCGTTTGGGGATGGATAAGGGTCTGCTGACTATCCTGGCATTGCTAGATTTCAGTAGTGCCTTCAACACAGTTGACTTCGAAATATTATTAGCTTTACTTCGTTCTCTTAACATATCTCCAACGGTGATTGACTGGTTTCGTAGTTATCTACTAGGACGACGGCAGCGTATTCGCATCGAGGAGTCTTACTCTCCCTGGTGCGAGTTAACTGCCGGTGTTCCACAAGGTGGTGTGTTGTCTCCTCTTTTATTTGCTATATTTATTAATAGTATTTCTCTTCAACTAACTTCTTCCTACCACCTTTATGCAGATGATCTTCAGATTTACACACAGGCTAATTTTGACCAATTAAATATGTCCATAAACTTGATTAATGTTGATTTGGAGCGGACTTTGAAATGGAGTGAAGCATATGGACTAAAAGTGAATCCAAATAAGACACAGATAATTATAGTCGGTAGTTCTCGAATTATTTCTAGGATCGACTATAAGTCACTACCGCCTATATTATTTGACGGAACATCAATTCCTTTTAGCCCTACAGTTAAAAACCTAGGGATAATGATAGACAGCACCTTATCTTGGGTGCCACAATTAGAAATGGTTAGCCGAAAGATGTTCGCTTCAGCGGGATCCCTCAGAAGGTTGCGTAATTTTCTTCCTACTGCTACTAAAACTGCGTTAGCTCAATCACTTCTCTTGCCCCTTCTTGACTATGCTGATACTTGCTACCTTGATATAACTGAAGAGCAACTTAATAAACTTGAGCGCCTCCAAAACTTTTGCATTAGGTTTATTTTTGGATTGAGGAAATATGATCATGTATCTGTATATCGCACTCAACTGAAATGGCTTCCTATTCGTCTCCGCCGGAATGCACATACACTTTCTCTCCTTCACTCTATTTTATTCAATCCTGCCACCCCTTTCTATCTAAAAGAACGTTTTCAATTTCTCTCCTCTTCCCACGATCTTAATCTACGTTCTGAACATAATCTTCTATTAAGCATTCCCTCCCATTCAACCAATTACTATGGCTCCTCCTTCACTGTGCAGGCTGTTCAATTGTGGAACGCACTTCCGGTAGAGATTCGTCAGGCTAAATCCCAATCTATTTTTAAGGATATGGTAAAAAAGCACTACCTCACTGAAACGCTATAATACTGTTGCAAATTAAATTATATATATTAAGTATATAAATAAAAATATGTATCATAATATTTGTATGTAGTTTTAATTTACTGTATCATAGTATTTATATGTTTGTTAATAGTTTATTATTTTATAACTAGATTTAAGTATGACTGGATTGTTGTATTGTTTAAGCAGATTAACGCATAGTCATCAGTTTCACCATGTTGTTGTACATCTATCTCACATGACTCTAATTTATTGACCTCTCCATTCAAAGGTTGTCTGGAAGAGATCGCTTTTAGTGATAAGACCGCCAATTGTACTTTTGTTAATTCATTCTGTGTATTTGTAATTGTTTTTCCATATTTGATGTACAATAAAGAGTTTTCTATTCTATTCTATTCTATTCTATAATTCTAAAGGTGCGGGACCCGATAAAATAAGTCCAATATTTTTGAAAAATAACGCTGAACAATTGCACGAACCGCTTTTTATAATTTTTAATCATAGCCTACAACAAGGTTATTTTCCTGACTTTTGGAAATTAGCTTATATAATACCATTGCATAAGTCTGGCCCCAAAAATAATATTTCCAATTACAGGCCAATATCAATTCTTTCAATAATACCAAAAATATTTGAGACATTAATCAAAGGATCACTTTATGATCAGGTAAAATACAACATCTGTCAGCAGCAACACGGATTCATGAAATCAAGATCTACAGCCACAAATCTCATTTTGTACTCTAGCTTTTTATTCAATAAAATGGACCAAGGAGTTCAAATTGATGCCATTTATACGGACTTCCAAAAGGCATTCGATAAAGTAAATCATGCGCTTTTACTTCAAAGGTTGGCTGAAAATGGTATTAGTGGCAGGCTTCTTCACTGGTTTAAGTCTTACCTTCAAAATCGCTTCCAGATGGTGACTATTAATGGTTATCAATCAGACAAGAAGCTTGTATCTTCAGGCGTGGTTCAGGGGTCAATTATGGGCCCAATTCAGTATACACTGTTCATCAACGACATTGCTAAATGTTTTGAACACTGTAAAATTCTACTGTTTGCTGATGACCTTAAAATTTATAAAACGGTTTCAACAGTAGAGGACTGCATTCAAATCCAAAAAGATCTCGATAAATTTAGCGAATTCTGTTTATCTAACAAACTTAGGCTTGCCCATAATAAATGTAAGCAAATAACGTTCACTCGCAACATAAATAAAATTCAATATACGTATAATATTGGCGGTCATACGGTTGAAAAAGTTTCTTCAATTAAGGATCTAGGAATACTATTTGATGAGAAATTAACCTTTGAACACCATATTGAAAATATTTGCACGAAAGCCTATCAGATGCTTGGCTTTATTTTGAGAATAAGCAGATCATTTAAACAACCGAAAACCCTTCTAATGCTATTCAAAACACTTGTCAGATCACAGCTTGAATACGCTTCTGTGGTCTGGAACCCTTTCTACGCGGTTTATTCAGATAAATTAGAATCTATCCAGAAATAACTTTTAACAAAAAGAAAACCGACTTCATAGCGGGAAAAACAAACGAAAATAAACAATCTAGTACTAAAAAGTACGAAATAAGGTTTTTAATTGAATACGAGTACTATGATTAATACCTTAGCAATTTCTTTATTCCACACGCGTCAGTTCAACCTACCTAAATATTAAAATTCTCTTAAATTAATTTGTGAGCCGGTGCCAGCCTGTGGGATGATTGACAATAATAAGTGTTTATTTCGCACTTCATACACATGTACAATATAGGATACCTTGTAGTTGTAGGGTAAATTTATTTTTGTACGTATTACCATTTAGAACGTTAGGCGATAGATATATATTGTTTAGATTGTAATAATCAGAGATAGATAGTAGGGTGAATTCACTTTTGTTTGACTGGCACCGACTCAAAAATTAATTTAAGAGAATTTTAATATTTAGGTAGGTTGAACTGACGCGTGTGGAATAAAGAAATTGCTAAGGTATTAATCATAGTACTCGTATTCAATTAAAAACCTTATTTCGTACTTTTTAGTACTAGATTGTTTATTTTCGTTTGTTTTTCCCGCTATGAAGTCGGTTTTCTTTTTGTTAAAAGTTATTTTATTTTACGAGTTTTAGAGATGGGTAGACCTGGCAAAGATGCCTCTCGTATTAGGCAGTGCGACAGTTACTGTACCTATTATTCTTCGTATTTCCGGTATTTCTATTATTATACGATATTAAATAGGCTCAACTATATGTAACTTTACATTGTTCTTGAAATCCCTCGAAAGGCGATGGTCTACAATTCTACATCTCAAGAAAGACTCAAACGTTCACGCCGAATATCCCCGAAGGGGTTAGCAGAGGTAGTAATACTTCTGAATATCACGTGACATTGTCACCTGTTGTTCAGAGTACCCACGCTTTGCTTGGACCCACGTTCTCACGTTATACAGAGCAGGCCTATCGGCGTTTTGAACAAATACACTGTGACATGATTGTGAGTTTCGACAGTCCCCTCGATTTCCTGGGATGCCATCATCAGATCCTGGTCTTATGGTACTTTCTCGGTAACAATAACATAACAAAAGAAATGTTGAGTGAACCTGTATTATCTTCATAAAAGCTACGAAGAGGAGCATAAATCTTTATAGAATGGTGAAAGAACTGTTTCCTAACTCCTAGTGATTAAGGACCCACACCTTCCATCATCAGCTCAGCAGCATAACAATATGATTTTCAGAAGCAAATGCCAATACTTGTTCATAAAATATGTAAAACGCGGTACATTTGCCTATAAAATTTCAGGTTTCCCCTCGATTTCTCCAAGATCCCATCATCAGACCCTGACATCCTCACCATGGTACCAATCCGGGAGTATCTTCTTTCGAACAAAAAAATAATAATCAAAATCGGTTCACAAATGGCGAAGTAATCGGCGAACATACATAAAAAAAAAAAAAAAAATATACGGTCGAATTGAGAACACTCCTTTTTTTGAAGTCGGTTAAAAAGCTTTAAAGTCAATTCATTACAGGCTCACCCATACTAAAATATCTTACGACAATCTTTTAGAACTCTACAATTTAAAGAAATTGTCTTGTAGACGCGCAATATCTGATGAAATGACACTATTTAATATTTGCAATAACCTATACGACTGTCCAGATCTCGTAAATGAGATTAGTTACCTAGTACCTCGCACAGCAACACCACGCCACCATCCAACCAAACTATTCTATCTCCCAACAACTCGCACAAATTCTGGCCGACGGTCACCGTTGTACAGAATATGCCATTCACATAATGAAAGGTTTTTGCCAGTGGATATTTTTAATAAGAATCAGGGAGCAATTAGGAAAATTTTAAATGAAATTATATAAGACTTACTACTTTTATTGTATTAAGATTTTTAGTATGTATAGCTTTGTTATTGTACCTTTTTAATGTTTCACTTTTTAAATATATCATTGTGTCTTAGTGATGAACGTTTAAGGCGGTATGCTTAGCTAGTATTAGTAATATTATATTTAAGATTATTGTAGTATATCGCTGTTGTTCATCCAAATAAATAAATACATAAATAAACTCTGTTAAATCCAACTTACAAATTGATAATTTAATAAAAAAAAATCATGAAAACTTCATGTGGGGATTATTACTAATAAATAAAGAATAAATAAAGGAAAGACAAATTTCGACACAGGCGGGAATCGAACCCGCGATCTCGGGTATACGCCCCGACGCTCTGCCAATTGAGCCACCACCGTGTCAATGGCTGCCAGCGCGAAATTCTTCTATCCTTTATTTCTTTTGCACGTTTAAGTAGTGTTTGCGTTACAAATTGATATTACAATTCTTCGGCAGTTATATATCTTAGCCTGTTTATGGTTCCAGGGTCTTGGTCACGGAAACATTGCCTTACGATGATAGGTTTTAGTCGCGTTTCTCAACATTCACTTGCCACGCCTTAATACCCTGAGTCGCCTTTGGGCATACAAAGGTGAAGAAATGTGGTACTCATATTCTAAGCCCACACTTTACAACTCGAAAACCTCGAAAATCCTCAAAACCCTAACTCACCTCTGACCAAAAACTCTATTTTAGCCAAAAGCCATAAAAAAGACTACTCACAAATTAATATTACAATTCTTGGGCAGCGACATAGCCTGCTGATGGTTCCAGGGTAGATGCTCAGCGCTGTTGGACGACTGGAAGCCGATGTTCTTGGTCACAGAGCCATTGCCTTGTGAGGATATGGACCCCCGTGGGGTGGGGGAGGCTGACGGTTCTCGCATTTGGGTGAAGAGGTCTGTCACCTGGAAAGAAAAATACATGGAGTTAATAGGGATCGGTTGTAGTAAAATATAAAAATAGGATTTGGTAGATAAAGAAGATTGACAGAATCGTACAAAGTGGCGGTCGATAGTCTCTGTTTACCCCAATGAGAAATAATGGTGTGAGTATGGGTCTGCAACAATCACGACACAGACCAGCAACTTTTATTTGACTATTTTTTCCCTATCATCTATTTTACAATTTTAACTCCCTAAAATAGATGGGGAAATTCTTATTCGGAAGTTCAGGCTACCCCTTTTAGGAGATTTATAGCCGTGAGTAAAGTACGTATGTTATTAATTATACCAAGTTTAAAAATACCTGGACGAATTGATAAATTTTAAGACGGTTAATAAGAGTGTAATCTCAATAGTGCACAATTAATTAGAAGTGGGATAGAACAGCAATACAAAATTTTTATTTGTGGGACCCATCGGCAATACAAAGGATGTGGAATCAAAACGTGAGACACAATGAAAATAAACGGGTTACTACTATTCTAAGCTGAAACTGTTCGGCCACAAACACTTTCAACATGAGGTGACAAAATCACACTCACAATCACATTCTCATATACACACTCACACATCATAATACACATTACACACACCACACACATTATCATTCAAGTATCATCAATTATCATTAATATTAAATTTTATTCTTTTCTCAATTGTTTAGCATTTTTATATATATATTTTTTTCTTTTTCTGTTGTTATTCTTTATGTCTTTAAATAGTTTCGTTTATTTTTTTTCTTTTGAATTAACTGTGTGTGTATCTTGTTTTAACTTGTGATCATCTGTTATTGGCCTTATTTACTGTACTGTTTCAACTTATTATATAATATGTGTTGCTGTTGATGATCCTTATATAATAAATAAATAAAATAATAAATCAGCTTTAGTACCCCTGCCTTCCTTTTAGTGAATCTACTACGTAAACGTGTTTCTCATGACTTTTAACATCAAACTAAGACGTACGCATACATCTAAATTAAAAAAGCAAATCTATTAAAGCCAATCTGCTCAATAAGTAGCAATTGATGTGTATGATTGTACGCAAGTATAAACAATGCATGTTAACCTTTGCATACGCAAGCAATCAACACGGGTGTTTTCAAGGTTTTAAATACATAAGATTTATTATTGCTGGGTGTAGCATAAAATTGCTGTGTAGTGTCGGCTTAGAATAGCACTACCCCATTTCTTCCGGTGGGTGTACGTAAGAGGCGACTAACGGTATTGGGGCTTTTAAGGGATTTTTGGGCGATGCGGTTGAAGACCCATCACCAACAACCTTTATTTCACCATCTTTTCCCCACGCAACTTCCAAAGGTGGCTGAGGAATGTCTCATTCCCTAGCTCTGTTTACCCCTTCAAGGCATTTATAGCCGTGAGTATATGTATGTATGTAGCATATAAACCGTACAAGAATTATGTAGTTGAAAGTAAAACGTGATAGCTTAATGGGTAGTGCACCACTTATCGT
Organism: Bedellia somnulentella; assembly: GCA_963576735.1. NCBI lineage: Eukaryota > Metazoa > Arthropoda > Insecta > Lepidoptera > Bedelliidae > Bedellia > Bedellia somnulentella. The sequence goes on from OY755199.1 coordinate 5,560,345, forward strand.
GCAAACGATGAGGGTGCAAATCCCAGGTCGGGCCTACACCAATTTGTCTTTTCTAAAGACTTTGTGTGGTTAATTTCTCATGGTTGCTCATGGTGAGGGAAAACATCATGAGGAAACCCAGATGACTAAGTTGTACTTTGTTATGTGACAGTATATCCGCACAAAAGGGCGATGGGCCTGCCCCCTTTCACGTGAGTACACTGTCCCAGCAAAACGTCGGTGATCTGAACATCAGGTGACGATGTCACGTGATGTTCAGAAGTATTAGTAAATATGCCAATACCTTTGGGGATATATGGTGTCAACGATGAGTTGAGTGGAAATTTGGAGTCTCAAAAGTTAGTTTAATTTATTTTTTTACAGTAAATATCGTGCGTTTTGTGAATGATATCCTCAAAACTAAAAATCTGATAAAGAATATGTAAATAAATAGAATCAGAAAGAAGACTCAACTCGGGATTTCTCCATAATAGGCTCGTAATATTCCTACTAAACTATTAAAGCTGTTTAACTAACAAAAAGTCAATATCAACAGTTAGCATAATAACACAGTTTATTGGTATAATTATGTCACGTCACGACGTATCTAGTATACTTTCCTGTGGCCTAGAATCATATTTTACACAGGCAAGGTCTAGGCTAAAGTAAAGAAAATCTTCAAGATTATATAAGTTACTTATAAATAGGTATACTAACGATAACCCTAAAGGGGAAAGCCGGTCTTTTAAATATTTAAATTGCACAGCCGCTTTTGGAAGTTAAGTGGGGAAAAGATAAATAAAATAAATTTAGAGAAATATTATACACAGATCAAGTTAGTTACCCCAATCTAAGTTAAACTTGTATTATGGGATACTAAGTTATGCTAACACATTGAAATAACATCCAAGGCTAAGAAACAATCATGCTCATCACATTAATGTTGCTCTTAGCGGGGATCGAACCCGCAACCTCCGAATCGAGAAGCTAGTCACCTATCCACTCGACCACGGACGTCGGATAGTAAAACAAAGTATGGTTTGTGATGGGTCCCTAGTAGGGTATGTCGGGATTACGAACACAAGGATCCTTTGATCCCGTGATATTTGAGATTGAAATAGCGGGATTGCTTTCGCTAGTCTCTTCTCTACCTGACAATCACTTAAAAAGGCCAAAAGCCCTAGGGTGCCTCTTACGACACTCGTGGGCGTGAGCATTTGCTACGCTTAAGTCAGTGGTAATGAATTGAAACCCTTACGGATATTGACATTCTTTACATACATACATACATATACTCACGGCTATAAATCCCTTAACGGGGTGGCCAGAGCTTTGGAATGAAAAATTCCTCAGCCACTTTTGGAAGTTGATTGGGGAAAAGATGGTAATAATAAATGTCTTTGGTGACGGTTCTCCAACCACATCGTCCAAAAATCACTTAATAAGCCCCTATACCCTTAGTCGCCGCTTACGATCACCCACGGGTAGAAATGGGGTATTGTTATTCTAAGCCGACACTACACGGCTTATTGATATTCTTTGTGTCTTCTTATTTATTTAAGTCCTCTATGTTCCAAGCCAATAGTACACATCTCAAACCTTAGTTACGATAAGAACTAACGATCATAGTTCTGTTTTTGAAACCTTTTACTCTTCCTTGTTTTGTTTTAAAACTATTTACCTCTTTAAGTTAAGTGTATGGGGCGTGTTGCCTTATCATTTTGAAATGGCTTAACAGATTAGGTCTTAATGTAATAAAAATACATATAAATAAAAATAGCTTAAGGATAATTTGACTAACAAGTGTAGCGTATTGTGGGTACTTCCGTATACCCAAAATACGTAACAAAGGTAGTATATAAATTAAATAATAATTTTATAATTTTTATAAAGCTATTTTTCTCGTTATTATAACAGTAAATTTAACTGGCAGGATATTTTTCTGGTTTAATTTTAAACAGTAGAGTGTCATTGCGAACTTCCAATAAGAACAGATTCTATCAATCCAGCTATAAATCCCTAGAATCCCTTGCTGTGCAGTGTCGGCTTAGAATAGCACTACCCCATTTCTTCCCATGGGTGTACGTAAGAGGCGTCTAAGGGTAATTGGGGCTTTAGAAGAGATTTTTGAGCGAATCGATTGGAGACCCATCACCAACAAACTTTATTTTACTATCTTTTCTCCACTGAGCTTCAAAAAGTGGCTTAGGAATTTCTAATTCCTTAGCTCTGGCTACCCCTTCTAGGATTTATAGCCGTGCGTATCTGTTTAAAAAAAATTAAACAGTAGAGTTTCATAGCGAACTTCCATTTAGAACAGATTTTATATAATTACATTATAAATTTTTATATAATTATATTACAGCTATAAATCCCTAGATGGGGTAGCCAGAGCTTAAGAATAAAAAATCCATCAGCCACTTTTGGAAGTTGTGTGGAGAAAAGTTTGTAAAGTATTGGTTCTTGGTTATAGGTCTCCAACCGCATCGCCCAAAATACACTCAAATCGCTCCATTACTCTTAGTCGCCTCTTACGAACTCATACGGGAAGAAACAGGCTGGTGCTATTCTACTACACAGCTAGATAAAGTATATTCATTCATACACAGACCTTTACTTTCTATAAGATAGCTTTTTACAAGTTAGTGACGTTCACGTTCATAGTGTCGGCTTAGAATAGCACTACCCCATTTCTTCCGGTGGGTATACGTAAGAGGCGACTAACGGACTTGGGGCTTTTTAAGGGATTTTTGGGCGATGCGGTTGGAGACCCATCACTAACAGCCTTTATTCTAACTTCCAAAAGTGGCTGTGGAATTTCTAATTTCTTAGCTCTGGCTACCCCTTCTAGGGATTTACAGCCGTGAGTATATGTATGTATGTATGTATGACGTTCATTTATTATTATATGTGACCTTTCAGTATAATATTACGCTTTAACAAGTCATGTATGTATTCAATACTTAATACAGAAGTATGTAGCTCATATTGAAATTTATATATTCCAATCTTTATGGGTTTTTCGTGCTTCTTTTATTGATTTTAAAAAAACGGTTTGTTGTTTTATTATTGTATACAACTTAGAGTGTGCGATGTTTTAATATATCATTATTTTCTTCCATTATTAGTGCCGTGTAGTGCCGGCTTAGAATGTCGCTACCCCTTTCTAACCACGGGTGTCGTAAGAGGCGACTAAGGGTATTGGGGCTTTATATTGGATTTTTGGGCGATGCGGTTGGAGACCCATCACCAAAAACTTTTATTTTTACCATCTTTTCCCCACTTAACTTCCAAAAGTGGCTAAGGAATTTATAATTCCGTAGCTCTGGTTACCCCGTCTAGGGAAATATAGCCGTGAGTATATGTATGTATGTAGGTATGTATTTTCTACAATACAGCAAAAAAACAGACGCTTAAAATACAGGTTTATTTAGTTTAAGATATATGTAATTGTGCATGGTGCGTTGAAATACAAATATCTATAAATTCAATTAACGTACTTACATATTCCACGGCTATAAATCCCTAGAAGAGGTAGCCAGAGCTCCAGAATTAGAGAAACCTCAGCAACTTGTAGAAGTTGAGTGAGGAAAATATAGTAAAATAAAGGTGTCTCACCGCATCGCCCAAAACATACATACATACTCACGGCTATATTTCCCAAGAAGGGGTAGCCAGAGCTAAGGAATTTTAAATTCCTCAGCCACTTTTGGAAGTTGAGTGGAGAAAAGATGGTAAAAAAAGGTTTATCGTGATGGTTCTCCAACCGCATCGCCCAAAAATCCAATGAAAAGCCCCAATACCCTTAGTCGCCTCTTACGACACCCGTGGGTAGAAAGGGGTAGCGACATTCTAAGCCGGCACTACACGGCATCGCCCAAAAATAACTTAAAAAGCCCCAAAAACCGAAGTCGCCTCCAACGGAAACTTATCAGAATAGTTTAGTGCTCTTCTAAGCCGACAATACCAGCTATTATTACATGTACATACATACATATATATATATCACGCCGTTAGCTTCCATTGGGGTAGGCAGAGACTATCGATCGCCACTTTGTACGATCCTGGCAAACCTCTCTAGCTTCATTCACATCTATCAATCTTTTCATACATGCCCTTTTATTCTTCGTACTACGGACACCTGCCTTTTTGAGTACATTTTCTATTTGATCTAAATGTGTCCTCCGAGGTCGTCCTCTACTAACATTACCTTCCATATTGGCTCTATAGATCTCTTTTACCAATTTACTGTCATCCATCCTCTCTATGTGCCCAAACCATGTCAACATTCCATTTTCTATCTTTCTTACAATATCATCTTTTACACCACATCTTTCACGATCTATTATTATATGTATTATTTAATTTTGTAAAGACATTTTAACTGATTTAGCAACCAAATTCCCAAGATACAATGACACATAATAACTTAAACCAGTTTAACCACAAAATGACCAGCAGGGCTAGCACGAGCCGTGTTTAAACTAGTTATCGCGTGGGATAAAGCAGCCATCTCTTACGCACTTACTTAGTATCGTATACTGCCATCTCATTCTAACCGTTATCGTGTCGATAAAATTGCGCTGGTGCTTGCGGGAGGAGGAGGTCTAACACGGGCGCTATTTTATCGTCACGGTCGGTTAGAATGAGATGGCAGTATACGATACTTTGTAAGTCCGAAAGAGATGGCCGTTTATACCACGCGATATGGAGTGAAAAGGTCGCTCGTACCAGCTATATGGATCCCAAATCTAAACGAATTTTAATGGATTCACAAATCAAGGTCACGAAGGTAATAAGTGATCAAACTTGTTTTCCTAAACTGTGTAATTTGTGTACAATGCAGTTTTAACATATTTTGATCAGTAATAACTAATAACGACTCGGTTATGGCTATAATTTACTCACAGACAAATTGAACATTTTCATTTGGAGGTTGATAGGGGACACGATGGTGGAAATAAAGTATCGTTGGTGATGGGTCTCCAACCGCATCGCTAAAAAACAACTTAAAAACCCCCATATCCTTAGCCTTAGTGGGTAGAATGGAATAGAGACATTCTAAGCCGGCACTACAGGGGTCAATTTTACAAAAATACATACATACATATACTCACGGCTATATTTCCCTAGAAGGCGTAGCCAGAGCTAAGGAATTATAAATTCCTCAGCCACTTTTGGAAGTTGAGTGGGGAAAAGATGGTAAATTAAGGTTGTTGGTGATGGGTCTCCAACCACATCGCCTTAAAATCCAATAAAAAGCCCCAATACCCTTAGTCGCCTCTTACGACACCCTTGGGTAGAAAGGGGTAGCGACATTCTAAGCCGGCACTACACGGCAAAAATTTTAACAAAAATGTTTTCATTGTTTCCGTAAACGTGAGGTATCTTTAAATAGGTCTTTCAAAATACATTGAGGTTTATTTCTTTTTTTTAATTAAAATTAATAGTTAAAGAGCACTAAGCCATATTTTTTTGGATTTGGCAGCAGGTGAAAAGCATGATCACTACACGAGAAGGTATCGTGATTGTTTGGCATTCCGTCAAGCGATATAGAAATACACGTTTACATCACAGCTGTTTTCTTAGTACATGTAGTAATAAGGGCATGAAACATATAATAAATAAGATATAGCTAACTAAAGGATAGCCACGTATTCTAACTAGAAATAAAATCATACAAGGAATAGTCAGAGCTTCAGGAACAGAAAATTCTTTGGCCAATTTTGGAGGTTAAAAGGGAAACATACATACATACATACTCGTATACTCACTCTAAGGAATTAGAAATTCCTGAGCCACTTTTGGAAAGTTGTGTGGGGAAAAGATGGTAAAATAAAGGTTGTTGGTGATGGGTCTCCAACCGCATCGCGCAAAAATCCCTTAATAGCCTCAATACCCTTATCCGCCTCTTATGTACATCCACGGTAGGAAACGGGGTAGTGCTATTCTAAGCCGATACTATATATCTATCGGTCTATAAATTCATATAAACATCAACGCCTGAAGTCCACATTAGATTAGTAGGTATGTAATGTTGACTGCCGTTTTATAAGGTACTGAAAAACCTAACTTGTTCTATAAATAATAAATAAGGACATATTATACACAGATCAATTTAGCCCCAAACTAAGTAAAACTTGTATTATGAGATACTAAGGGCCAGTTTTTTGATCCGTGGTTAACTCAACAATTTGTTAAATATAGTAACTATTAGTTAGATATCAGCAAAATGCATTTTTTGACCCGTGGTTAGAGTAACTAATGTCAAATATCGAACCAAAATGGATTTACGATTTAACTACTGGTTAGACATTTAACTATAGTCAATGTAACAAATGGTTATATTTTTAACTACGGATCAAAAAACTGGCCCTAAGTCAACGATATAATAAATATTCTATAATACACATATCAATAACGTCGATTAAGAAACAATAATTTTTGCTCATCACGCAAATGTTGCCCTAAGCGGGGATCGAATCCGTAACTTCTTTACCGTGAAGTTAGTCACCTATCCACTTAGCCACGGACGTCGTTATTCTTCTTTACTTTAGACTCTTGGCCTTGTTTTAAAATTTAAATATCTCTTTGGTTATATTATTTTATAATCGACCATGATATTGATCTTACATTATTTTAATATCATTTTAATATTGTTCTCAGCCATACTAATTAACATAGATAAGTCATCAAACAATAATGTTTGAAACAGCATATAATACTTAATTACTTACAACTAATGGTTATGATAATTAATAATTCAATTAACAGATTTGTTACAGCAACGTGAAATAGTTGCCAATTTATGACGATAAAAGTACATCTAATAGCTGTGTAGTACCGGCTTAGAATAGCACTACCCCATTTCTACCCGTGGGTGATCGTGGTATTAAGGCTTTTAAAGTGATTGCAGGGCGATGTGGTTAGAGACCTGTCATCAACAACCAGTATTTATTATTACCATCTTTTCCTCACTCTACTTCCAAAAGTGGCTGAAGAATTTCTCATTCCAAAACTCTGGCTGCCCCGTTTAGGGATTTATAGCCGTGATATGAATGTATGTATGTAATGGCTTATTTTTTTTCCATTTCTATTCGCGGGTAAGAGGCGACTGAAAGGTATTTGGTCTTTTAAGGTGATTGTAGAGACCCACCACACAATAAATAAATAAGTTGTGTATGCGGGTATGGCAAGATTATAGGTCGCATTTTTTGCTTATTGTTTTTATATAACTATTACTACTGCTACTATTTATTTTCTTGCTAATTTGTGTGTCACTCCAAATGGGTCCTGACTGAAAATCAGTGTCGTGTGTTCTGCACACAACAATAAGCTGAGGCACCTTTTCACATTTGTTAAATTTATAATTTTCTTTATCACTTGTTTTTATGTCTTTTTTTATTGTTTTAATATTTAAGTAAACTTTATAAGTACCATTTAGTGATTCAAATGTAAATAAATGTCTCTTCTTCTTCTTCTTCTTCTTCTAAATATATTTGAACATCCTGAGCCCACTCTACTTCCATAAGTTGCTGATATTTATATTCAGGCTTTTGCTAACTATGTTTGAGATTTCTAGTCATGAGTATATATGTATGTACGTAAAAAAAGAATTTCTAATTTACTTAATTCTAATGATTTCTAAATGACATTTGCGAAGGGCATAGCAGAACTTACAACCAACTTCTAGTATTCTTAGCTAGTTTGATCTAATTAGAATTAAAAAAGAAAAAAATTGAAATATTTTAGAATAACTAGCTAGAAAAAATTGCTATAGAGCTAATGTTAGTAGAGGACGGCCAAGAGGGACACACTTGGACCAAATTGAGAGTGTGCTCAAAAAGGCAGGCGTTCGAAGTATGAAGAATAAAAGAGCCTGTATGAAAAGATTGATGGATGTAAACGAAGCTAGAGAGGTTTGCCGTAAGAAGTGACGTTCGACAGTCTCTGCATACCCCAATGGGAACTAATGGTGTGAGTATATTTTTTATGTTTCAATAATACCTACTGAATAAACCTTTTTTTGTGTTCGTTACCATATATGACCCCACCAAGGGGCTCGAGCCTACCCTATACAGGGCGATTTTGGCTTTGCGAATTGCGGGTTGGCAGACTAACGACTACTACCGTGATACGGCTTAACGTGCCCTCTGAAGCACGGAATCATCTCAATATTCGGATAATCAGGTGATTCAAGCCTGCAATATCCTTCCAAACAGGGTTAAATCTAACAAATTAAATTTGTAAGGTTACCGCCCCCGGGATCGAACCCGAGACCTCCATACTTGAAACCAAGAGCTTAACCACGTGACCACGGAGGCAATTTTTATGCATAATCTAGTATAATTATTGGCAGAGCAATTGCATCACGATATTTTTTTTTTTTGAAAGATGAATGAAGATTTAAAGAGTTTTTCTTTTAAGTATTAAATAATAAATTAGTTTTTGATAATGTGTATTTTTGTATGAAAATAATCGTAAGTTAACGAATATAAAGCTCAGATTCTCGTCTCAAAATCTTATACGTCTTCAAGGTCATCAAGTTTCATATCAATATTATTCGAGATTAGCACGAGCATGAAATATAAATAGGTGTCTATTTATATTTCATACTAGTGCACCCCCGAACTTTGCACACGGTTGTAGATCCTAAAATGTGGTAGTCAGAGCTTCAGAACCAAAACCCACAGACACTTTTGGTACTTAAGTGAGGGAAAAGTTTGTGAAATAATGGATGGTTGTTAAAAGGCCTCTACCCACATCGCTTTACAATCACTTAAACCCCGATTAGAAGCCTATTACAACAATCCCATAAAGAAACGGGTTTGTGCTATTCTCAGCCACAGCTACACAGCAACAAATGTCTACAGTATACAAAGGAGCACAACCAACAATAACTTCACTACATTTGCACCGTATGGCTGACCTTATCACGTGACTTGTAAATACTTTAGGATCACATGTCTGATTACACACTTTAGCAATTAGCAGATTGCTAGCCTCGGTCCGTGCGTCATTGTCATCGTGGAATAATAATGCATGTCGGTACACGATCGTCGTTATAATCGTAAATCTTAAATGAAGCATATTTTTTATTTATTTATGCTAATATCATACATACATACATACATATACTCACGGCTATAAATCCCTTAACGGGGTAGCAAGAGCTTTGGAATAAGAAATTCCTCAGCCACTTTTGGAAGTTGATTTGGGAAAGATGGTAATAATAAATGTTTTCGGTGACTGGTCTCCAACCACACCGCCCAAAAATCACTTAAAAAGCCCCTATACCCTTAGTCGCCTCTTACGATCACCCACGGGTAGAAATGGAGTAGTGTTATTCTAAGTAGACACTACACGGCAATAATAATATCACTTAGTAGATTTATCCGCATGGCGATAATGATAAAATTGTGTCTTTTTATCTTTTATCAGGGGCATAGGGTTTAAAAAGAGACTTCCACTTCCCACGATCCAGTGCCTGTTTTTTCTAGACCGGGTCCAGTTGCGACCAATCAAAGTAGTCTCGCCACTTCGACCGATTGCTTAAAGTCTTTTTGTTCCCATGAGTGTCCAATGTCCAATCCATCGCCACTTTTGCTTTAGGATTTCTTTCTCAATCAGCATTTGTTTCGTTATCTCCCATAGTCTTTTGGAGATGGTTCATGGCCAGTATCCTAAGTATCGTATGAGCCACTTGTTGCCAAACACCTGCAATCCGTCAGTAATATCTGATATTCTTCTTGCATCCGTATGGGACAGGAGCACCAACTTTACGTTCCAGTTAAAAATCCTAATCTACGAACGCCGATTGGCAATGATGTCCATACACACATCCTCATCAGATCATTCCCGCTCCCTAGGTTCAACGACCTCTCCATTCACATTAACCATTTATTTGTTTGCAAAGACTACTTTGTTTGCACCAAAATATCGATGCGCTTTACAGAATGTCAAAACAATATACCCCTTTTTGTCACCTCTTTGGCTATTCTTAGGGGTTGAATGTCGACAAAAACGTTACCTTTCAATAATTTTTGTTACATCAGGGCTAACTTATTATTAAGGCAAATCATTCCCTTATACCACCCAAGGATGTAGGTTTCAAGCTTTTTGTATGAGAGAGGTGATGGCAGAAGGGTCTATAAAAAAAATAAAATATTTATAGTAAAGTTTATAGCTAAGGTTTCAAATACTCATAAGAGACCTACTACGAGTATATCTGTTACGAATTAGTAAAATAACTTGCAATACATGCATTTAGTTATTTAGTTTTAGTATAACATTCAGGGTCAGTATATTTCTTACCCGACTTTTTATTTGTATGGCTGACGCATCAGAGTGTGATCCGAAAAATGATTTTGAGCTCATTTCTAATGTCCTGTCAACAAGGAAAATATTTTTTCTATAAATAATAATATATTGGCCAAGCGCGAGTTGGACTCCCGCTCTAAAGTTCCTATACTATACTATGTATAGAAAATAAATTAATACTTAATTTATTGAGCATTCCAGCGCTGGATCACTTTTGGCGCTATGGAAATATAAATAAATAATATCTACGCTAATATTATAAAGAGGCAAAGTTTGTAACTTTGAATGTGTGTTTGTTTATAAGAGCTACCTTCAGGAACACGGGACTTGTCATAAAAAAGTAAGCCACACTTAAATGGATTCTTGACTGTATATTATCACGCTAGATTGCGGGGTGAGCAGTGATTTGAAAAAACCTTAGGTATTTGAAATATACAATGATCCAAAAAAAAAATTGTATTGGAAAAAAATAGAGAAATCTATCCGTCTATTAAGGTTAGTGAAATTTAGCCCGGTGAGAAACGGACAGTGGAGGCTTAGTATTGACTTCAGTTCAACTCTTGTGGATCCTAAGTATGGGGCTGTTAAATACATTATTTGGTAATGTGGCTGGAGAGTTGGAGACCACTTATCAACCAATCTTCATGATGCCATGTGAATGTCAGAGAACCATGAAGTTGTGAACCCGTCACTATTTAAACTTTATTGCACCGTATTTCCCTCGTACAAATTATAGTTATTTCCGTAAGTAAATAAGACTTCGGCATAAAATACCACTAAACATTTTATTTCAATTGGTTGAGAAAACTTTTAGCAAGGAAAACATAAACTTGATACTGAATATTAACAAAAACACAGCTCCTAATGACGGAAATATGAGTTGAAATTCTGTCGGGCCTGCACCAATGAGTAATGCTTAAGTCATGTACGTGGTTAATTTAACACGGTTGTTAAAGGCAAGGAACTACATAATGAGATAACCCGCATAGATAAGTTATTTAAAGAAAGAAAGAAAGGAAAGAAAGGAAAGAAAGTTATTTATTTGCTGAATAAAAGGCACGAAAACTAACAATAAATACAGAAAATAAGTACTAAATTATTGCCTGCCCTTAACACATAAATGAACTGTCCAACTAAAACGTAAGTAATCGTAACACCATGTGAAATAAATGAAAGGCGATGTTCAGAACTTTAGTACCTCTACCACCCCAGCTGCAATATACAGCGTGAACCTTAAGTCCAGTGAACATAAGCAGTTATGAAGCAATCATATGTGAAATTTTCTGAGTCATTCAGAATCCGTTAAAAACCGCTGTGGAATAGACAAAGCTCAATGAAAAGTATGTGGCAATAAGAACATTGCATGCTAATAATTATAGGAAATAAAAATTTCGACACCAGCGGGGATCGAACCCATGACCTCCGAGTATACGCCCCCGTCGGACTGTCAATTTATTTCCTTTACTTATAAGAAATAATCCTCACATGAGGTTTTTATGAACGATAAAAAAACTAAATATTGCATGCTGAACCGACCGCACCCTGTTGGTCTAAGAAGTTCTGGAGTGGCAGCCACGTCTCGATCTTTCAAGCAATGCATATATGCTTACGGCTATAAATCCCAAGAAGGGGTAGCCAAAGCTAAGGAATTGGTAATTCCTCAACCACTTTTGGAAAGTTATGTGGGGAAAGATGTTTAAATAAAGGTTGTTGGTGATGGGCCTCCAACCGCATCGCCCAAAATCCCTTGAGAGCCCCAATACCGTTAGTCGCCTCTTACGTGCACCCACCAGTAGCAATGGGGTAGTGCTATTCTAAGCTGACACTACACAGCAGTCTTATCAGTAAATGTCTTAACTTTTTAGCTTTCATAAAATAAAATATTTTAAGGGTGTTGCCAGAAAGCCAGCGTATAATTTGGTTTTGGTCATGTCGTACATAAAGCTGAGGCAGGACCTTTTTGGTACCACGAACATTATTTTGTAGTTTTGTGTTTTATCTATTATCTATATAGAATTTATTTATGTGTGTAGAAGGAACAAAGAAATTTAGCTGTTTAGTGTCGGCTTAGAATAGCACTACCCCATTTCTGCCGGTGGGTGTTCGTACGAGGCGACTAACGGACTTGGGGCGTTTTAAGGGATTTTTGGGCGATGCGGTTAGACACCCATCACCAACAACCTTTATTTTACCATCTTTTCCCCACTCAACTTCCCAAAGTTGGCTGAGGAATTTGTCATTCCTTAGCTCTGGCTACCCCATCTAGGGATTTATAGCCGTGAGTATATGTATGTATGTATTTTCTACTAAACTACGTTTGGTTTCCGCTGTATTTTGTTTTAAGTTCTCTATGTGCGTGTGCGTACCAAATAAATGGTTTTTCTTTCTTCCTATATTTTTATTAAAGTCATATTAACGAAATACTAACAGACTGTAAGATTTGTAAACCACCAAATATAAAATTTTCGCGTTAATGCCCTGATTCAATCTTGATATTTATTAGGTATTGTGATGATTATGATGAAATTCGAATACCCAAACTAGCAATTCTCTTCACGTACTATTATTATTTATGAGTTATAAATTATGAGTCAAACCAGTTATTGGCAAGTTTTTAAGAAATCTTCTTTGATGTCAAGGTAAACCTCATGGCAAGTATTTTACAAATTAATTTGGATTGTTACTATTTTATACGCTGTGTAGTGTCGGCTTAGCATGACACTATCCCATTTCTACCCATGGGTGATCGTAAGAGGCGACAAAGGGTGTAGGGGCTTTTCAAGTGGTTTTTGGGCGATGCGGTTGGAGACCCGTCACCAAAAACATTTAGTATTACCCTCTTTTCCCCAATCAACTTCCAAAAAAGGAATTTCTCATTCCAAAGCTCCGGCTTCCCCGTTAAGGGATTTGTAGCCGTGAGTATATGTATGTATGTATGTATGCGTGCATAAACTATTTTGTTGAACATAATTATCGAGTATTATCTTGTAAACAGTATTGACGAAGCAACGTGTTGGCCCGAAGCCAGAATTTGTAGCTATTCTTAAATTTATTCTCTATTAAGTCCGTATATATATAAATAAGGCCAAAGTTTGCAACGGCTGGATTCAAACTATTTGTAGAAAGGAAAGCGATAAGGTTAATTAATTGTTAGTAGAGGACGACCGAGTAATAAGATCAGATAGAAAAACTTGAAGGGCTGCAGAACCATGACTAACCATATTTGTAAACATTAATGAATTTCTAATTATGAAAATACCCCTTTTAAGCACTACCCCATTTCTTTGCTGTGTAGTGTCGGCTTAGAATAGCACTACCCCATTTATTTCGGTGGGTGTACGTAAGAGGCGACTAACGGTATTGGGGCTTTTAAGGGATTTTTGGGCGATGACTGCATCGCATCGGAGACCCATCACCAACAACCTTTACTTTTACCATCTTTTCCCCACTCACATTTCCAAAAGTGGCTGAGAAATTTCTAATTCCTTAGCTCTGGCTACCCCTTCTAGGGATTTACAGCTCTGAGTATATGTATGTATGTACCCCTTTTAAGGTACTCCCTCACTGGAGTATTCGCGTGTAATGGAACGTTACAGATATGAGCATTACTTGTTCGATCCTGGCAAACCTCTCTGGCTTCACTTACATCTATCAATCTTCTCATACATGCTCTTTGATTCTTTAAACTTCAAACGCCTGTGTTTTAGAACATTTTCCTAGGACGTATTTTATTTATTCAGCTCACAAACATTACATAAAATTGAAGTATACATTTTCGGACGGACATAATACCAACGAGTTTTGGAGAGTTTTTGTCAGTATGAAAACTGCTACAAACATCAGAAAGTTGAAAGTTTGATGAATAAAGAAAACTTCATACATACATACATACCTCAGGCAAGACAGGACAAACCTAGACTATTACATAAATATCATATATTTTACCTACATGCTTAATATAAATTAAATACGGGTTATATAATACAAAAATGCCGTCCTCTCTCATATTGCATTGCTGTGCCTGAACAAGGTCCATGGTGTTGTATTGTTATAAAATTTGTAACCATGTAATAGCTATGGAATGCAATAAATAAATATATCTCTCTAACTTCGTTCACATCTATCAATCTTTAGGGGATATTATTGTTCGATAAATAACAACACAGGATAAAGTTAAGTCACTGTATATTATCAATTAAACCTATTTAGATTACGTCGGCGGGCACCCGAGACGCTACCGGTAAAACGACTGATTAACCAAACGATACGTCGCCGCGTGTTACACAGAAACGCTGACGCTACACTAGCCCCCCTTAAGATTTTTGGAAATTAACAACCCAAAAAACAAACATAATAAATGACAAATAAAAATAATTGACCACATTTTAACTTGGACTGTACCTTCGCTAAGTTACTTATTATAACATAACAGTTGACGTATCTTATTACAATCAGCAAATTCCTAGCTAGGTGGTGCCTGCCAACTGATACATTGCATGATTATGATAAAACTTATGTTTAATATATTATAACTAACATGAATTTATTTAACACGATTATGAGACACGAGAGTACCTTATTTATACATTTTTAAAAATTAAATTAAATTACACATATATACTTGAGAAATAACGACGTATAGGTTTAAATTAAACAGTTACACTCTATGCCGTGAATACAACTTTATGCGGCGTTGTTGCTTGAGCGGTGCCCACGGGTTGAGCTTGGCCCGCGTATGCTTGCATCTGTTTTCCAATCCAATTTTTGGTTCTTGCATTACACCTTTGATACCCAAAATATAAGATCGCCAGTAACACCAAAGCTAGAGCAACACACGACACAATAGTTAGTTGTTTAACTTGGGTCTCGAAATTGCCTGCGGCACTCGCACTCGCGTTTTGTGCGATAATAATTTCCTTGCTTTGAGACTTCCCCATACTGATACTAATTGCACTGTTTTACAAAAGTTTATGCGACAACAATGAATACAAAACAGTTTATATTATTGATTATTTGACCTACTAATTATATTGTGCAATAACTAAATAAAGAATATCTACATTATAATGTATGCTTCCACGTGCGTGCTTATACTGCAAATCTTACTGGTTTTTTTATAATTCTGCCGGAACGTGAGACTTTGACCGGCTGGTCTTGTTTCTTAATAATAGGCCTTAATGCTAGGGTTCTATTGTCTAATACCGAAGGCTCGCAAATAACATCATTCTTTGTTGACACAGTCTCACTTTGCGTGGGCGGCAATAGTGGTAATTGGTTCGATATCTCAGGGCTAAGTAAATACGCAGGCTTAAGTCGGTCGATGGAAACAGTGTGAGGTTTATTCGCAATTTTTAAAACATAGTACTTATCTTTCCGCTCTAGTACTGTGTATGGGCCAGTGTACGGTCTCTGCAAAGGGGCGCGGACTGCATCGTTTCTAATGAATACCTTTTTACAAGTTGCTAGATCCGGGTGCACGAACGTTGTTCGTGTGTCCCGGTGCTGCTGTGACTTGAGCCTGCAGCTCCTTATTCCATCGCGCAACTGACGCACGTACTCTTCATCTTCTTTCGGTCCTTGCTTTGACGTATCAAAAAACTCACCCGGTAATACTAGAGTACGCCCGAACGTTAACTCCGCCGCGCTCACCCCGGTGTCGTTTCTAGGTGCGGCGCGTAAACCTAACAAAACTGTAGGTAGTTCATCTAACCAAGAGGTCCCTGCTAACCTTGCCATCAATGCAGCCTTCAGCGACCTATGCCATCTCTCTATCGCTCCATTGCACTGAGGATGGTAAGCTGTGGTACGGCTCTTTTTAATACCTAGGAATACCATGAGCTCCCCGAAGAGGCGGCTCTCAAACTGTCTTCCCTGGTCACTTGTTATACTTACAGTGCAACCATACCGCGAGATCCACTCACTGTAGAAAGCTTTAGCTACTGTTTTTGCGCATATATCTTTTAATGGGCATGCTTCTATCCACCCGGACCTTCTGTCAATCATTGTCAGTAAGTACCTATACCCATCAGCTGTTGTAGGTAGTGGTCCCACAATATCGATGTTGACGTGCTCCATCCTATCCACCGGTTGATACGAGCCAAGCTCTGAAGTAGTGTGTCTTGTGACTTTTGACTTTTGGCATGACATACAAGTTTTCGCCCACGCTCCTGAGTCCTTATTCATACTTGGCCAGAAATACTTATCAGAAACTAACTTCCTGGTGGTACGCACGCCGGGATGACTGATGTTGTGAATTGCATCGAAAGCCGCGCGCCTAAATTGTGCCGGTAGATAAGGTCGCAACTTACCAGTCGTCGCCTCGCAAAGTATGGTTGTATCTGACCCGGGCAACTCGATCCGCTTCAACTCAAAGCTCGGATTACTTACTGATAAGAGCTGTTCGAGTTGTTGATCATACTTTTGAGCGCACGCCACTTCTTCGAAATCGAGTACATTCGGACATTGCACTGTTTCAATTCTCGATAAACAATCAGCAACGTAATTACTAGAACCGACCTGGTACCTTATGTCCGTTGTAAATTCGCTGATGTACAATAATTGTCTTGTTCGCCTTGGTGTCTCTTTCTCTGTACTTTGTTTAGCAAAGGCGTATGTTAATGGTTTGTGGTCTGTAAAAACAATCAATTCTCGTCCCTCGAACATGTTACGGAAATGCTGTAGAGAAAGATACACCGCTAATAACTCCCTGTCGTAGGTAGAGTATTTCTGTTGCGTCTCAGTCATTTTCTTCGAAAAAAAACCTAAGGGGGCCCATTTGCCATTAATTTCCTGTTGCAAAACTCCACCTACACAATTATTACTGGCATCGGCCATAATGGCTAGGGGCTTACCTGATTCTGGATACGAAAGTATCGCTGCACGCTGTAGCCCTACCTTACACTGCTCGAACGCATGGTTAGCCTTTTCCGTCCATACAATAGCCGTTTTGTCTTTTTTTTTTGCGTTATTAAAGTAAATACTGAGTTCAGACTGGTATTGTGCGGCTCTAGGTAAATGCGGGCGGTAAAAGTTGATCATCCCCAAGAACCTTCTTAATTGTTCCACTGTATGTGGTTTAGGGAAATTAACAATCGCCTGTACTTTTTCATCCAGTGGTTTGATGCCCTGTGGCGATACCTCGTAGCCTAGAAATTCCAATTTATTCTGACCGAAACTACATTTCCCTAAGTTAATTGTGAGTGCATACCGCTCTAAGCTCGCGAATACTGCTTCTAGGTGTCGTTTGTGTTCCTCCTTGGACGTACTAGCGACCATTATATCGTCGATATAGCAAAAGACGAAAGATGACTCATCTCTACCTACCTCTTGCTTGGCGAATAAGTCTTGTAAAACGGTATTGTTCATAAACCTCTGGAAGGTTTGAGCTGCGTTTCGCAGTCCGAAGGTCATGCACGGAAACTCGTACAAACCAAACGGCGTAATTATAGCTGTCTTTGCTACATCGTCCGGAGCCACCTTAATAAAATGATAAGCCCTATTTATGTCGATTCGGGAAAATATCGTCTTACCAGCCAGCATGTAAGTAAAATCCTTTAGGTGCGGTATTGGGTATCTATCTGGTTTTGTGATAGCGTTCAGCGCCCGATAGTCTCCACACGGCCGAATTTTCCCGTCCTTCTTAGGGACTACGTGAAGCGGGCTCGCCCACGCACTTTTAGACGGGCGACAGATTCCCATCTCCTGCATTAATAAAAATTCGTCACGTACCTTTTTGTAGCGGTCAGGCGGAAGCGTCCTTACTCGCGCATAAACCGGTGGCCCTGTTGTCTCTATATGGTGCAACACATTATGACGTGACGGTTCCTTAAAAGAAATTGGTTTCGTTAACTCTGGGTATTTACTTAGGATATCGTAATAAGGGTGTGATTCACACACGGTTTTGACGGCTTGCTCATGACCGCTTACCACTTTTGCCGCCACACCCAAGTTAGTTACAGTATCCACTAACTTCCTAGCGTAAACGTCTACAGTTAACTTAAAATGATACAAAAAATCCGCCCCCAGAATCGGTTGGCTGACGTCACAAATTATGAATGCCCAACGAAACGCTCTTCTTAGCCCAAGATTTAGTGTAAGTGTTTTTAAACCGTAAGTCTTAATTCTCGACCCATTAGCAGCAAATAGTTCATACTTCTGTGGGGCGACATTATTACTAAGGCACTTACTACGTGGTAACACAGACACTATTGCACCAGAGTCCACGAGGAAATATAACCCACTTTCCTTGTCCTGGACGCTGAGACGGTGGTTCTGAATACTGGCGCAGTCGCCCACCGTTGACGACTGCGTACTATCTAGTTTCCCTGATTGGTGTTGTTCTGCCAGCTGCACGGTTGAACACACTTCGACGCCCTCTCTCTGAATCGGAAATGGTAAAAACACAACCAGTTGGGGTCGTCCCGGCGCCTGCCCACCGCTGACCTTGATCCCGATCTAGAACGTCCGTCACCGCCGCGACTCCGGGGACGCGAGCGCACGTTGCTCTCCATCCTCGATAACCTCGCGCTTAACTTGGCTATCTCGGCCAAAATTTCTGAAGACCCCGACGTATTGCATTGCGGGGTAATCTCCGATATGTGTGCCGTTTTCGAGCTCTCCAGCACCTTGTCGGCGATCGTGGCCAGCCTGTTTAGGTCGTTGGTCTCCGTAACGGCCAGGACACCACGAACTGACGCCGGCAGAAGGTTTTGCCATAGCACGCTCAGGGTCTCATCGTTTACCTTCCCTCTTGCCAGATCGCGCATACGCCGTAACAGCTGTGTCGGTTTTTGTTCTCCCAGCTCCATCTCCCCGATGAGTTTTTGAATCTGCCGGTTTTCTGATTCCTCATATACGTGCAACAGTCTGGCTTTTAGGTGATTGTACTTATTTTCCGCAGGTGGTTCTATAAGAATATCCGTAACCTGCTGTATTGCTTCTTTACCCAGTTTAGCCACTACTGCGTTGTATTTTGCCTGGTCGCTCGTCTTCTGTGGTTCGATGATGGCCTCGAATTGTATGAACCATACTTTCGGCTGGTCCATCCAAAATTCCGGGATCCTGGCTGATAGGGAGAGCGCCGCCAAACCTGCGTCTTCCACCTTCACCACTGACGGGGCCGTCTTATCAGTTTCCGCCATGTTTCACCGAACAACGCAACCGAAGTTACAACTTAAAAGTTCGTCGACCCGAGGTGCCTGCCACAGTGAGTCGTTTACCACCAAATATTACCTACTTATTGCAAAATAACACTTCTCACAAATAATGTTCAACTTGTCTGGGGTCACCACTTTAGGGGATATTATTGTTCGATAAATAACAACACAGGATAAAGTTAAGTCACTGTATATTATCAATTAAACCTATTTAGATTACGTCGGCGGGCACCCGAGACGCTACCGGTAAAACGACTGATTAACCAAACGATACGTCGCCGCGTGTTACACAGAAACGCTGACGCTACAAATCTTTTCACACATGCTCTTTTATTCTTCATACTTCGGATGCCAGCCTTTTTGAGCACACTTTATTTGGTCCAAGTGTGTCCGCCGTGGTCGTCCTCTACTTACATTACCTTCCACATTGGTTCTATAAAAGGCTTCCTAAACAAAAATAATATTTGCTTAGATATTAAATCAACTCAACATTCACGCAGTAGAACCCAAATAGTTGTCAGAGGTACTAATACTTCTGGACATCACGTGACATTGTCACCTGGTGTTCATACTACCCACGTATTGCTTGAATAGTGTATTTACGTGATAGTAGATTGTTTTACAAATACACTGTCACATCGCAAAGTGCAACTGATCCATGTGGGTCTTTTAAACCTTTGGAAAATAAGAGATTATAGTAAAAAATAAAGTTTATGAAAGCAAAAAAAAAACATTTTAAGAATCTGGTTTTTTTTGAAGTTGTGGAAAATATAACATCTGTGAACCGTTTTCGAAATATTGAATTTCTGATTTAAATTATTCGCATGTTCGAAATGTTACCGGGTCTCCTCATGATTTCCCTCACAGTTAAAAACCTTGATAAATAAACGGCAAATACGAATGAAAAATTTTGAAAAACAAATAGATGGCTCTGTAGTGTCGGCTTAGAATAGTAACCCCCTTTCTTCCCGTGGGTGTACGTAAGAAGCCACTAAGGGTATTAGGCCTTTATAAAGGATTTTTGGGCGATGCGGTTGGAGATCCATCACCAAAAGCCTTTATTTTACCATCTTTTCCCCACTCAACTTCCAAAAGTAGATGAGAGTTTCTAGTTCCTTAGCTCTATCTACCCCTTATAGGAATTGATAGCCGTGAGTATATGTATGTATGTATGTTTAATAATTATTTGTATCTCTAACTATCCTTTGTTGTTAAAGAAGCTCTGTATTCCCCTTTTCTACTTTGTATATTGTGTGTAAGTTCTAACAAATCCATATATACACTTATATACAGTAATAATATTTCTAAACCTCACGTGACATTGTCACTTGGTGTTGAGAGTACCCACGATGAAAAATTATGAAATAGCATGAATTCCAAATTATTCCCAGGTTATTCGTTCAGTACTAGGTTTTGTAGCTTAACGAACGTTTAGTTATCGCAGGGCAGTATACTAACAAATAACTTATAAATCTCAAAAAGGGCTGGTACTTTAGAATTATAAATTCGTCAGCTACTTTTAAAAGTTGGCTTTTAAAAAGATTATAAAGTAAAGGATAGTTCCCCAGCCACATGAATTGAAAATACCTAAACGATACTATATATGTATACGTTGCGCCATGTGTATGTACTCTGTGCTTACCCCGATGAAAACTAATGACCTGAGTATATATAGCATGCAGTAATATTATATTATTCCATCAAAGACTTTACCACTTAAACTGAGAATTTAATGACATCCTTTGTGATGAACACGTTATTTTCAATTATTACGTAAACAGTTTTTCATTAGTTTAAACCTTGATCATAACAAAAGGTTAGATTCTATGTCTATAAAATTAATACTCACTTATTCTTTAAATCCGGCTTGGCAGGTTTTTTTATTTATACAGCCACAATAAACAACATCACACACAAATAAAAACTAATTGTTTATCTTAAATTACGCGGAACATAAAACACATTCTAATTGCGCGCGGAAAAATTTAGTTTTAATGTTTTTGTAATCAGCTGTCAGGCAACGGTTTGATAACAAACAGCCACACTCCGATTTCCAGCATGGAGGCCGAACGCATTCCTCTAATGTTTGTTTTGTTTTTCACCAAAGAGGTTAAGATGCAATGTACACACACATATAGTTTACATGGAAAATCAGCTTCGTGTATCTAAAACTTGTCTTAATTCAACGGTGTTTAGAATATGGAAGTATATTAAATCCATTTCACACGCAAAGAGTATCAATAAGACGCCTGTCCAGAATTGTGCAGTCGATATTTGTGATACTTGTAGGAACACGGCCGCTGGGGCGGCCAGCGGTTCGAGCACTGAATTCAACATTTGTGAATGACGTCGATTAGCAAAAGTTGGCAAAGAAGCGGCTTTTATTTATTCTCATTCAGACGATTCTGTTTCTCATTCTTAATTAGACTTTACGTTGAGGACGTTGTTTCAATATCTCTGTAACATTCAAGTAACATTCAAACTTTTATATTGTTTGTAACACTTCATTTAATAACTGCTTATACGCGTTAATATGTGTTAATATCAATATATATCAATCAATCACCTAAAAGGAAACCGTTACATAAATCTATATGAAAAGTGTCTCAAAAATCATATCCATGCGAAACTATGATCACTTTCACATTCCACCACTAAACTTTGGTGAGATAGATTTCAACACCAATATTCAAATGCACGAACTGTATCTATTGAATCCAACAGGTTTCAAGTTTCACAAAAGCCAGACACAAATTTTATCTAATGGTTTATACGCATCACTGATAATAGGAATAACACTGATTGTAAAATATATTCTACTTAAAATAACACAATAATTAATTTTCGAAACAAAAATTAGTTATATAATATGCACAAAATTGAGATTAATAAAAGAATAAAAACTCTTTTTCACTTGAACGAATGGTCCAAAATGTTACGGCGGACTGGCCACTCATTTGCTTGTCAGATTAGAAACATAACTATTCTAATTTTAAATGCGTCAAGGTTTAAAAAACGGAAATAAATTATCATCGGTGAATACTTTATTGGTAAATCCAAATCAATATAAAAAATATGTTGTTTTGAAAAACTTATTTTAACATGTTTTATTTAGGTTTATTTCTAAACGACTTATATTAATTGTCGTGAACTGAGCGTGGCCTCTGTGACGTTGTTATATTGTTTAAAGAAAAATGTTTGCACAATTTCAAAATGCCGTGTAGTGTCGGCTTAGAATAACTCTACCCCATTTCTACCCGTGGGTGATCGTAAGAGGCGACTAAGGGTATAGGGGCTTTTTAAGTGATATTTGGGCGATGTGGTTGGAGACCCGTCACCAAAATCATTTATTATTACCATCTTTTCCCCAATCAACTTCCAAAAGTGGCTGAGGAATTTCTCATTCCAAAGCTCTGGCTACCCCGTTAAGGGATTTATAGCCGTGAGTATATGTATGTATGTATGATGTTTGCAATTTATTTCAAAGCAAATATTTTACATTAATCTGCAGGTTGTATGCAATATTATTTTAATTTTTGAAAGAGATAATAAACATGCTCTTTTATTCTTCATACTTCGGACGCCTGCCTTTTTGAGCACACTTTCAATTTGGTCCAAGTGTGTCTTTCGTGGCCGTCCTCTACTAACATTACCTTCCACATTAGCTCTATAGATACCTTTTACCAATTTCCTATCATTCATCCTCTCGATGTGCCCAAACCATCTCAACATTCCTTTTTCTATCTTACTTACAATATCATCTTTTACACCACACCTTTCACGAATGACATCGTTCCTCACACGATCACATAACCTAACATTACAAACTTTTCTGAGGGACCTCATTTCTACTGCATTCTCTCTGATTTCATGCTTCTTCTGCCACACCCAACATTCACTGCCATACATAAGTGTAGGAACAAGAACGGCATCATGCACATCATAAAAGAGCATGTATGAAAAGATTGCTGGATGTAGACGAAGCAAGAGAGGTTTGCCAGGATCGTACGAAGTGGCGATCGATAGTCTCTGCCTACCCCAATGGGAATTAACGGCGTGAGTATATGTATGTATGTATAATAAACATGTGGTATGGACCTCTCTTATTATATTAAAAAATCATTGAGTCCGAACTATACCCCACTATACCCCGAAAATACTTCATAATATATTTCTAATACTTCATAGGTATGTGCACTAAAAATATTTATTGTAATACTAGTGGATCGTCCCAGCTTCGCACGGGTAGCGTTGTTTTTTTAAATATCTGAGGTTTCTTTCTTCAGTCACTGCTCAAGCATTGTGAAATTCAGCGCAATGTTTTCAATTTATTAAATTTATAGCATTCCCTAAACAGTGTAGTTTGGTGATTTTAAATGCGCTTTGATGAACGGTTCAGTATTTCCGTTTAATAGCAAATTTTGGAATAAAACTCTATGAAGTATTAATAACAATCTAAAATATAAATCATTACGTGATGTAGGATGCAACTACTGGCGCCATCTAGTATGTTATATGTAAATTAGTAAAGATTTGGTTTTGGTCACGGGCGCGATGGCTTATTTTATGTATAATTTCGGTGTTTCTCTATCGATTTCTATGATTCTTTTTTTATTGAATAGGTAATAATGTTACCTTTTTTAGGTTAGAGATGAGTGAGAGGTTAACAAACGTAAGAGTAAACAAATATAATCAGAATGTTCCGAACTGCTAAGCTATCAGGAATTACACGTGTTATTGTGAGTCAATCGTAAAAGATAGACATAAACTGTTGAGAATTTTTTTTAGATAATTTTATGAAGAATAATTCCGCCACACATGATTTCTATGTAAGTTAAACCATTGAGGCTGCACATGCGACGGAAGCTTAAAAAATGGAGTAACTTCACCCGTTTTCCCAAAATTTCCCAAAATTCCCCTTTACTGCTCTGCTGGAAAGTATACAAAAACCTGCGCAGGTGTATGAAGAATAATTGTACCAAGTTTCGTGAAAATCCGTCGAGTAGTTTTTGTTTCCATAAGGAACATACAAACCGACAGACAGACAGACAGACAGACAGACAGACAGACAGACAGACAAAAATTTTACTGATTGCATTTTTGGCATCAGTATCGATCCCTAATCACCACCTGATGGTTATTTTGAAAATATATTTCATGTACAGAATTGACCTCTCTACAGATTTATTATAAGTATAGATTACTATTTTAGAAAGATTTCTTGACTCGATTGTCCCCAATTTGTCACATTAAAGTTGGTAAAATAAATTTAATTAGTACAAAATATTTTTACATATATTGACTTAGTTTTCACTGTTTTTTTTATCTGCTATCATAGCTAGTAACAGCTGTATAGTGTCGGCTTAAAATAGCACCAACCCATTTCTAACAGGTATTGAATCTCTAAGCGATTATTGGGCTATGTAGATGCAGACCCATCACTAACTAACAGCACTTTATTTTAGTATCTATTCTTTACTCAACTTTTAAAAAGGGTTACGTAATTTCTATTTCTGAGGAATAAAAGAACATGTGTGAAAATATTATAACCGATTATAAAACTCAAACGTACACGCCGGATATAGAAGAAGAAGAAAGAAGAAAAACATTTATTCGCTGCTACACACGTACAAAGGAAGACACAGCACAAAAATAAGTATATAAAAACACACCGAAAAATAATAATAAAAAGACAATATCTTATATACACACTAATTCCAAGTCATAAAAGAAAAAAAAAACTATAGCCGTATAACCTGCGTAGTAGCAACAAATTTGGAAGCTGCCTCAGCATTATCTTTGTGAAGTGCAACTTAGTCATGGGATTCCTCACAATGTTTTCAAAAAGACAAATTGGTGTAGGCCCGACCCGTGATTTAAACCCTCATCTTCACGATAAGCGGTGTCCTACCCACTGAGCTATCAAGTTCCGACATTTTTTTATTTATAAGCATAAATAAACGTTGATTTTTTACATACGAGTACAGTTTTTGCTTTTATCTATACAATTATAAGGTTGTCTTTTTTCACTTGTTTGATGATACTCTTCAGAATAAAAAAATAACTTTGTATGTTTTGAAAAACAAACTATCGTCATTATAAATACATACATACATATACTCACGGCTATAAATCCCTAAAAGGGGTAGCCAGAGCTAAGGAATTAAAAATTCCTCAGCCACTTTTGGAAGTTGCGTGGGGAAAAGATGGTGAAATAAAGGTTTTTGGTGATGGGTCCCCAACCGCATCGCCCAAAAATCCCTTAAAAGCCCCAATACCGTTAGTCGCCTCTTACGATCACCCACGGGTAGAAATGGGGTAGTGTTATTCTAAGCCGACACTACACGGCAAATACTATTATTAAAATTACTAAAAAATATAAAAAACTGCTTTCCTTACACAATATTTGTATATAAGCAATATTTTCTACGATAAGGCTATAGTGTATCGTGCGATGGGTATCAACAACTATTATTTACCATGTTTCCCTTTTTGCGTTTCTAATTTTAAGGCTTCATCTTTTTGGGATAAAAAGACAAGACAAAAGGCATTTATTACAAGAAAAACACATTACATTGAAATTTACAATGATTCACGCACTAGGCATTGCCTGTATCGCATGAATCTAGGGAACACATTTAAAATACACAACAAATGATACAAATCTTAATTAAGAGAGACAAAAAAACAAAATTACAAAAGCAACTAAGCAATAGTTTGTGAATATTGCGAAGTGTTACGAGTGTATGTGTGTGTGTGTATTGGATATGTATGTGAGAATGAATGTATGTGTGACTGTGTGTATGTGCGAGGGTGTATATTTGTGAGTGAGTAAGAGTGCCGTGAGTATGCTTACATTTACAAGCAATGTATATTAACGGATGAACCTGCCACCCACCACGTGAGTACACTGTCCAAACAAAACGTGGGCACTCTGAACACCAGGTGACAAAGTCACGTGATGTTCAGAAGTATTAGTACCTCTGCCAACCCCTTCGGGGATATACGACGTGAACGTTTGAATTTTAGAGATTAATAAAACAATGAATTTTTATATTGCTGTGTAGTGTCGGCTTAGAATAGCACTACCCCATTTCTTCCGGTGGGTGTAAGAGGCGACTAACGTTATTGGGGCTTTTAAGGGATTTTTGGGCGATGCGGTTGGAGACCCATCACCAACAACCTTTATTTCACCATCTTTTCCCCACGCATCTTCCAAAGGTGGCTGAGGAATTTCTAATTACTTAGCTCTGGCTACCCCATCAAGGGATTGATAACCGTGAGTATATGTATGTATGTATGGTTATTAAGAAATGAATGGATAAAGTGAGTAACTACCGTACTTCCCGCTAGCCAGGATAGTTATTGCTAATAATCACTTCATCATCCTGTTGATTCCATGCCAAGTTAAATAGATTAAAAACACGCTTTACAAAAATCTGGAAGATTCTTTTTTTAATGTATTCGGAAATAATATTACACCGATCAAGTTAGCCCCGAACTAAGTACAACTCAATGACTTGTATTATGGGATATCAACTCAAAATCTATTTAATATTATATAATACGCATATAAATATCATTGCCGTGTAATGCCGGCTTAGAATGTCGCTACCCCTTTCTACCCACGGGTGTCGTAAAAGGTGACTAAGGGTATTGGGGCTTTTTATTGGATTTTTGGGCGATGCGGTTGGAGACCCATCACCAAAAACCTTTATTTCTACCATCTTTTCCCCACTCAACTTCCAAAAGCGGCTGAGGAATTTCTAATTCCTTAGCTCTGGCTACCCCTTTTAGGGATTTATAGCCGTGAGTATATGTTATGTTTTCAAAATAAAAAGAATATTTCTCAGTTTTTTAAACGTCACAAACTTAGGTATGTGTCAAATCTAAATCTACTTCAGAATCCGAAGATGTATTGTTGCGAGAAGAACCCATAAGAACGTCGTATTATGGGATACTAACTCAACGATATATTTAAAATTATATATTACACATGTAAACAACATCCAAGACTAAGAAACAATCATTTGAGCTCATCACATAAATGTTGCTCTCAGCGGGTATCGAACCCGCAACCTCCGGACGAGAAGGTAGTCACCTATCTACTCGGCCATAGACGTTTTCAAATTGACAGTCGGTTGTTCAATTTTGTACACCCCTATCTTTAGATAGTAAAAAACATTGTTTATGGTATTATAAGAATTTCATACAACAAGAAAAGTAAAACAAAACTATTGTTTGACATCTACCCTTAAGAGGGTAGTTAAATTTTAAGCGGACACTATTCACTAAAAACTGGTATTCAATGACTATTTTAATAAAGATGATACAACAATATCTTTTGTTGGTTAAGAAAAAACATTAACGTGTAATTTTGTCACGACAATGATTGATGTATGTGATTAACTCCACGTCATCTTATAAGAAGATAGGCTATTTTTAGCAACACTTATATTCATAAAAAGTTCGCATTCTAAAGAATATGCATTCACCTTTATACATACATATACTCACGGCTTCTAAATTCAAAGGGCAGAGCTTCAGAAGTAGAAATCATCCTGCTAGTTTCATAAGAATCAACTTACGGTTTAGGTCATTTGTTAAAATTATTGTTGGGCGATGTAGCTGAAGATCCACTAACCATTCTTCATTTTACAATAGTAGTGCCGGCTTAGAATGTCGCTACCCCTTTCTACCCACGGGTGTCGTAAGAGGCGACTAAGGGTATTGGGGCTATTTATTGATTTTTTGGGCGATGCGGTTGGAGACCCATCACCAAAAACCTTTATTTTACCGCCTTTTCCCCACTCAACTTCCAAAAGTGGCTGAGGAATTTCTAATTCGTTAGCTCTGGCTACCCCTTCTAGGGATTTATAGCCGTGAGTATATGTATATGTATGTATGTATGTTTCTACACGGATGCTCTGGCTAACCTTTATTTGTGTTTAAAGCCGTGAGTGTATGTTAGGCAACTAAGGGTATAGGGTTTTTGAGAGACCCATCACCAACGATACTTTATCTTTTTCCCTGTTAACTTCCAAATGTGCTAATAAATAAAGAATAAATGTGGCTGAAGAGTTTCTAGCTCTGAAGCTCTGGCTACGCCTTTTTGGGATTTATAGCCGTGAGTATATTTATGTATGTATGTAGTTGAAGATTTTGTTTATTTTTTATTATTATTTTAATTAAAGTTTGTGATTATAAATTATATTACTTACCTCCTCAATAGAGTTAGCTCTGAACATGAAGCATTGCAGTAATCCTTGATTCTCGTTAAAGTGTAGATAGAACAGCTCTTCAGGGGTACCGGGCACTTGAGATGTCCTAGAAACAGAAATATCAGATAATATAATAATCTTATAGTTTACGATCTATCTTATAAAGGCGGGGGTTCGAAGTGAGAAGAACAAAAGTGCATGTATGAGAAGAAAAATGAATGTGAGGGAAGCAAGAGAGGTTTGTCAAGATCGTACTAAGTGGCGATCGATAGTCTCTGCCTACCCCAATAGGAATAATGGGCGTGAGTATAAGTAAGTAAGTAAGTTATCGTTTACGACTAATATTACCGAAGGGGTGGGAGAGGTTCAATAAAATTCTGAATATCACTTGAAGTTTCGTTAAGTGACTAAGGATCCACTTTTTCAACACTCACTTACCCTTAGTAGTTAAACATATGAATGCTATATTAATTCTGTAAGCTGCCAATCTTGAACTTCAGAGTATTAAGGCCTTTTAAGTGATTATTGGACATGTGGCTAGAGACTTATCAGCGATTATCCTTTATTCAATTATTTATTTGTTCATACATAATAACCATCATTACAGGCACAGCCTAATGCAATGGCATCGAAAAACATAAAAACTTCTTTAATATATTCATAATAAATTATTAACATTAATAAAAAGTAACTAATTCTAACGTATATGTAATTTAATATTTAATTTCTTCACTTGTAGCAAATTATGTTTAATGCTACTATTGTGAATTCATTCAGAGTACACCAAAACAAGTCTACATCCTCATTCCTCAGCAATTAAATTTAATGTTCTAAGAGCCCGAGTGAGCCGAGTGAGTGAGTTATCTTTTCCTCGAGCCAAGAGCATGTATGAAAAGATTGATGGATCTAAACAAAGCTAAAAAGGTTTGCCACGATCGTGCAAAGAAACCATCGACACCCAACTAGCAAAAAGTCGTATAAGATTTTTTTCTTATGACTATAGATCGAAAGACACTCGTATAAAAGCTCGTCTTTTACCAAAAAGCCGTATAAAACAAGTTTTCTAGATATATTAGTATCCAACTCTTTTTAGTTTTTTAAACATGTTGAGTAAACGTTGATATGACGAATTCATATCGCGTTTACTCGATAACCGTATAAAGATAACTCTTATTGCCTTTATACAACTGTAAGTCTCATGACAGCTTTATGAGCGCAACTTTAATGCTTTTTTGTCGTATAACTTGCTTTTATAACAGCGTCGTTCTAAAAAATATTCTTACAGCATTAATGCACAATATAAGCGGTTCATTCAACTAAATAGCATCTGGGTTACTATAATAGCACTAATTGTCGTATAATTGTTGTATGAAAGGCTATCTTTCGATTTGAAAATATAAGTTAGGCAAACGCTCTCTTAAATAATTTATTATAGCCACAGGGATCCTATGAATATTATATGAAAGCCATAATACAGCGTAAAAGTTGCATGATAGTTGAACAAAATCTTTTACAGAACTGCGGACGCCATTTCGTCGAGTTTGGATAGTATATAGAGAGGTTTTTATACATCAAAAATCGATTATAATAGGTAAAAAAGAACTAAAAGAAGTGGAGGTTTTTGACGGAAAGTAAATTAAATGTACTTAAGATTATACCTATTTATACGTCAGCAACGGATAAGAGGGATAAAAATATATGCCGTAGAAAATATTCATGCTTATACTAATATTATGTGAACCATTTACTGTTACTTCTTTCGAAAGTACAGTGGCAGCGACAGATCTAAATTTATAAGCTACTAGTGGCCCCGGCTTCGCACGGATGGTGTTAAGTTTGTATACTCTTGTGTTTGTATCCGACTCTTTTTAGTTTTTTAAACATGTTGAGTAAACGTTGACTTGACGAATTCATATCGCGTTTACTCGATAACCGTATAAAGATAATTCTTATTGCCTTCATACAACTGTAAGTCTCATGACAGCTTTATGAGCGCAACTTTCATGCTTACGAAACCCTCTACGATATTTAGCATGATGATATATATCCTATGTCCTTTTCCTGATTCTAAGCTACCTCTCTAACAATTTTCAGCCAGAAAGGTTCATCCGTTCTTGAGTTATAAATAGTGTAACTAACACCACTTTCCTTTACATATATAGATTTAGAACCCAAATACTAATAAATGTTTTTTTATTTTTTGTTGTTATCAAGATGCTTTAGAATACGGGTATACAACAATATGTCTTTTGTAAAAGACATTGTGTGGTTAATTTATGATGGCTGTTAACGCTGAGGGAAAATATCGTGAGGAAACCCACATGGCTAAGTTGTACTTTTCATGTGACAGTGTATTCGTACAAAACGGCGATAGGCCTGCCGATATCCATTTTTTCGATATATTTTTTGACTCTCTTTCGATATATTTTTACTAGTTGGGCAGTCTCTGCCTACCCAAATGGGAAATAATGGTCTGAATGGTGAAGTAATGGTGATATGTATATGTATGTTTCCCTACGCGACTTCTAAAAGTGGCTGAGGAACTTCCAACTCTGAAGCTCCAACAACCACATTTTAGAATTAATACACTTGAATATACATAAATAAAAATATATATCATAATATTTATATGTATTATAACTATTATAAGTTTTAATTTATTGTATCATATGTATTTTATCTTGTTAATAGTTTATTATTTTATAACTAGATTTAACTATGACTGGATTGTTGTATTGATTATGTAGATTAACGCATAGTCATCAGTTTCACCATGTTGTTGTACATCTATCTCACATGACTCTAATTTATTGACCTCTCCATTCAAAGGTTGTCTGGAAGAGATCGCTTTTAGTGATAAGACCGCCAATTGAGAATAAATGTCTCTATTTCTCTTTCTTTCTTTCTTTCAATTGTACTTTTGTTAATTCATTCTGTGTACTTGTAAATTTTTCTCCATATTTGATCTGCAATAAAGAGTTTTCTATTCTATACCTTTTTAACTTATGTTTTTTCACATTGCACGTACCTCAAAATATCTATTAATCGGTGTACTAAGACAGGCTCAAAGTTCCCATTGTACGCTTTCAGACAGCCGTCTTCTATCACTATGCTAAGCTGAAACAAAAATATATTACTAATTAAAAATAGCTGGTTTCTGCATTGTGAAGAACAAAAAAAATAAAAAAGTTAGCCCCAAAGCAACAACAATTTAATGACTTGTGGTATGTGATACGATGTCAAAGATATATTTAAAACCATATATAAAAAACCCAAGACTAAAACCATTATTCATATTCATCATATAAATAAGATGAGGTCCCTCAGAAAAATTTGTAATGTTAGATTATGTGACCGAGTGAGAAATAATGTTATTCGTGAAAAGTGTGGTGTGAAAGATGATATTGTAAGAAAGATAGAAAAAGGAATGTTGAGATGGTTTGGGCACAAAGAGAGGATGGACGATAGAAAATTGGTAAAAGGGACCTATAGAGCTAGTGTGGATGGTAATGTTAGTAGAGGACGACCACGGAGAACACACTTGGACCAAATTGAGAGTGTGCTCAAAAAGGCTGGCGTCCGAAGTATGAAGAATAAAAGAGCATGTATGAAAAGATTGATGGATGTAAACGAAGCTAGAGATACCTACCCCAATGGGAACTAATGGCGTGAGTATATGTATGTATGAATGTAAATATAGCCTACAACTGTATTAGAACCCGCAATCCACAGATCACGAAGCTAGTCACCAATTAGTGAGCTCAGAGGAGTTTCCTCATAAATACTTCATTTTTATCATTACCTTATCATTGATACCAGATGCTCTTATCTCCTTGAAGATCCAGGGTATCATGGCGTTGGAGAACCTGGGATCCATGGAGGTGGATCCCAGGTATGTCACCGAAGTTAGTCTGGTCTTCATGCTGAAGCTACAAATAATATACGATGAATAATTAATGAATAATTAGTAGTAGGCAGTGACTATCGATCACTTTTGCTTCTGCAAATCACTTTTGCTTCTGTTACATTCATCATTCTTCTCATACTATACTTCGATAGTCTCTGCCTACCCCAATGGGAACAATGGGCGTGAGTGTAAGTAAGTAAGTAAGTAAGTAATTAGTAGTGTCGGCTTAGAATTGCACCAGCCCATTTCTTCCGGTGGGTGTTCGTAAAAGGCGACTAACGGTATTGGGGCTGGGGGGAATTTTTGAACCATCACCAACAACCTTTAATCCACCATCTTTTCCTCACGTAACTTCTAAAAGTGGCTGAGGAATTTCTAATTCCCTAGCTCTGGCTACCCCTTCAAGGGATTTATAGCCGTGAGCATATGTATGTATGTTAAATTAATTGTAATTTATTAATTAGTGAGAGCGCTTTACATGCAGGGGACGCAAGTTCAAATTCTGAGGTCGGGCCTACACTAATGTGTCTTTTCACGTAAGGGATTTAAAAATAAATATCGTTGGTTAATCCCGATTATAATGTATAATGTCTATGTCGTGGCCATATCGTAGATTTGAACACATTGTGAAATGATCACATTTCATGATGTGGCAAACTTAATTTGACCAGACCATAAAATCGTAGAAATTGGGTAACCAATGAAATGCGATCCAAACCCTACCGTTTTTTTTAACATTTTGGTCAGGTTTTTCGTAATTAGCAAAGTATTCGAAAACCTTTTCCTCGAAAACTCTTTTGTTGTTACTTTCTTCCTCGTTTAATAACGAATTATTAACTTTTTTATTGCGAGAAATAACACTTTTGACAGCGGCCGCCATCTTCACTCATAAACATAGCGGTTTCAGCGCCTCTACCGGTAATTAATGTAACTACTTTACGATATGACCAAATAATCTTAACCATTTCATGAAGAGGCTGCGCGTTTAGTTGGCCATATCGAGAAACGATATCTTATCATTGATCTGCCCAAACCACATCACGATGTGGCCAATAGACAGTTGAATATTTCATGAAATACGACCATTTCATGAAATGATCAACCATTTCATGATATGTTCTGTTTACGATATGGCCACGACATCTACACACCGCTGTGGAAACAGCAAAGATATACTGGCCAGTACACCCTGCTGTGTACCAACTTATAATTTGTATCTATGCTTAACTCGAAAAACATTTACACTCCGCGATGTAGGAATATGAGTGAGACGCTGCTATGTGCGTTTGAGTCCGCAGTAGTATGCGCTCTAACATGACTCCCACAGTACTCCCCTCCTAGTCGATACGACGATATCAAAGCTAGAAGGTACCTATTACCAATTACCAAATTCAGTGTGAGCAATGAGGCCGGTGATTGCATGCCTGTAGATGCTCTGCTGAATGAATGGTGTGGTGAGGTAAGCGAGGAATAGAAGTTGCGGGTAGATCGAGAAAGAAGCGTGTGTTCTTATCGAGGGGTCACCACTGTGGAAACAGCAAAGATATACTGGCCAGTACACCCTGCTGTGTACCAACTTATAATTTGTATCTATGCTTAACTCGAAAAACATTTACACTCCGCGATGTAGGAATATGAGTGAGACGCTGCTATGTGCGTTTGAGTCCGCAGTAGTGTGCGCTCTAACATGACTCCCACACCGCGAAAGTTCAAAAAGTGTTTTAATTTATTATGGTTGTTAATTGTGAGGGAGAGTGAGGACCCGAAGTATTATCCCCACTGCCATCCCTTTGAGTATATACGACGTAAATGTTTAGTTTCTTATTATTTATTTTATAAATTATAACAACCACTAGGTAGATCCATGGTAAAAAAAGATAAGAGACAGAAAATATTTATTTCAAAATAAAAAGAATTGGTATCTATTTTTTGAACGTCACAAACTTACGTATATTTTTAATACAACTGACTCTACTTCGGATTAAAAAAAATATAAAAAAAAACACTGTTTATTTTAAAGGTTTGTTAACATTTATAATTATAATACAGAGGGTTTTAATCTATACTTATAAAATAGATTGTGGCCCTTGGGGAGTCTAATATAAGCTTTTAAAATTTTACTGGATTAAAATGTTATAATTTAAAAAAAAATCTTTCCTTTATTTATTCTTTATTTATAAGTAATAATCCCCACATGCGACATGATAGTCCAGTGGGTAGAACACCCGCCCGAAAACAGAAGGGCGTGAGTTCCAATCCTGGGACGGGGCCTACACCAATTTGTCTTTTCTAAAGTCATATGTGTGGTTAGTTTATCATGGTTGCTAACGGTGAGTGAAAACATCGTGAGGAAACCCACATGGCTGAGTTTTACTTAGTCATGTGACAGTGTATTCGTTCAAAACGGCGATAGGCCTGCCCCCTATCACGTGAGTACACTGTCTAAGCAAAACGTGGGTACCTTCTCTGGAAACTAGATGGCGCTTGCCATGTGAGTTCAGGAGTATTGGTACCTCTGCCAACCCCTTCGGGGATAAACGGCGTGAACGTTTACGTTTATGTAATCCCCACATGAGGTTTTCATGAACAAAAATATTTAAATTAAAATGTAATAATTAATCAATAAAAATAAAAAGTATCTTATTTATTTCGAGGTGAAGGGCGATGGGTTCACATATTTACCCTCAATTAAGTGTTTTTAATGCACTTTTCATTTTGTTTTGTTTAAAATTAATAAGGTCAAGACTTAGTTGCTTAGGCAAGTGGTTAAGTATATGAGGCAATATGCGAGTCCACACCCTCCTCCCGTATTCATTACTACTAGTCGGACATACATACAGTGGCAGATAATTCAGTGGTCTAAGGTTATTAGTTCTTGTTACTTTAGTGAGCGATTGGATTTGACTGTGATACTCTGATATAATTGCAATCTTAACTTTATCGTAAACATTGATAATTTTATAATATTGGAATAAATCATTATAATTGTTTTTAAATTTACATTTTATTTTAGAGGGAACAATTACTTTCTGATGTCTTAATTGTAGGTCATATATATTTTGTAGATAGGTTTTGTATGTTCTGCCATAACTGGAGATACCGTAACTGATTACTGACACTGCTGGTGCCATATACAAGAGCCTTAGGGTCTGGTAAGGCAATTTACATTTCATTTTACTTAGTTTTGCTAGAATTGCTCTCAGCTTGTATCATACGTGTTCCACTTGGGGTCCCCAGTTAAGTTTATGATCAACAACTAGTCCCGGTATTCGGAAGATTCGGAAGGTGTATTGTTGCGAGAAGAACCCGTAAGAAACTCAGCAACACACATCTTTTTTTTGTCATATTACAATGTTGGTGTATCTCTGGATTTGGAAATATCCTGAATAGAGCCCTGATGACACTGAGCAGTTTCATCTATCATAATTATAATCATTTAAACTGTAATGAGCTTTTAAATGAAGACTGCGTTTTATTATGGCAAATATTTAACACAGCAACTGAAATCCTTTTTAGGCAACTTTCTATTAAGTCTCAAAAAAAATAACTTTGCAGTGATTAAATATTAGATCTTAGCAACTATTAAACTATACAAGCAACAAAATGGTAGGATCAAAAAACTAAAAAAACGGCTGCTGCTGTAAGGTATCAAATATATCAAGCGGGATCAGTGTAAAACTGGTTAAGGTATTATAAAACCTAATGTGGCGACTAATTTTTCCGAGGGGATATCATACATTCTTCACTGGCAACTATTGGATTTCATTATAAAAATACACATCTGGCAGCGATTTTGAGGTAGCTTGAAAACTGAAAATGAGTATTATAATAATACATACATTTACTCACGGCTATATTTCCCTAGAAGGGGTAGCCAGAGCTAAGGAATTATAAATTCCTCAGCCACTTTTGGAAGTTGAGTGGGGAAAAGATGGTAAAAATAAAGGTTTTTGGTGATGGGTCTCCAACCGCATCGCCCAAAAATCCAATAAAAGCCCCAATACCCTTAGTCGCCTCTTACGACACCCGTGGGTAGAAAGGGGTAGCGACATTCTAAGCCGGCACTACACGGCAAATGAATTTCTTCTAAGGCGACAATAGGCTTTCATAAATTCTAAAATGTATTTGTAATAATTATAATAATGTATTTGGATATTAGAATATTGTTTGCAGATCCGTAAATTCTTGAAAATGCGGCAAATGCGTTCATGTGTCTGAGCAGTGTGGAGGCTGCGGAGCGGGGGGTTGAGCGCGTTTCTAGCCATTAGCAAGTGGCAAGTTTTTGTGACTATAATATTAAGTAAAGGCAAATATTTAACACGGCAACTAAAATCCTTTTTAGGCAACTTTCTATTAAGTCACAAAAAAACTAACTTTGCAGTGATTAAATATCTTAGCAACTATTAAACTATACAAGCAACAAATTGCTAGGATCAAAAAACTAAAAAAACGGCTGCTACTGTAAGGTATCAAATATATCAATCGGGCTCAGTGTAAAACTGGTTAAGGTATTATAAAACCTAATATGGCGACTAATTTTTCCGAGGGGATATCATACATTCTTCACTGGCAACTATTGGATTTCATTATGAAAATACACATCTGGCAGCGATTTTTAGGTAGCTTTAAAACTGAAAATGGGTATTTTAATAATGTATTTGGATATTAGAATATTGTTTGCAGATTCGTAAATTCTTGGAAAGGCGGCAAATGCGCTCGCTGGCTTTTTTTTATTTTTGTGACTATTATATTAAGTAATTTACATATTATGTGTATTGAAGTAAAAATTAATAAAAATAAAATAAATTAGGTTAGGTTAAAAGTTGCTTCTCCCACCCTAATGGGCAGATGCAATTAAGTTAGGGAAAGAAAACAGAGGGGGGAAGGGGGGGCGAAGCCCCCCGCATTAAAAAACAATTAATCACCACAAATATATTTGTGCTAGGTTAGGTTAGGGTTAGCTTGTGCCCCTTAGAGCGGAAATAGGCACCCCGCGAAGCGGGATGACGTCGACACGCTGTTAGGTTTGGTTAAGTTGTGTAGGTTCATTTAAAAAAGAGGAATGTTAATAAAATAGTCCAAGAAAAGTTTTATAGCATGTCACAATTTGGTTAATTAAGATCCCTAGAGCTAGAGCCAAAAGTATTTTTTTAAGATCTTGTTTGTATTTATTTCAGACCTTGGTCATGTTTATATACAACCCCAATTAAGAATTTATGAAAGCCTATTTTAACTTTTTTATCCGCCAATAATTTGTCGCCTTAGAAGAAATTCAATTGCCACAAAAGAAAATCACTGCCAGATAAAATTTAAATAAAACCTCAAAACTCATTAAAAAGCCGCCGCTTTCTGGTTAAGATGCTACCTCTAATTAGTCGCCAAAGTAGATTATTTACTATCCATTTTCAGTTTTTTTACGACCCGGAATGGTATCAATTTGTCGCCGCGTTAAATACATGCCTTAAGTAAATTACATATTTTTTGTATTGAAGTAAAAATTAATAAAAATAAATTAGGTTAGGTTAAAAGTTGCTGCACCCAGCCTAGTGGGCAGATGCAATAAAGTTAGAGAAGGAAAACAGAGGGGGGACGGGGCTAAGCCCCCCGCATTAAAAAACAATTAATCACCACAATTGTATTTGTGATAGGTTAGGTTAGGGTTAGCTTGTGTCCCTTAGAGCGGAAATAGGAACCCCGCGAAGCGGGGTACATCTACTCACTGTTACTGTTACTCAAAGTAGGTAGGTTCATTTAAAAGAGGGAAGGTTAATAAAATAGACCAAGAATAGTTTTATAGTATGTCACAATTTGGGTAATTTAGATCCCTACAAATGTAGCCAAAAGTATTTTTTTAACATCTTGTTTGTATTTATTTCAGACCTTGGTCATGTTTATAGACAACCCCATTTTAGAATTTATGAAAGCCTATTTTAACTTTTTTATCCGCCAATAATTTGTCGCCTTAGAAGAAATTCAATTGCCACAAAAGAAAATCACTGCCAGATAAAATTTAAATCAAACCTCAAAACTCATTAAAAAGCCGCCGCTTTCTAGTTAAGATGCTACCTCTAATTAGTCGCCAAAGAAGATTATTTACTATCCATTTTCAGTTTTTTTACGACCCGGAATGGTATCAATTTGTCACCGAGTTAAATATATGCCTTTTATTATTACTTTGAATTTCTTTTCTGTTAGATTCAAAATGTCATCAGGTATTTTATTATAAAATTTTACACATAACCCCATGAAAGTAGTTACCTAAACGAATTTATTCGATCTGTAAGCACTCCGTCAACGGCCAAACTACTTAACCACTGAAATAATCGATTATTTTTTTAAAATGTCTAAGTGCTTGTCGGATTGGCCCATGGAGGGTTTAGTAGTAGTAGTATAGGTAAGAGAAGCGATATATCGAGAATTATTTGGCTCTCATTATATGTCTTTATATATTGTATCATTATGAGGAACAATTTTTTTTCACGTTTACTTTTGACAGTAACATATATTTTTGATCTGGAATCAAAACGAAAACTTTTCCTTGGTTTTCATAGAGTTTGTATGAAATATAAAGTTACATTTGCTGTTTTATAAAATGTGCAATATCTCGCAGTAGTTTTTATCGGGGTCAGCGACATACATTTTATTTATATTTGTCACTTTCGAAATTTATATTTCTCTAACCATTGATTTTATAAAAAAATATAGCTAAACCGGCAAACGTTGTTGTGCCATATAAATTATTTCTAGGGAATTTCTAGTCGATAAAATAAAAATAAATGTTAGGAGTGAACAACCCTTCTCACTTAGGAGTATAAAAATAGTTATAAATGAAGAGACCTACCGAATGTGTATGCAAAATTTCATTTAAATTGGTTCAGCCGTTTCGAAGGAGTTTGGTGACAAATGCTGGGACGCGTGAATTTTATTTATTATATAAGATGATTTAAGAAACCTGTATGTATTTTTAAAGACCTATTGAAATATACCCCACATGAATGGAAAATGATGAAAATATTATAGTTTTATTGTGTTTTATGTACCCAGTATGTTGCCGCGCTGTGCCGGCTAAGAATGTTGGCTTAACACAGCACTACCCCATTTCTTCCGTGAGTGTATGAAGCGACTAAGAGTTTGGTGTCCTTTTTAGGTACTTTGTGGATAGGCGGCTGAAAACCTCAACTATCAGTAGCTGGCAAGTTTTTGGTCCTGAAGCTCTGTCTAGCTGCACCGTAGCTACACCTTTGAGGATTACGGCCGTAAGTTTAGATAGATATACGTATACACCAATTATACTTATTAAAAAGTTAAGCCGTGTAGTGTCGGCTTAGAATAACACTACCCCATTTCTACCCGTGCTTGATCGTAAAAGGCGACTAAGGGTATAACACAACATATACTCACACCATTAGTTCCCATTGGGGTAGGCAGAATTCTCTCTCAGAAACCTCTCTAGCTTAGTTTACATACATCAATCTTTTCATACATGCTTTTTCATACATGTTATATTTATTCAGTAAATGAAACTAAAAACCAACATACTTTCATCCGATGAGGTAGACAGAGTGGACTTACAAATTATTTCGAACCTTGGAGGTGCGTAACATGCATATTTATTTCAATCGGCAATTACTGTAGTCTATGAAATATTTGAATGTATCATCGTATATTTGTAAGAATGAAACTTTTTGAGTATGTTTAAAAGTACCTACCTACTATACAATTTTATTCCCACCTAGCAGACATTCTATAAATAAAACAAACTTAATGAATACTATCAATGTAATATTTCGGCCACGGTAAAGGCTAAAAATATGTCAACGATAAAAACAATTAACTTAACAACGATACATACCAATAAATGTAAACAATTAACAGTTGAAGTCAAAAATCAATAAGCGATGTTTTGATCACTACATTGTTTAAGGTAAATTATGTATCAAAATGGAAGAAACATATGAAAACACTTATATTTTGTCACAAAAACATACTTATGAACACAACTGTTATCACGAAGTAACTTTTTCAGGCATCCGAGAAGCAAAATAGGCTTCCAGGCCAAAAAAATCACTAAAATTTGTTGTGATCGGAATGAAACAGATGATTTGTATGCATCACTGTCACTCTTGTGGAGTCAAATAGAGACATGTGATTCAGCAAGGTTGTTGATCTAAAACGCCATCTATACAATCATAATAGAACTTTATAAAGCGCAAGTGGATAGTTTTTTTTATTCTATTATAGTGCAAGAGGAATTTCATAGATGGCGTTGCTCCGGTTGTACCGGACAGCAGATTTCGATACAAGGGGTGAATAGATACGACTTTATCGGCCGAAGCGAAGCCAAAAAGGAGGTTAATGATTTTAGCAGTATATATTTGAATTTTGTACATTGCTTACATGTAAATTTACATTTTAGTATAAACGATAAACCGCAGCAAAACTTTAAACAATTGACCCAATTCTAGTTGACGAGACGAGGTATCAAAGTCAAAAGTTGAATTGGAACTACCCTAAATAGCACTACCCCATTTCTACCGACGGGTGTACGTAAGAGGCGCCTAACGGTATTGGGATTTTAAGGGATTTTTGGGCGATGTGGTTGGAGACCCATCACCAACAACCTTTATTTAACCATCTTTTCCCCCACTGAACTTTCCAAAAGTGGCTGAGGAATTTCTAATTCCTTAGCTCTGGCTACCCCTTTTAGGGATTTATAGCTGTGAGTATAGGTAGGTAGGTATTATTATATTATCAATCAACCTTTCGTGTCCCACCCACTGCTAAGAAGAAAAGGAACATATCACCGATCGCGCTTATCGTAATTTGGGCTTTGTTATGAGGGTATGTGAGCCTTTTAATGATCTCAATTGTAAAAAATCTATTTATTATGCATATACACGTAGTGTTCTAGAATTCGCTTCCTCTATTTGGTCCCCGCCTTATCTAAATTATATAAAAATGATTGAGTCGATACAGCGCATATTTATACGTCACTTGGACTTCAGAACTAAACGATGGGACTGCACATACGAAACGTCATGCAAACATCACAAAATATTACAATTTGACCAGCGCCGCATTCTTTTAGATATGTTAGTTCTGCATGATGTTTTGAGTGGTCGGATGGATTGTCCCAACGTAGTTCCCCAAATTGGACTAAACACAACACACCTGTGCGCTCAGAACTCGCCATACTTTTAGAAAAATGATTCACTTACCTTTTGCTAGAACCAACTATGCTCATAACGCGCCTATTCAACGAATTTTAGATGAGTACAATAAATATTTTTATTACCTCGATCCGTTTGCACATAGCAATAGCAAAGTCTATTTTCAAACGCCTGGTCCTAGACGCTATAGTTGCTTAGGTAGATTGAACCATTTCTATGTCCTATTATTTAAATAATGTTTTATTATTATAAATAACGTTTATGTACATCAATACAATCACATTCACATACATACACTCACATTCTCATATACACACTCACACATCAAAACACACATTACACACACCACACACATTATCATTCAAGTATCATCAATTATTATCATTATTATTATCTTCTATACTTATAATAAATCTGTAGAGAGGTCAATTCGGTATGCAAAGTTTTACTAAAGT
Source organism: Bedellia somnulentella (assembly GCA_963576735.1). Lineage (NCBI taxonomy): Eukaryota > Metazoa > Arthropoda > Insecta > Lepidoptera > Bedelliidae > Bedellia > Bedellia somnulentella. The sequence continues at coordinate 5,602,552 of OY755199.1, forward strand.
GATGCTGATTACAAAACCATTTCGAGATATTATGGTTATAAACAATATTTTCTTGAAATTATATCAATTGAAGCTAAGATGACTGTTATTTTATCAAAAAACTGTAACAGTGTTTGACCTTCAATGTTGTTTCAAAGACATACGGTTTTGCAGTTTATTAATAAAGTATCGAAAATCATAGGTTTGTTTAGTATAATATCGTAATAATTTCATTTGACATCACAAATTCGTATTATGTTTTGCAATCAGCAACATTTTTATAAAACATTTCGCTTCATTTGCATGTCGCTACGTGATTTTATCAATCGATGACGTCACAAAGTACAAAAGTTGAACAATCTTTAAAAAATCATAACTTTACAATTACTCATTTTAAATGGAAAATATTCAAATTAGTCTTTTATTTTCGTGTTTACTATCGAATAAAAATATTTAATAAATACCAAAAAAAAACTTTGCATACCGAAAAAATAACTATCAGGTGGTGATTAGGGATCGATACTGATGCCAAAAATGCAATCAGTAAAATTTTTGTCTGTCTGTCTGTCTGTCGGTTTGTATGTTCCTTATGGAAACAAAAACTACTCGACGGATTTTAACGAAACTTGGTACAATTATTCTTCATACTCCTGCGCAGGTTTTTGTATACTTTCCAGCAGAGAAGTAAAGGGGAATTTTGGGGAAAACGGGAGAAGTTACTCCACTTTTTAAGCTTCCGTCACGTGTGCAGCCTTAATGGTTAAACTTAAATAGAAATCATGTGTCGCGGAAATATTCTTCATAAAATTATCTAAAAAAAAATCCTCAACAGTATATGTCTATCTTTTATGGTTGAGACTCACAATAACACGTGTAATTGCTGATAGCTTAGCAGTTCGGAACATCCTGATTATATTTGTTTACTCTTAAGTTTGTAAACCTCTCACTCATCCCTAATTTAAAAAAGGTAACATTATTACCTATTCAATAAAAAAAGAATCATAGAAATCGGTAGACAAACACCGAAATTATACATAAAATAAGCCATCGCGCCCGTGATCGAAACCAAATCTTTACTAATTTACATATAACATACTAGATGGCGCCAGTAGTTGCATCCTACATAACAAAAATGATTTTTTTTTAGATTTTTATAAATACTTCATGGCGTTTTATTCCAAAATTTGCTATTAAACGGAAATACTGAACCGTTCATTAAAGCGCATTCAAAATCACCAAACTACACTGTTAAGGGAGTGCTATAAATTTAATAAATTGAAAACATTACGCTGAATTTCACAATGCTTGAGCAGTGACTGAAAAAAGAAACCTCAGATATTTAAAAAAACAACGCTACCCGTGCGAAGCTGGGACGATCCACTAGTATTAAATTATATTCTTTTCTCATTGTTTAGCATTTTTACATGTATATATATTTTTTCTTTTTCTGTTGTTATTCATTTTGTCTTTAGATAGTTTAGTTTATTTTTTTTTTCTTTTGAATTAACTGTGTGTGTATCTTGTTTTAACTTGTGATCATCTGTTATTGGCCTTATTTACTGTACTGTTTCAACTTACTATATAATATGTGTTGCTGTTGATGATCCTTGTATAATAAATAAAATAAAATAAAATAAGATACGAGTATGAAATTATTAGTGGTCGCCCCCCTGCTTCGCACGTTTTTTTTAATATATAAAAATTTTACTACCTAACACTTATGCAACTTGTGGGATGTACTGTACAGCATATGTAACTTCTGAAAGTTGTTGGAATATATATTAATAGGCTTTAGTTATTGCCGACCAATAAACCCACAAACAAATCTTTCTATATTCATTAAAGAAGATAAAAACTAGGCTGCGCCCTGCCGCATTTCCGCGTGAAAGTTCGATTTCATTGTACATCGTTTCCATAACAACTGATGCCACCACTTCACACCTCATTTTTACAGGAATAGTTTCTTTCCCGGAAAAAAGTACTAGACGTAATCATGAATAAGGCGTGCGTTAAGGTGGCGTACCATGAAGCTGTATCGAGCTGGTTACTATGTCAAAAAACTCTGCCTAAATAGTGCTTATTAGTGTAAAACTAAAAAACATAGTGCCTCCTTATCACACATATATTACACTCAAAAAACATTCACTTGCCCATCCAGTTAACTCGAACAACTTAATTCGGGTTAACTCGAGTTTGGCTTTTTCCGAGTTGGTACATCACTACCCGTCGCCTGCGCTTGTTGATCACCCCCACCTAGGGCTGCCATCCGTCCGGGTTTCCCCGGATTTGTCCTAGTATGGTGGGCGTCCGGGGGACGTCCGGGCGGGGTTTTTAAAAGAGTCCTTGTCATCAGGGGAAACCCACTTTTTTATTGGTAAGCGATAACTTGAAATAAATCTTAGTAAGAAATTCCGTTACAATAACCCGCATTCAAAAAGCGCGCGGCAAAATAGGTAGTCGACGATCGAGCATCGATCATCGAGCATCGATCATGATTCAGATCCGAGTTACTTGGTCCAACTAATCCGGAGTTAAGCCTTAACTCCGAGTTAGTTGGCTAACCCCGAGCCGCGCAAGTGGGCCTTAGTCTCTTAGTATAGTTAATTTATAGAAGTAGCTACCTACGTACCTACCTATTATTTAATAATTTGATTGATACCTAAAAACGAGTGTTCAATAATTATTTTGTTACCACAGTAAGAGTTATATTTTAAACATGCGTGCCTACCGATTTCATACTATTTTAATAAGAACGAATAAAAATTTAGAAAAATATGACATTGTTTTTTTTTGCTACAAATACGGCGTCCGGGGAAAAAACGAAATTTCGCCCAAATGTCCGGGTTTTTTGCCGTGTTCGTCCGGCGTCGGCAGATCAGGTGATGGCAGCCCTACCCCCACCCCACTGCCTGATCCGATCCGAGTGCGATGATCACAAACCGTTTTACTTGATCATTGAGTTCTTTAAAGTTACCTTTATCAGTAACCTACGATAAAGATTTTAATTTTTCTATATTCAAAAATGATTCGTTTGAAGATTTGCTCGTACCGGGTTGTAGTTGCTCTGAATCTAAATATTCACTGTTATCGGGCTCTGCGATATTACCACTTATGACGACATCATTTTCTGCCCTTCTGACGCACTGTTCATTTGATTGTTCTTCTATACTATCTTGATTCTTAAAGTACTGACTTATTTTAGGTCACTTTTTGTTTTGTTCTTCAGACTCCTTCTTTCGCTTTCGTTTTTCGCTTCCACTCTGATACTTTCTCAAACAACACCGTAAAAAGTTTGTATTAAATGAAAAATCTGATTGCTAAGAAATGTCAAAAAAGCGACCGTACAAATGTATGTAACGAAAGTGCACCAGTTTGTTCAATGCTTAAGTCAAGCGTGCAATTTTATAATTATTGAAAGAACGATGAACATAGGTAAATAGTTTTGGTAGTTACGAAATATCAAAATAGTGATTTGTGCTTTTCTAGGAAGATTAAAAATTAAAATGATTGTTATCTTATAAATTATTTTAAATATTAGAATAAAATTCTTACCGCGTAGACATAGTCCCTGACAATACATATATAGTAGACATACAATTGGGATATTTTCCCAATTGACTTATTAAATATATTCTCACTTGCAACAAACACCCAATTCTTACAACAATAAACAGCTAACTGCTTGAGAGCTTGCGTAATAAATAATAGAAAAGTGGAGTCTTTCTTATATACAAACTTGAATCAGGGATTCCCCGAAATCGTCAAATTGTCGGGACGCGTAGGTGAGTATACTCAAAGCGCTGTTGACCGAAACTTACAGCGGGAATTCCCCGAACATACGCAGTAATACCAACACGCGTGGCATCGGATACGTTCTAAAACTGGGTTACAACTTTTTTTTTACAAATCCTTTGAATTTTTAATACATTTTTGAACTTGCTTATGCAACTCAGTAGGTAAAAAAAAATCAAAGACAAAACTTTTTTTACTAAACATGTATGATAAATAATAAATGCTGGGAGTGGGGTTCTCCTCTGACCGGGGGCCCCTTCCGGCTGGGCGCCCGTGGCATTTTACCGACTTGCCACCCTGCAGTTATGCCACTGCCTCCGAGGTCGTCCTCTACTCAGGTTACTTTCATCCATCCTCTTTATGTGCCCAAATCAACTCAACATCCCTTTTTCTATCTTTATTACAATATCATCTTTTACGTCGCACCTTTCACGAATCACGTCATTTCTCAATCACTTAACCTAACATTACAAACTTTTCTGAGGGACCTCCCCTCAGAAAAGCTGAGTGTTACACGTGATTTTCAGAAACAGTTATACCTTTGCTACATTGTTGGATAAATACGTCATAAAAGTTTGAGTATTTTTTTACTTTTTTGATAGAGCCTGTATCATTTTAATGTATTGTGTCGAATCTGTGGAAACAGCAAAGATATACTTGCCAGTACACCCTGCTGTGTACCAACTTGTAATTTGTATTTATGCTTAGTTCGATAAACATTTACATACCGCGATGTAGGATATGAGTGAGACGCTGCTATGTGCGAGTGAGTCCGCAGTAGTGTGCGCTCTAACATTACTCCCACAAATCTAACGATAACTCTAACTTGCACATCATTTCAAGCTGTAGCAGGGAAAAGAGACATACATACAAGCATGCTTAAATATGCTCGAAAAACACAATCCTTCTTCAAAACAGATTGGTACACAGCTCAGTGCTATGATAATATTTTTCAAAATAAAACGCATTTTAAATTAACATATCTTTTTTAATATTTACCAACCAGTGAAAATACTAACAAATATTTTTTCTAACTAAGCAACAACATAGTTTGTGACTAAATTAATGATACATAAATAACTGCATATTAAAAATAATTATTAAAAATGCCAGAATAAATATTTTTACAATTGCAAAATCGAAATATAATGCTAGAAATAACATATTGAGCAATTGCGTATCTAAACATATTTTTGTTTACACAAAGCCTAATACTACATTTCTTTTGGCTTCACCCTAATATTAACAGATAAACATAAATACATATTTTTTATTAAATAAATGGCCCCGTAGCAATATATATTTTGGTATTAAAAATATTACTTTAGACAAAATATACTAAATTTGCTTATCAGCCTTTTAACTATAAGACCGAGAATTGGTAAGCAAAATGCGCCCAGAATTCTGAACATCAGATGACAAAATGTCAAACGATATTCAGGAAATCATGAATCTGCCATCCTTTTGGGGATGGCGGCGTGAAGGTTATGGCACAGATTACTGAATACTTACCAGATACTTCACTTCATAGAAAATTTCTAATACCTACTGCTATAATAGCCTACTCCGTCGCATCAGCAACCACTGGAATCTAAAATGTGCCTTAATGCTCAAGCGTATAGTTGTGGTTGCTTCACACCGCGCGATCCGATACCAATCGCAGGGCTGCCACTTCGATAAAATTAAAATAACATAACTTTTTGTGTCGATGTTATTGAGAACTGTGAATATTTATTTTATTATATGTTCTGACTTGTATGTGGCAGTACAATTTTTTTTTGTTTTTTTTTTTATACTTTAGAGCTGTACTATGCAATCTATCTATCTAAGAACATAATTAATTATAGACGTCAGGGTGTAGGTAAAATAAAATTGATTTGCACCCATCTACAGCACATAATGTACCAGACGGCATCGTAGGTACGCGTACGAACGAATTAAATACTTAGAAACTTATTAAAATATAACAACGTTCATGCGCTCCGCTCGCTCGCGACAACCGCACTGAACTAAGGCCTCCGGTGGCCCGAGACCGTTCGGCCCCGCGGTAGGTAATTATAGCGCGCAAGTACATGGAGTGACGGATGCCTGGTTATGGCTGTAGCAAGAAAATGCATTTAAAAGCGACCAACTTGCTGGAAAACCTCTCACTCTGTATCCATATATAATATATTAATAAAACATAATCTTTATAACCAATTTGGAATTTCCAATACCTTCCCCTTTTTGATATAATAATAAAATAAGAACGCAACCAATAAGTAATAAAAATGCTTTACTGAATAAATAATAATTCTGAAGACAAAATTCCTTAAAAGATGGAATCTTTATTTGAATATGCTGTTTTAATAGTTTTGCATATAATATTATTCCCCAATGGATGTTACTAAATCTATATAAAACAAAAAAAAAATACTTTCCTAATATGGAAACCTGCAAGGCTAGCACGAGCGACATTTTAACTAGATAACGCGTGGCATAATATGACAGCCATCTCTTTCGCACTTACATAGTATAGTATACTGTCATCCCATTCTAACCGATAACGTAACGGATAAAACAGCGCTCGTACTAAGCCTCTAGTATTTTTAATATGCATTCATGACGAAAATGATGCGAAAATTATTATATTCCTTTCCAAAATCCCAACTCAAATGTAATACAATATTTAACATAAATTTTATAAAACAAGCCTAATAGATAAACCCAATCACTTTATTTGGATATATAATTTATACAATTTTAATTAATTAATATTTTTAAGGAAGGTTTGCTGTGTAGTGTCGGCATAGAATAGCACTACCCCATTTCTTCCGGTGGGTGTACGTAAGAGGCGACTAACGGTATTGGGGCTTTTAAGGGATTTTTGGGCGATGCGGTTGGAGACTCATCACCAACAACCTTTATTCTACCATCTTTTCCCCACTCAACTTCCAAAAGTGGCTGAGGAATTTGTAATTCCTTAGCTCTGGCTACCCCTTCTAGGGATTTATAGCCGTGAGTATATGTATGTATGTGTATGTATTCAATATTTGTACGTATATAATGAAAATTATTTTTAGAAAAAATACACTAAATATATGTCAATAGCATCATTTGCGAATGATTTTTTAGCCTCTCAAAAACAATCGTTTATAGATATAAATAAAAGCAGTTAATGAATTTTATATTAATTTTATTAATAAAACAGTCTACAGTTGTTAAACCATATTTTTCCAATCAGAAAATTGGCTTGCCAATAATAAATCTAAGGTATTATGAACCTTAAAATGAACTTATATATATTTTACGTTTGAACATACATAAAGTGCATTTAATCCAAAAACATATAGACAAGTGCTGCCATCTTTCGCGATCCATAGGAAACGTTATAAATAATAAAATTCTGTACATTTTTACAGATCATTTAAATAACACAGTGTAATAGTTAAAAACTTACGGCTTTTTCGAATTACCAACATTTCAGGACCGAAGAAATAGATAAAATAACATATTAAATACAAAATGGGATGTTTTAGATAAATAAAACATATTTTGCTTCAAATAATATAAAGTTAAATCATCTACATAACGATATATTGCTTTCATATATCTTCAGATATTTTGCTCAAAGTAATAGAAATCGTGATACAGATAAATAATATATATTTTATTCTCGAGTATTTATTTATACCTATCTATTAAGAGATGTCTATAGCAGAAAGTTTTCTTATGAATTCGCTCCTCTGTGACGGCGTTAGTTCCTGAAAAGAATATACGTGAATAAAGTTTGTCGTCAGTATATTTCAGTATCAGGTTTTCTTTTTATCAAAGTTGTACATCATATATAAATACATATACTCATTCCATTAGTTCCTCCCCCTGACGTATCTTTTGCGACTGTCGATTGTGTCGCAAGTTGCACGATTGTCGCTGTCAATGTCATAAATTGACATGCGAATTGACACTTTTGACAGCGACAATATTGCAACTTGCGACACAATCGTGGTCGCTAAAAATACATAATCAGGGTGCCTATTGGGTTACTCTATTTGTTCTAAATATGTCCGCTATTATAATGATCTACTAACAATAAAATAATGTTTATCAAAATGTCGTGTATTATGTCCGATAAAAATAATAATATGTAAGTATTTAAGTGCGAATCCATCCACATGGGCAAGATGGGCATGCCCATCTATAATATCTATTAGGGAATCGACCTACGACCTCACACTGTTATGGTTTGGCATGATACTTACACCATGTACAAGAGATTTTCAAGGGCTTATGCCCACAACCAATTTTGAGGTCTGCAGTGAAGCGGTACAAGGTTCGACTCCCAATCTTAAGGTCTCAAAATTGATTCCGAGGGGCTGAACTCACAAATTAAATTTGTGAAGTTAACCCAGTTTGGTAGTATATTGGAGGATTGATTCGAAAACGACATGATAGTCCAGTGGGTAGAACACCCGCCCAAAAACAGAAGGGCGTGAGCTCCAATCCTGGGTCGGGCCTACACCAATTTGTCTTTTCTAAAGTCATATGTGTGGTTAATTTATCATGGTTGTTAACGGTGAGGGAAAACATCGTGAGGAAACCCACATAGCTGAGTTGTACTTAGTCATGTGACAGTGTATTCGTACCAAACGGCGTTAGGCGATAGATAGCCTGCCCCCTATCACGTGAGTACACTGTCTAAGCAAAACGTGGGTACCTTCTCTGGACACTAGATGGCGCTGCCATGTGAGTTCAGAAGTATTGGTACCTCTGCCAACCCCTTCGGGGATAAACGGCGTAAACGTTTATATATTATATATTACAGCAGATTATTGACCGTTTGCAAGATGTTGTCTTGCCAATCTTCTCACTCAACTTCAAAAAATGTCTGAGGATTTCCTTATTCTGCAGCTCTGTCCACCCCTTCGAGGCATTTATAACCGTTACTTTATGCATGTAGAATTATACTCACCATAACAAGATTATTGACCGTCTGCAATATATTGTCCTGTCTGATAGCCTTGATATTGTTGTTCAATAGAGAATTCTCGTCAGCCGCCTGCGCCTCGAGCCAGTTGCATACAGCCTCGTTATCGTGCTCCCATTGATGAGCCTGTGTTAAAAAAAATGATTTTTAAGGCAAAGCTTTCATTGTGGTGAGAATTTTTTCTTACAAATATTCGGGGTAGCTCATTGGGTAGAAATAGCTGTCATGCAGGGAGGCTTGGGTTCAAATCCCGAAGCGGGTCTACACTGATGTGTCTTTTCTAAGTCATGTTTGTACTCACTTTATCGTAGTTGTTAACGGTGAGGGAAAACGTCGGGAGGAAACCCACATGGCTAAGAAATACTTCGTCATGTGATAATTTCCAAAAACAACATATAGTAATTCTTAAATCTGTGGCTCCCCTATTAGGATAAACGTATATCGCTAGCATCCTAATAAATTATACATATTTTTTATGTAGCCTGTACTACAGTGTCCCACTGCTGGGCAAAGGCCACCCCCTGTTGAGTCCACACTTAGTCTAAAAAATAATTTGTTTGCAGTTCCAACAGTACCTTGGTCTCCCCCTGATCCTCGGAGAACCACCTCCGCAGCGTGAGGTGTCCGGCCGCGCCGCCGCCCGCCGCGCGCACCCGGCCCTCCTGCGCGCTCTGGCGTAGCAGCCGCCGTAGTCGCCAGTGGAGAGCCTCGCGGGCGCGCTGCCACGGGATTATGTCCTGTGTGTCAAGTACATAGAGGTTAAATTAGCGTGTGCATTAATGTGTGTTTTAGACGTAGCAAGTTGTAACGAGCAACTGCGTTGCCGCGGGATTATGTCCTGTGTGCGTATGGTGTTAGGGTTTAAAATGGCGTCTGTAACCATATAGATACGGCAGATTGTAGCGCGCCTGCCGCCAGTGCAGCGCCGCGCGGCTACGTTATCACGGGATTATGTCCTATGTGTGTATGGTACTAAGGTTTATTTTGGCGTATGTGAGAAAGGTATTGAGGTATATTTTGAAAGTAATCTTTCCCCGCCGCCCGCACCCGGCCCTGCGCGCTCTGACGTAGTAGACGTCGCAGTCGCCAGTGCAGTGGCTCGCGGGCGCGCTGCCACGGGATTATGTCCTGTGGGTGTATGGGGTTAGAGTTCAAATTAGCAAAAAAGATGTCACAAGTAATGAGCGGATGTGTTGCCACGGGATTTAGCTCTGTGCGTGTATGGTGTTAGAGTTTATATTAGCATATGTATAAAAGTTATTGAAGAAGGTGCCACATATTGGCGTGTGTAACGCCAAAGTGTGAATGTAGTGAGAAAGTTATTGAACCTTTTCCCGCCGCGCGTACTCGCCCCTATATAATATAATTAACTAAAATTAATGGTACCCAGTAATACATTAAGGCGGCGCTGGGGTCGTTTACTGGTAGTTCCATCTTCACGGACCAATCTCTGGTTTGAGAGTGCTTTTGCGCAGGCGTTACGATCTTTGAACCAGATTGGCAATCGCATAGATTTATACTCATGTTCGCTGGCTGACTTTACAGAATCTTCATTGTATTACTTATGTTATGAAAAAATTGATGTTTCAATGTGAAAAAGAGGAAATGAGAAGATTTAGCCAAACTATTTCATACTTATTAGGTTCAATTATAATAATGTTAATATTTGTGATAGGTATTTTGTAGTAGATATTTAATAGATGTTTAAGTTTAATATAATCGCATTGGGCTATGCCTGTAATGGTTATGTTATGTAAATAAATAAATAAATAATTAAAGACTAGAAAGGTACTTACGAATATACAGCCTTTTTCAAGCATTCTTTCGGCCGTGTCGTGCAATTCAGCGAAATTAACGGCGATCTGGAAAGAAAATGTTTTGTTCATTATGAAAATTGAAAAATACTCGCGTTTATCATTGACTAAAATAAGGTTATGAAATTAAAACTTTTTTAAATGTTTAATTTGTAGTCAAAGGGGTATACAGAGCTGAAGGATTCACAAAAATACAGCGGCTTTTGGAAGTTGACTTGGAGAGAATATGGTCATAATAAAGTATTGATGGTGTCAGGTCTCAAGCCTTATCACCCAAAAGTGACTTTTAAGACCTTGAACCTTCAGTCGCCTCACTGAACTTTTTATCTTATTATTATTGCTTTCATCAGGACGTAAATACATAGACAAATGTATTCACGGCTATATGGCTGGCAATGCTTAAAAGTCCTGATAATCTAAATTTTACGACAACCACAGGGAGATATTCTAATATTAAAATAATAATATTAAAATAAATAGACGAATATGAACAGAGATATAAGAGGGAAGTAGTTGAACAGTATTTACAAAAGTGGCTGAGGAATTTCTAATAAAATATGGGTTATTTGGTATTTGGAGCCGTGAGTATATATATGTTTAACAGATAACGATAAAACAAACAAACATTTCTTACCTCATGGTATATAGGACTAAGTTCCTTTTCTCTAGCTTTCAGAGCTTTCTCAGCTGTTGTCATTTCCAAATCAAGTTCACGAACTTTGATTTCAGCTGAAATTAAATAGCTTTGGTCAAAAAAAGAGTTCTTGTGCTATATGTGCTTTATCTTTGTTATATATCGTGTTTACATCAATCTACTGAAAAAATATATTATTTTAATTATACACACAGACATTCGAATCTTATGTGTTAGTATAAAGTTGAGTAGAGTGTTAAATAAAAAACAACTTCTTACAAAACACCTAGTGAAGCGGCGGTAAATTATATAAAATGTTCAGTTTAATGGACGTTTTAATAAGATAAAAAAAATATCATTTTTTAATAAATAAAGAATAAATAAAGGAAAGAAAAATTTCGACACAGGCGGAAAAAAAAATATTCTTTCCTTTATTTATTCTTTATTTATTAGTAATAATCCCCACATGAGGTTTTCATAAACAAAAAAAAAAAGATTTAAATTATCATTTTTTTTAAATTAATGTTATATAAATGCAATTTAATTTTAGTGTTATTCTTTTTAACATTAAGCACAAACTTTCTGATTCCGATAATTTATTTTGTATCATATTGTATTTATTATTACCTTGTTTCCCAACATCAGTGGTAATCATAGCGTCATCTATAGAGCCTCTGCGATCTAGATTCTTTGAAATATCCTTTATTTGATCTTTGATTTCTGTAACGAATACAAATATAGAATTACATGTGGCACTGAAAGTTTTTGTTTAAATGATAATAATAAGTATTTTAATTTTAGCTGTGTAGTGTCGGCTTAGAATAGCACTACCCCATTTCTTCCGGTGGGTGTATGTAAGAGGCGACTAACGGTATTGGGCTTTTAAGGGATTTTTGGGCGATGCGGTTGGAGACCCATCACCAACAACCTTTATATTTAACATCTTTTCCCCACTCACATTTCCAAAAGTGGCTGAGTAATTTCTAATTCCTTAGCTCTGGCTACCCCTTCTAGGGATTTACAGCCGTGAGTATATATGTATGTGTTTAATTTTCGTAAACTTAGATAAGATACAATTCTATTCAACTCATCATTTCCTCCCTCCATCATTCCCGAAGGGGTGACGAATGTACTAATATTTCTGAAAACAACGTGACTTTTTTGTCACTTGGTGTTACAAATTGGTGAAACACGTGATGTTATGGGACCAGCCCTTCACCGTTTTTTACGAATACACTAAGTTAAACTCAGTCATGTAGGTTTCTCACGATTTTCCACGAAATATATCGGTACAACTGAAGCTACAAGCCTTAAGATGTTGAAGTTTGGTATGTGGGTTCCTTGGATGACAAAAACGATAGGAATTTCCAAAATTCCCAAGGAAAATATATAATACAATAATGTGATGTCTCATCTTATAGCTTCTGTTTTATTCTCAATTGACTACTGTTTGCATATAATCTAGAATATCCTTACTAATATTATAAATCCGAAAGTGAGTTTGTTTGTTTGTTCCGCTTTCACGCTGTATCTACTAATCCAATTGCTTCGAAATTTTGCAGATCTATAGTTAGAAGTCCGGATTAAATAATAGGGTCTTTTTATCCCGGAAAAAATGATATACCCGAGGGAAATCGTGGTTTCAGAAGTTATCTTATAGTTGTGCTTATACCACAATATAACCGGAATTCCACGCGGGCGAAGCCGTGGGCGGAAAGCTAGTAGATAAATACAAACCGGCAATCCGGGCGGCTAGTCTCATCATTTCCGGGTCCAATCTATGCATAGTTTTCAAGATGTCTCTTTGGCGGTATTTCACTTCCACTATACCCTCGGGCTCGAGAACTCCGCCTCTGTGTAGTAAAAAGATAGTCACGTTAGAAAAGTTTTAGAAAAGCAACATTAAATAGCATGAGTAAGGGATTTTTGCCGTGTAGTGCCGGCTTAGAATGTCGCTACCCCTTTCTACCCACGGGTGTCGTAAGACTAAGCCCCAATACTAAGGGTATTGGGGCTTTTTATCGGATTTTTGGGCGATGCGGTTGGAGACCCATCACCAAAAACTTTTATTTTACCGCCTTTTCCCCACACAACTTCCAAAAGTGGCCGAGGAATTTATAATTCCTTGGCTCTGGCTACCCCTTGTAGGGAATTATAGCCGTGAGTATATGTATGTATGTATGTAAGGGATACTAATTCAAAACTTCGGCTATCGTATTTTAAGTGATTATTGGGAAACTTGTTGCAGATTTAATTTATTACAACCTCTTCCCCACTCAACTTCCTAAAGTGGCTAAAGACTTCCAAATTTTGAAACCACCATTTTGTGGTTTATAAAGCCATGATATGTATGTAACTCAGTAAAACAAGATGATTTGGCACTTTCTTTCATTCCAAAATTGGTACACATTATAACCTAGAATCAGGATCCGCATACATCTTCATGGTACTACTATAGACGCTGGGGTCCACAACTGCCCAGACTTCCTTCGCAACTTCTCTTTATATAGCTTCTTTACATATATCATTTATTATCCTTAAAGCAGATAGATACATTTACCTAGCATCTGGTTTTAAGCACCTTCACAGTGCTGCTTGTAGCTATGTTTTTTTTTATCCCCATAGTGGGAACAAACATAGTGTGTACCAATACCTTGCATTTGGATTCTCATACACCTCCATATTGTTCATTTTCTTATTTTTTCATTAATATCCAAATTAAGTTCACAGTGGGAACAAAATGGATGATTAATGAGGATATCCCATAATTTTGAACCAGGAACCGCGTAAGCCACTATATTGCTACTTGAAAAGAAATTTCTTGAATACATAAAGTATATTCACAAATACTTCTCTGAGATTTTTATGCCATTCAAAATAATTAAGATTTTCTTGATGTTTTTTTTTTATTTTTGTGTTGATTTTTGTTAAATTTTAAAGTGAAATGTAATCATATTAGGTGTTTCATCTGTCAAGATTATATTTCGAGTGTGTAAATAAATAAAATAAATAAATATCCAAACTGGGCACAATGTGGGTACAAACCGGGCACACATACCTAGCATCCGGATCCGCATACATCTCCATAGTGCTACTATTAACACTGGGATCCACAACTGCCCAGGCTCCCCCTCGCAATTCTGCCCCTGGAGGTATGTACACCAACACAGGGGCCGTTGTCCTTCGTAGCGCTCGAACTATCTCGCTGCCGAATTTCACGATCTGTTCGTACATGTCTGTGGGATAAAACTGGTTATTACTATTATTATTTATTATTATTATTGTTGGGCGCTAACCGCCTCGGGTTTCCGCACTTAACCCAGCTACGAGGTGGGCCATTGTACGTGGGCCATTTGGCCGTTTAAGTTTCCCAACCTAATTCAGACCAGAAGGACAGCTTATCCAGGTCAGCCATTGCCTCTGGGAGCGACTTTTTGGATCCGATGGTGTTATTTCGGATATCGGTTACTCCGTTGCATTCCTGGAGCACATGAGTGACCGTTTCGTCCGCCTCCATGCACGCACGGCACAGAGGGCTGTCGGTGATGCCTAGAGTGTGGAAGTGTTTGTTTAGGGCATAGTGCCCTGTGATAACACCCACTAGAGTTCGTAGATTTGGTCTGCTAAGGCGTAAGGCATATCTGGTCAGATTTTTCCTAAGAGTTGGCATTGCCTCTTTAGACTGTCTGCAGCCAGGCGTGCCTTGCCAACACGCGCTTGCTAGGGTTTGTGTGCGTTCCCTTAGCCACGTGCGCAGCTGGTTGAATGGAAGAGGTATTATGGGTTCGGGTCCGTACAGAGACATAGCCGATCCCCCTCTAGCCAGCTCATCAGCCGCATCATTGCCTAAGGACCCACTATGGCCTTTTATCCATTGCAGGATAATATTGTTGTCCTGCGCCACTTCTTCTAAGGCTTGGTGACATTCCAGGACTAGACCTGAAGTGTATTCGCTTCGATTGAGGGCTTGCAGGACAGAAGCGCTGTCCGATATAATTTTTATGGTCATTTCTGAGATTTTTCTTGCTTTTATGGCCTGGGCAGCTTGGATGTGTTTAGTTTAAGATTTTAATTAATATTTTAAGATAATTTTAAGTTATATTATAATTAGATTTATATTGCTGTGCCCTACAGGGTCCACATTGGTACTTAATTATCTTTGTAAGATCATATAACATGTGGAATGCAAATAAAGAATTTGAATTTGAATTTGATGATTCCAAGACATTCGGCCTGAAAAACAGTGTTATATTGGCCCAGGCTTTTTGATATTCTTATATTTAGATCTAGGGAGTGTGTGCCAGCCCCCGTGCCTTGATTGGTCTTAGACCCATCAGTATACACACGTAACTCCTTAGGGCCAGAGAAGTCTGACTTTTCTTCGTCAAGTATAACCCGATAGTTATGTTTGGATCTAATAGTTTTGGTGATCCTATCACACGGAGCGGCCAGTAGGGGCTGGTCTTTCAACGCTTCTGTGAGTATTTCAGTATGTAGGATTCTGGAGTCGTTGCTTAGGTGTCCTGCTCTCTGTAGCCTTACAGCAGAGATGGCTGCTTCTTGCTGTATGTATAAATACAGTGGGGGGAGATTTAGTAAGGCTTGTAGTGCGGCTGTAGGCGTAGTGCACATGCAGCCCGTTATTGCTAGACAAGCCTGTCGTTGCATCTTGTCTAATTCATGTTGGGCTGTGACAAGTTTCGTTCTTGGCCACCAGATCAGAGCTCCGTAGGTTATCACCGGTCTGATGACAGTGGTATAAAGCCAGTTATTACTATTCAGAATACGATGTGATAGCTCAGTGGGTAGAACACCGCTTATCGTGCAGACGACTAGTGTTCTAATCCCGGGTCGGGCCTACACCAATTTGTCTTTTCTAAAGACATATGTGTGGTTAATTTATCCTAGTTGTTAACTACTCTTTTCGAAGTTAAAACGTGGGTACTCCGAACATCAGGTGACAATGTGCGCGAGGAATACAAAACTAAACATACATACATACATACATATACTCACGGCCAAAAATCCCAAAAAGGGGAAGCCAGAACTTCAGAGCTAGAAACTCTTCAGCCACATTTGGAAGTTGAAAGGGGACAAGATAGTAGAAATAAAGTATCCTTGGTGATGGGTCTCCAACCGCATCGCCCAAATACTACTTAAAAAAGCCCCATACCCTTAGTCGCCTCTTACGACACCCGTGGGTAGAAAGGGGTAGTGACATTCTAAGCCGGCACTACGCGGCCACATAACTAAACAAATCAATAAAGGTATTTTACCGTACCGTATTATATTTTAAATAAAAGTATTACCTTTCTGTCCCCCACTGAATCCTCTCCAATTAGCAAATATGATAATAGGTAGATTTTCACGTGAGAAGTCGTTGATGGCTTGCGATGTTTTGTATGCTGAGTCAGGGAACCAAACCTGAGAAATTATTAAAAATAAAGTTAATTTAATAGTTATAGGAAATAGTTATATATTTATTTATAATTAAATAAATATATTTGCAAATATACACATATTTGTAGAAAATAAATTAACCATTAACTTTAACTAAATCAAAAATAATAAAAGTAACACAACAAAATTAGGCAAACAAACCGCCCCAAGCCATACCCGGCCCAAAGGTTCCCATCACACTGGCAGCGTTTCCACGCTGCACAGCGAGCGAAATCCCCGGACCAGAAATGCCCCTGAGCGGTAGTCCAATCCCCGATCCCTCAAACGACGACCAATTTCCCTAACAAAGTTTCTACCCTGCGATCCCCACACCCCCATTGTCTCGACGGCTAATGGTACAAACCAGTAATTATAATTATATACATGTTGAGATATGCAAATAAATATGAGAAGTAATTACTGTGTATGCCATTTAAAAATTAGGTTTGCAAGAAATAACCGCTAATAAATCATGTGGTTAGCATACAAAAATTTTGTTAGCAATAATTAAAATCAGGCTGCAATTCGAGTTCTGCAAATAATCATGACAATGATCTGTAATTTAAACACAAACTGGTAGCGAGTTTTATTTTGTATCTGCAAAATAAACAGTCACTCCGCAGAATAATTACTTGGGCAGCAAGATTGTGCATTAGGTCAGCAGAGAAAACATTTCTACACGCAACTTATTTGACTGGATAGCATATTTTAAATTTGGATGGCAATTTAAATAATTGTTTTGCGTATTTATTGAAAAATCAGTTATAAAATAGCTACTAATTGTAAAGTTTTCGACCCACAGTGGGAAAATTTTCATGATTACAAGAAACAAAATTTCAGTAAGTGGCTTGTCTCACTGCCTATTGAAACAAAGGAATGAAGAGAGGGAAAATGTGACTGTCCAGCTTTTTTTAATTTCTACGTATGTAAACACCTGATTGTCTTAGCGATCCACTTAAAGCATGTGGTGCATCCAATTGAAGCAAAGAATATTCCCATAGGGGAAAAGGGGAAACGTGGCCGGCCTTCAAAGGCAAAACGAGCATTAATTATACAATAATTAAAAAAAGTAACTGTTTCTTGAATATAATAATTATAAAACTAAAACGGCTTCTTTACTATTCCATCAAAATATCTCTGCTATAATACTGAAAGTAACCTACTTACTGAGAGAGAATGAATAAATAAATAATCAGTAAGTGATGCGCCCATTTAGTGCTTTTTAAGTATGATATTTATTTATTACTAGTGGATCGTCCCAGCTTCGCACGGGTAGCGTTGTTTTTTAAATATCTGAGGTTTCTTTCTTTAGTCACTGCTCAAGCATTGTGAAATTCAGCGCAATGTTTTCAATTTATTAAATTTATAGCACTCCCTAAACAGTGTAGTTTGGTGATTTTTAATGCGCTTTAATGAACGGTTCAGTATTTCCGTTTAATAGCAAATTTTGGAATAAAAAGCTATGAAGTATTTATAGCAATCTTAAAAAATAAATCATTACGTGTTGTAGGATGCAACTACTGGCGCCATCTAGTATGTTATATGTAAATTAGTAACGATTCGGTTTTGGTCACGGGCGCGATGGCTTATTTTATGTATAATTTCGGTGTTTCTCTACCGATTTCTATGATTCTTTTTTTATTGAATAGGTAATAATGTTACCTTTTTTATATTAATAATAAGTGATGAGTGAGAGGTTTAAAAACGTAAGAGTAAACAAATATAATCAGAATGTTCCGAACTGCTAAGCTATCAGGAATTACACGTGTTATTGTGAGTCAACCGTAAAAGATAGACATAAACTGTTAAGGATTTTTTTAGATAATTTTATGAAGAATATTTCCGTCATACATGATTTCTATGTAAGTTTAACCATTAAGGCTGCACACGCGACGGAAGCTTAAAAAATGTAGTAACTTCTCCCGTTTTCCCAAAATTTCCCAAAATTCCCCTTTACTACTCTGCTGGAAAGTATACAAAAACCTGCCCAAGAGTATGGAGAATAATCGTACTAAGTTTCGTTAAAATCCGTCGAGTAGTTTTTGTTTCCATAAGGAACATACAAACCGACAGACAGACAGACAGACAGACAGACAGACAGACAGACAGACAGACAAAAATTTTACTGATTGCATTTTTGGCATCAGTATCGATCCCTAATCACCACCTGATAGTTATTTTGAAAATATATTTCATGTACAGAATTGACCTCTCTACAGATTTATTATAAGTATAGATTTGCTAGACTAATTTTAGCGGCACTAAACTAATTTTTTTGCTTATTCTCTGAGTGCTTACCAAAATTAAATTAACTACAGGTCACTCATTGCAGCTTTGATATATACACAGCTGTACAAAAAAAAATCCTGCTGTTCAGAATGATATTTATTGCAGACTGATTTATTAATATTTGCTGAACACAAGTTGCTGTCCAACTATCAATTCTAGCTTACCAATTAAATATTTCTGCTCACAAATATGCCAATACTTTGCTTACCGTTTAAATAACACCCAATAAATATTGAAATGATTACACTTCTTAAACGTCTGAACCGATTTCGACGGGACTTTCACTACCAACTGCCTTAAATAGTAAAGAGTAAATTTGCCTACAATGTTTTCCTTTTAATCTGTTTAAATCTATACATACATACATATCACCACGCCGTTAGTTCCCATTGGGGTAGGCAGAGGCTATCTATCGCCACTTTGTACTATCCTGTCCAACCTCCCCGGGTTCGTTTACATCCATAAATTTTTCAGACATGCTCTTTTAGTATTATTTTATAAATCTACATATAATAAACCAACCTGTCCAGCCTGCTGTATAGTTTTCGCCTCCGAGTCGAAATAAGCTGAGTCAGCTGGCATTGTGATTTCTACTGTTCTAGTTTCCACACATATAACTAAATTCATTCTTATTTATTTAACTAAGGATTATGCATAAATAATAAAATAACAGACCATTTTGTCTGTATGTCTGTTTGTTCCACCTAATCTCTGCAACGATTGGTCCGATTTTAACAGGACTTTCACTGACAGATAGCTAATTTACTAAAGACTAACTTAGATCACATTTTTAACTGTGAAACCGTATTAAACTATACTAACTAAGGGTATGCATCAATATTAAAATTACAGACCATATTGTCTTTATGTCTGTTTGTTGCGAGTAATCTCAGAAACGGCTCGACCAATTTTGACGGGACTTTCATTACCAAATAGCTTACATAATAGAGAGTAACTTAGTTTTTTTTTACTTCTTTAGTAGACAATTTTGTCTATCTGTCTGTTTGTCCCGACTAATATCAGAAACATCGGATCCGATTTTGGCGGATGATAATAAAGAGTTACTTGGACCACATTTTAAGCTGTAAAAACTGCACAAAACTATACAAAATCCATATAAAAACCAACCTGTCCAGCCTGCTGTATAGTTTTCGCCTCCGAGTCGAAATTGGCTGGATCAGCTGGCATTGTGATTTCTACTGTTCTAGTTTCCACACATATAACTCCTACAGGAATTCCGCCAAGACGAGCTCGGCCTGGGTGAAACAATATTATTATTAGTATATTATTATTAGCGGCATGATAGTCCAGTGGATAGAACACCCGCCCGAAAACAGAAGGGCGTGAGTTCCAATCCTGGTTCGGACCTACACCAATTTGTCTTTTCTAAAGTCATATGTGTGGTTAATTTATCATGGTTGTTAACGGTGAGGGAAAACATCGTGAGGAAACCCACATGGCTGAGTTGTACTTAGTCATGTGACAGTGTATTCGTACAAAACGGCGATAGGCCTGCCCCCTATCACGTGAGTACACTGTCTAAGCAAAACGTGGGTACCTTCTCTGGACACAAGATGGCGCTGCCATGTGAGTTCAGAAGTATTGGTACCTCTGCCAACCCCTTCGGGGATAAACGGCGTGAACGTTTATGTTATGTTATGTTATTATGTTTATGTATAAATCATATTATCTTAAACTAATTATATATTTTCTTAATATAACCTTATGTTCAATCATGGTCTTTAATTCTCATGGGATAGCAAGAGCTTCAGAAGAACTTATTCAAAAAAAAATTATTTAAAGTATAGCGTAGTGTGTAGTTAGTTAGTTAGTGTAGTTGCCGTGTAGTGCCGGCTTAGAATGTCGCTACTCCTTTCTACCCACGGGTGTCGTAAGAGGCGACTAAGGGTATTGGGGCTTTTTATTCGATTTTTGGGCGATGAAGTTGGAGAATAACATAACATAAACATAACATAAACGTTCACGCCGAATATTCCCGAAAGGGTTGGCAGAGGTACTAATACTTCTGAACATCACGTGACTTTGTCACCTGGTGTTCAGAGTACCCACGTTTTGCATGGACAGTGTACTCACGTGATAGGGGGCAGGCCTATCGCCGTTTTGTACGAATACACTGTCACATGACTAAGTACAACTCAGCCATGTGGGTTTCCTCACGATGTTTTCCCTCACCGTTAACAACCATGATAAATTAACCACACATATGTCTTTAGAAAAGACAAATTGGTGTAGGCCCGACCCAGGATTTGAACACTATGCCTCGATAATGTTTAATATATTTTATTATAAGTGAATTTAATTGAATCTCTTACCAGTAACAACAGTCTGCGCCCACGGCTTCATGATCTCATCAAAACTGCCAGCGTCAAAGAACCCCAGCTTCCCAGGCTCCCCAGTCAAGAGCAGTCTGGGGTCGTACGGGGCCTTGGGCGGGTGCCACATCACGGGACGGGACGCGGGGTCCGCTGTCCGCATTATTGGGACCACGCTGAGCTTGTCCTGGGGATAAAGAAGAATGGATTAGATATTTTTATTATATTAGCTGTGTAGTGTCAGCTTTAGCTGTGTAGTGTCGGCTTAGAATAGCACTACCCCATTTCTGCCAGTGGGTGTACGTAAGAGGCGACTAACGGTATTGGGGCTTTTAAGGGATTTTTGGGCGATGCGGTTGGAGACCCATCACCAACAACCTTTATTTTGCCATCTTTTCCCCACTCAACTTTCCAAAAGTGGCTGAGGAATTTCTAGTTCCTTAGCTCTGGCTACCCCTTCTAGGGATGTATAGCTGTGAGTATATGTATATTTTTATTAGTGGGAGGGGGAAATATGGTTTGGGATTAAAGGTTATAAATAAGTTGCAAAAAAGATTTAGATTGCATGTACTGAGATGAGGGTTTAGGTGGAACTTACGTAGACGCTGTTAGTCGTCCTGTTTTTAAACAGAGGCGAGCGCCTAGAGATGTTTTGTCGTATCTTTTAAAGGATTTTACGCCCGCGGGCGTACTGCTCTTAAACGTGATAATCCTAAAACACACTGGGTACCTATTAGATAAAACTAGGTACCTTAGGTACAAACGCCAGCCACATCACTGCAGTCCTCACGGCATCAAGATCCGAAGAAACTGTGGTTGGTCACTCCGTTGTTATGCATCACGTGTTTTATGGTGTGTTATAGAGGAAGATTTTACTGTCTTATAAACTTAAAAACACAACAAGTAGTTGGGTAGTGTGGGTTGAGGGTTCCTGAAGTATGTAGGTTAAGTCTACTGTTCTATATCACCCAAAACACACTGGGCAAAAAGTGGTACTCAACACCGATAATGCGATAACCTAGACTATCTTATAAAAGTAAAAAAAAACTGGGAGTACTTTATAAGGAATGGCAAGCCATCTTCCCACTGCTTACGCGATGTCTTAAATTATCATAGAAACGTCAAGACAGTGGGTACACAATGGGTACAAAGTGGGTACACAATGGATACAAAGTGGGTACATAACCAAAAGCTGTCAACCACATCCGCAACGATTACATGATGACCTAAATTAGTAACATACAGTAGGAAATTAGGAAGTAAATAGTAATTATGGTATATATTACCATGTCCCCCACAATACAGGCTATGCCTAGTGTAGGGGACAACGACCTCTCCAATTGTAAAATTTCGTCACCTAATTACCAAATATCACCTAAAGGTACCTTTGTAATGCAAACTGTTGTTATTTTGGTTATTGCTGGTGTAAAAATAAATATTTTTCATTTTCATTTTCAATTACCTTAGGCACAAACGCCAGCCACCTCACTGCAGTCCTCACGGCATCAAGATCTGAAGGAGCTGTGGCGCTGGTCACTCCGTTGTTATGCATCACGTGAACACCACCTGGAAAAATAAGTAAATTAACAAAAATACATAGAAATAATCATTTACTTTACAATTTGTTCCTTACTAAACGTCAAAAAGTGGCTGAGGAATTTCTTATTCATCTTCTACGGATTTAAATCCAAAAGTATATATATGTATGTATGTTCCTTGCACACTCGGTTACGAAAGTGGTGCATATATTATTAAGCATAAAAAAAACTTCAACTTTGGAATTTGAGTTACGAAAATATTGTAAAATTTTTTTTGGCGATGGGTTTCAAACCGCCTTAAAACTTAGTCTATCCTTTGTTTGTTTTACACTTTTTAAGTAGTGTTTGCGTTCCCTACCTCCTATAGAAGAATTTCGCACTGGAAGCCCAATGGCTTAGTGTCAATACACGGTAGCTCAATTGGCAGAGCGACGGGGGCGTATACCCGAGGTCGCAGGTTCGAACCCCGCCGGTGTCGAAATTTTTCTTTTTTTTATTTAATAGTTAGATTAATCTCACCTAGTTGGCTGTTAGACGAGTAAACTGCCCGGCCTAACACTTTGTTGAGGGCCGCGTACCCCGTGAGGATTATGTATGAGGATTCCACTTGGATCACGCGGTGGCCTAGGCTGAAATGAGGAAAGGAAAAATAAGTATTAAGACCCTTCCTTAAGTTTGCTACATGATCTTAAAACATCTTAATGGCCATTCACAAAAAAATAAAAATGCCGCGTATATTGTAAATGCGTAATGCGGTTGGAGACCCATCACCAACAACCTTTATTTTTACCACCTTTTCCCCACGCTACTTCCAAAAGTGGCTAAGGGATTTCTAATTCCTTAGCTCTGGCTACCCCTTCTAGGGATTTATAGCCGTGAGTATATGTATGTATGTATATGTTGTAAATACAGTTTAGTGCATAAAAACTTGGATATGTTAAACTAACCTCGTTCTACGTTTTACAAATAAACTTAGTACACAATTCAAATTTTTGTTTGTAAATGAATACAACATATACTCACGCCATTTGAATAAGCAGATATTATCGCATATCTTTGTTTGTATTATATCCTTTTTCAATGACACTTTATAGAGACCAAGTTGAATAAATCGTATAATATTAATTACTGGGCAGTAACCGGGAACCGTAAGCAATTTTATTGGGATACATATTTTGCTGTGTAGTGCCGGCTTAGAATAGCACTACCCCATTTCTTCCGGTGGGTGTACGTAAGAGGCGACTAACGGTATTAGGGCTTTTGAGGGATTTTTGGGCGATGCGGTTGGAGACCCATCACCAAAAACCTTTATTTCACCATTTTTGCCCACGCAACTTCCAAAAATGGCTGAGGAGTTTTTAATTCCCTAGCTCTGGCTACCCCTTCATGGGATTTATAGCCGTGAGTATATGTATGTATGTATGTATTTAGCTAAATATATTAAGTCGCTAAAATATACTACAGATAAACAAACTCAATCAAAGGAAAATCCTTTAGGAAGACCTCTTTAAAAGGGTTTTTATAGAATTTTCATTTTAAAAGGGTTAAAACTAAACTCTCAAAACGGTTTTTTAAAGGGAAAGTGTACCGGTCCCAGACAATAATTATTGCTGTGGACATGTTATTGGAATTGGTGGTGAAAAAAAACTCAATATTCAGGTGTAAATCTTGCCAACTAAATCAAACAAAGTGCCAACATACCGACCAACATAAGAACCAATTCCGCTTCGCTTCACCCGTGACAATAGATGGTGACGATATCCTTGTAAGCCTGATCGGTCTCACCGGCTATGAGGCATTCTACGCCTAGACTAGATCTAGACTATGTATGTAATATTTAAAACTAGCTGACCCGACGGACTTCGTACTGTCAAATTTGCTTAAGCCAAACTTTAGGCGTTTTCCGGTACTCTTGAGTTCAATCAGGCGCGAATATTTTATTGGTCAAAGTTTCCCGGGATAAAAAGTGTCCTATGTTACAATTTGGGTCATTATCTAGCATTCTGCCAAAGTTCATTCATATACTTTATGTACTTGAGGAGCCTTTTCGCATCAAACACACAAACATCTAAACTTTCATATTGATAATATTAATAGGATTTATTATAAACTGTGACACATACCGAACAACGTAGGACCCAATTCCGATAGCTCGACACGTGACGATAGAGATGGTGACGATATCTTCGTAAGCCTGAGCTGTCTCACCGGCTATGAGACCGGCGTCTCGGAGACATTCTACGCCTAGACCGTCTTCTTTGCCTGAAATTTATTAATTTGTGGTTTTATATTAGCTTTTGATTAATATAATTTATTTTGTAACAATGGAACTTCTGAACAATTAGTAGTTATATAGGGTGTAAAAAGGAGGGTAACAAGCCAAAAGTGGGTTGGTAGGGAGGATGTAACTAAAGGGGGGTAACAAGTCAAAAGAGGAAATTTTAGAGAGACTATTCGGAACTTCTTTTATTATGGGACCAACTTTATTTTCTCTTATATAGACACAAATCAGCTGAGGTGCTGCCACAAAATTTTCTGAGGTCACAAATCCTTAGCAATTTGGTCCTATAGCAAAAGTTGTTCAGAATAATAATTCTTTAGATAAATCCTGTATAGAATACAATAAAGTCAAACATTTTCGTCCAATTGTGTATATAAAATCAGCTAGTAACGTTTTTAAATTTATAATTGGAGTTTTATAGTTAGGATTCTCGCTTATCGGTTTTGTTCGATTCTCTCCGAAGCAATTATTTTATATCAATCAATCAAAATTATTGTAGTTTAGATTTGGATTGTGTAGGTTTCAAGCTATAAAAATATGATAACTTACCAATAATATCCGTAATCTTATACCGCGTCTCTCCCTCATCTTCAATCAGTTCAGTTTTCACCGACCCCAAAGGAGCTAACTTGGCGTAAGATTCTCCAGTCAAATAGAGGTACTTGAAACCCCTTTCTGGCCTTTCAGAGTCGATCCATGCCACTTTGAACTCGGACTTGACCTCTTCTGCCATGCCGATGCGAGCACCACTGTTCACACTTATGTATACCTAAGGGGTGAAGATATATTTGAGTTAGTGGAAAGAAAATAGTAAAACAAAAGATCATGTATGAAATAGCTTAGGAATTTCTAAATGCACAGCTCTGTTTACATCTGTTTTGGGATTTATAACTGTGAGAATACATGTATGGGAAATTGTGATAAAAACTTATTTCCTTCCGAAGCATCATCATTTATTAAATGTACAATATATGCCAAGCTCGTTAAAATTGGTTGAATACAAAAAAAGTTATCAAAGAAAGAAAATTTTTAGTTTTTTTTTATTAACAAAAATTAAATCGTTTTAGGTGCTCAAATTTGGCATAATAATAAGTAATGTAGAGCTATACAATCTATAAATAATACAAACTCAAAGTCAAGGGGGGCAGAATCATTCATCCTGACACGGCCTTTATTATGTCTGATATCAATGTAATGTGATAATAATGTTTATGTGGCTGGAGAACCATTAACGAAAATCCTTTATTTTACATACTGTAGTTTCAAGAGTGGCTTCAAGAATGTAACTATGACTACCCTTTTTGGGGTTTTATAGCCTTATGTATGTATGAATTTTGTAAAAAATTATTCATCAACATTTACTAACCCTCGGTATCTTCAACTCTCTGGCATATTGTGAAGCTCGGTAATAAACCCAATCTTCCTGAGGTCCAAATGACCCCATGTAGTGAGTGAGGTCGTTGGCGATCAGAATAATATCACGACCTTCAGGGCACTCCGGGGTTATCAAGGTCAATCGCCATGCTACCATACCCACCTGGAATTAAAAAGGTTATTTTTAAGGAAAGAAATAAGCCCGAATCATTTATTTAAAACTGGATTATAACTGTTGGTCCATAATATAAAAAAATACATTTATCAAAAAATTTATATAAAAAATTGCCGTGTAGTACCGGTTTAGAATGTCACCACCCCTTTCTACCCACAGGTGTCTTAAGTGAACATTTTTTGTTTTTGGGATAAAAAGTACTCTATTATTTAATCCGGACTTCTAACTATACGTCTGCAAAATTTCAAGGCAATCAGTTCAGTAGTTACGGCATGAAAGCGGGATAAACATACAAACAAACTCACTTTCCGATTTATAATATTAGTAAGGATACTTTATCCACACTCACATTATTTTGTCCTGGCAGCCTCGTAACCTCACATAGCTTTCTGTCATTATCATTATCGATAACGAGCTCTGCGGCGGTCATGACGTTGTCGGGAACCGAATCCACGACCCCCTCGTCCAGACACTCTCGCCAGCGCCGCTCCACGCACTGCCGGAACATGTCCGGAATATCGTATACGTATGTAGTGCCTTGCGAGGTTGCCTGGGGGAAAGAATATGTACTTAGTTTTAATTGTTTTTCATCATACATTTTTAATTTATCATGGTGAGGGAAAACATCGTGAGGAAACCCACATGGCTGAGTTGTACTTAGTCATGTGACAGTGTATTCGTACAAAACGGAGATAGTCCTGCCCCCTATCACGTCAGTACACTGTCCAAGCAAAACGTGGGTACTCTGAACACCAGGTGACAAAGTCACGTGATGTTCAGAAGTATTAGTACCTCTGCCAACCCCATCGGGGATATTCGGCGTGAACGTTTATGTTATGTTATGTATGTTATTATTATTTTTAATCATGCATATTTTTTATCTTATATTTGACATTTATATTTAATTTTTATTGATATATGATATGGGTTATAATTATTATCTTTTTATTTATTTATTTATTAGGCATGCACACAGTACAACACCATATTATAATTTACAAAATATATATACGTTTTGTTCAGATGCAGTACCAAAACAGCATGCACAGCATTACCTAGTTAGTTAAAATAATTAACAACATCAAGATTCAAAATAAAGATTTGAATTTGTGCAGATCTAAATGGTTTAAGTCTTAAAATAAAGTTAATACAACAAGTCGAACATTGTGAAAGGCTAGAGGTCACGTGGTACATAGAAGACAAACGTTACGCAATGTAAACCCACCGTGGTTAATAAAAATGTATATTACAAATTCAATAACTTTAAGCCGTCATTAACGACTCCCTAACGAAATAAATAAATTAGTGTTATACTAATAGGTTTTATGCCTAAACGCAATACAATTAATGAATTTATAATTTAACTATCGGACCTTCAGACAAACTAACCTTTAGATTTTAGATCTATATATATATATGAGTCATAAGTTCGGAAAGAAACATTCAACTCAAATTCCAAGCAGGATTTTTTTTAAAAGTAACAGTTACAAAATATATGAAACCAAAGTTCCTTACAAATAATTCTGTCACGAACTTTTACATAGCTTTAATAAATAATAATTACTTACCAAAAACCGTTTCTGTTGCAGATAATCCTTGGTGACGTAGGGCGTGGAAATAGGTAGGCCGTGCATTGGACCTTGTCTTGCACCGTACGAGTGGAACATTATCTGGAAAGAAAAATAACATACATACATACATACATATACTCACGGCTATAAATCCCTAGAAGGGGTAGCCAGAGCTAAGGAACTAGAAGTTCCTCAGCCATTTTTGGAAAGTTGAGTGGGGAAAAGATGGCAAAATAAAGGTAAAATAGGTAATATAAAATAGGTAAATAAAGGTTGTTGGTGATGGGTCTCCAACCACATCGCCCAAAAATCCCTTAAAAGCCCCAATACCGTTAGTCGCCTCTTACGTACACCCACCGGAAGAAATGGGGTAGTGCTATTCTAAGCCGACACTACACAGCTTTCTACATAGTCTAGTCTAGCATTATTAAATATATATTTTTTTCATTCAAAGATTCTAAACTCTTTTTTAAATGTGTGTATTGCCAACCCGCACTAGGCAAGCGTAAGGTTCTATGACCTTATACCCCTTTTAAGGGTGATTCGAGTCTTTTCGAGCATACATACATACATACATATTCTCACGCCGTTAGTTCCCATTGGGGTAGGCAGAGACTATCTATCGCCACTTTGTACGATCCTGGCAAACCTCTCTGGCTTCGTTCACATCCATCAATCTTTCTTTCGAGCATAGGTTGTGATAATATACCACATTGCTAATTATCGGTCAAACATACATACATGTATAATCACGCCATGAGTTGCGATTAGGGTAGTTAGTTATTATATTATTAATTCCGAAACTATTATATTATTATTATACCACATTAAAATAATTTCCGTCAATTAATTTTTAATAAGTTCAGTATTACTACTTACCACTCCAATTTTCGGGTCCGATATTTCCTCGTAGGTGTAGACGTCGAGTGAATATCCCGAGCCATTTGACAGGCAGAGTCTGACATTCTTGATCGGATTGCCAGGAGCTATAAATATTAAGGTTGTTAGAAGATGCTATATCAAATTTGTTTTTTTATTAAGTCAGGTTCTTAGTAATATAATTTAGTGCATTGTTTTATTTAGATTTTTATGAAGTTTATAAGTTACCCGAGGATATGGAATGAGAAGAACGGCCTAAGGTTTGTTGAATAGCTGTCTACTCACCTTCCTTTTTTAGTTATTTTTAACCTTGATTTTTTCCTCACCGTAAGAATTATAATAGACCTAATGATCCCATGAACCTAACTTGAAGCCAAAATAACTTGGCTCACATATGGTTTTCGCTAATATTTCCAAATCCATACAAACCTGTCTTCAAAGTAAATCTGATTTCGGCCTGTAACACCCTCAGCTTCCAAAGCCGAGGCCCGTACCGCATCACCATTCCTAACACTGATTCTTCTATCTGAAATTAAAATATAGTTTTATGTAAATGTATGTGGGATAGTGTGATGTTTTATGGCCTTGTTACGATATTAAAGGTTTTTGCCGTCAATTTCTTTTCTTCACAAAACACCTAGTGAAGGGCGTGTATTTTTATTTGTTTTATAGATTACAAGGATTAGAAGGTGCACGTCCAAGTAAGTAAATTTAAATCAACCGCATATGCGAAAATTTCAATTAATTAAGACAACAAACAGATAAAATAACATGTTCACAAAATGTCGTTTTGAGGTTAATCGATGAACTACATTTTACATGCATATACTCACGACTATAAATCCCTAGAAGGGGTAGCCAGAGATAAGGAATTAGAAACTCCTCCGCCACTTTTGGAAAATTAATTGGGGAAAAGATGGTTATATAAAGGTTGTTGGTAATGGGTCTCCAACCGCATCGCCTAAAAATCCCTTAAAAGTCCCAATACCGTTAGTCGCCTCTTACGTACACCCACCGGAAGAAATTGGGTAGTGCTAAGCCGACACTAAACAGCAGACACACTACATTTTATTTTTAAGAAATATATTAGTTCTTTAACCTATTGATTCACTAATGCAAACACCGCTTAGATTGCAATAATTACGAAACTGTTTTTCAGTTAAACCCCTTAAATTAACATTTCCTAGCCTTAAAATTTGAAATGTGACTAACCTTAGCCGGATCCATAATGACAGTGGGTCCGAAGTTGAGGAATATGTGATTGCAATCGGTCCTCTTCGCTAGTGGATGAGAGAATGCTACCTCCAGTTCATCCATTGCTTCCAGCAGTACCCTGAGCGAAGAAAATTATAAATAAAAAATTGAGGTTGTAAAAAATACTGTATTTAATAAAAATAGGGCCGGCGTTTCGTTAATGCGAGTGTAATGACGTATAAGAAAGTAGTGTAAGAAATAAATAATTAAAGGTCCTTTTATGTAAATGTTTCAATTATTAACATGAACATAAAAGGTACAGTCATAAGACTTTTTGGAGGAAATTTCTATTGAGACACCTTGTTTTTCTATGTAGAACCGTTATGTTTATAAATATTTCATAGATCGTTAGTGATATCATCGGCTATATATAGCTAAAATAAAATAAAATATTGCAAAAAAGAGATCGAAAGACGGATTTCTAACGCCTGGAAGAGCTACTGGTCAATGAAGGAGCTAATGAAAGGTAGCCTCCCGCTAACACTCAAGCGCAAGCTCATCGACATGTGTATCCTGCCTATCCTAACCTACGGCGCTCAGACCTGGTCACTGACAGAACTTCAGAAGTCCAAACTCAAGGTTTGCCAGCGAGCAATGGAGCGCAGCATTCTCAGTGTTCGCAGGTCTGACCGCGTAAGGAACACCACACTGCGCTCCTTAACTGGCATTGCTGATGTGGGTGCACAAACCGCCAAGCTAAAGTGGAACTGGGCCGGTCACATAAGTCGTATGCACCCAGACAGATGGGCGAAGATCGCCACAAACTGGGTGCCACAAGACGGTTACCGGCGTAGGGGCAGGCCTCGGCGGAGATGGCGGGACAATCTAGATAAGTTTTTGCCGGGGTGGCCAGAGGTGGCACAGAGCCGGGACGTGTGGACTCAACAGGGGGAGGCCTTTGCCCAGCAGTGGGACACTATAGTAAAGGCTACATAAAAAAATAATTAAAAAAAATGCAATCTAATAGCCTAAGTATATGAATTTACTCGTATACTGAGAATGATAAAACAGATTCTCACCTCTCCCCCTCATTTTGCAGATACTCAAAACTGGCTTCTTTGGTGATGAGATCCTGATGTCTGATGATGGAGCGGATGAAGAAACGGAAGTCCGTCACTTCTTGGCCTTTCTTCACCTATGAATTGAATATATTATAATTTTTGTTTAATTTTAAGTGATTTCACAAGGAACTTCAACATTGATTTTGCCAAACTAAATTGTTGATCGCTCGTAGATATTCTCCTTCTTCTTTATTCTTCGTAGATATTTTATTTATCAATCATTATATTTGTGGGAACAGGAAAAATATACTAGAAAGTACACCCCGCTGTTTAACCACTTGTATTTATTTGTATATATACTTAGCATGAGATATGATTTGGGACCGCAATGTGAGGTATGAGAGCTATGTCAACTCTTAAGGAAACTTATGGTATCATTATTAGTCTATATGAAAACCAACCTTAGCCTTCCCCAAATACAGATGCATCTTCTGGTTACTGGTAGGCAATGCTTCCACGTCATCTAACCAAATTTGGTTTCACATAGTTTTTCGCAGTTTTATTAGTGTTTTATGGGTCCTTTCTTTATTTATCTATGTATCGATACTAACCTTAGGCTTCCCTAATTACAGATGCCTCTTCCAGTGTCACCAAATTCTGACTTAATATCTGCCCATCCTAAAGGGAACTCAAGACTAACGCCCTAGTGTCACCTATGTGCACTCTTTTGGAAACTTATGGTATCATTATAAGTGTACATGAATACGAACCTTAGCCTTCCCCAAATACAGATGCATCTTCTGGTTACTGGTAGGCAATGCTTCCAGGTTGACGTCCTTATCCGATACAACACCAGTTGGAAGGCCGAGGCGAAATATGTTCTCCTCAATAACATCGCCATACAAATATAAACCTTAGCATTCTCCAAATAAAGATGCATTTTCTGGCGCCAGCGATGCCTATTCTAAAGGGATCTTATGACGTTACTATAAATACATGAGAATACGAACCTTAGCCTTCCCCAAATAAAGGTGCCTCTTCTAGCGCCATCTATGCCTACCCTAAAGGGAACTAATGACTAATGTATGAATGAATACCAACCCTAGCCTTCCCCAAATACAGATGCATCTTCTGGTTCTATAGATGATCTATGTATCGATACTAACCTTAGGCTTCCCTAATTACAGATGCTTCTTCTAGTGTCACCAAATTCTGACTTGATATCTGCCCATCCTAAAGGGAACTCAAGACTAATGCTCTAGTATCATCTATGTCTGTTCTTACGAAAACTTATGGTATCATTATAAGTCTATAGGAATACGAACCTTAGCCTTCCCCAAATACAGATGCATCTTCTGGTTACTGGTAGGCAATGCTTCCAGGTCGTACGTCCTCATCCTATACAACTCCAGTTGGAAGGCAGAGGCCGGCTCCAGATGGCGATATATGGTATCTTCGGTGAAGTCGTTTCGGGAACGGTAGGTGAAGAATTTGGGGAATTGGCGTCTGGGGAGAATAAAATATGGTTTTAATACATACATAAATATACATAGGAGAGGTAGCTAGAACTAAGGAACTAGAAGTTCCTCAGCCACTTTTGGAAAGTTGAGTGGGGAAAACATGACAAAATAAAGTTTGTTGGTGATGGGTTTCCAACAGCATCGCCCAAAAGTCCCTTAAAAGCCCCAATACCGTTAGTCGCCTCTTACTAGTTTCCCCAATAGTTATACTCTAGGCTAAAAATCCCAAAAAATTACTCAGTCACATTTGAGTAAGGGAAAAGTAAGAGGGAAGTAACTTTATTTATTGGGGCTTTTTGAGTGATTTTTAAACTTTTTTCCATCAACAATCGTTTTCCACAAAATATTCAATTCTCAGAATATTCCAAACATAAATCTCTGGGTGCCGCAATCAGGATTTATAGCCATGAAAAATTAGTTATAACTATTTTATTTGTTTTCAATAATAAATAATGGTATATACTAACTTGCACAACGACATAAAGGTGACCCGTCGAATCCTCTTCGTAAGCAACTCATGTCTATTAGCTCTGCAGAAGGATCCAAATCTGCGCGACAGTACGGCGTCGTCGCTCTCGCCAGTGTCGCGGATACCGATCATCAGGATGTGGATCGGCTCTAGGTTCTGGAGGAGAATATTTATTAATAATAATTTGTTATAATAATAATTAGCTTTTTGCCCGCGACTACGTCCGCGTGGACTACATTTTGTTGCATCCAGCAAAGTCTATGGGCCAATTTTGACAATTCATAATTCGCTTACAATTCAACTAAAAAAGTTATAGAAAAGGTATGTGTTTTCGGTAAAACTTCAGATGAAGACCTTCAATTTGATACCTGAACCAATTTTCTAGCTCTTAGCATAGCGACACACAATGGTTAACGCTGGTTCACAAAATCCACCCTCTCTTGTTTAATGTATAAGATAAGTAAGTAAAAATTTCACTTTACAAGTATGTTGAAAAAAAGGCCGTATTCATTCATTTAACTCTCTCACTTATTTCATTTCCTAATTGTTGGTAATATTCGTATGCCACTATAACAACGTATTAATCATGACGACGCTCGGTTCTTTAGCGACTAATTTTACACTTTAATTTTGTAGCGAAATCTCATAAACTCATGTCTATATGCTCTACAGAAGTGCGTCATCGCTTTCTCTGGAGGAGATTATCAATTAATTATTATAAATAAGTTCAGTCAGCAAACATTTATCATTAAACGTTAAAGTAAAGTGTAGAGACTACTTTTTGAATATTCAATAATAACCGGGAGCAATCGTTAGTGTAAGAGACCATTTTGACTATGATAAAAATGAAACACATTCATGGGAATTATGCCTCCACCTCTATGATAGAAAAGACAATGAATATTTCACTGAAGTACCTTCCTATAGTTCCTATGCTAAAGCATATCTCAGTATTGAACTTGATTTTTTTAATTAACTAGATAGTAATGACATGTAGTTTGGCGCGACAGAACGAGCCAAATCTTTGCGATAAAACTGAGAGGGCATCATGGGAATGATGATTGAAACCTATTTCTTTTTTGTATTTATTGAGTCTGTTACTACGACGAAATTTTTTTTCTTTTAACCAAAAAAATACCTTAGTTAATAAGATAACATCATAAAAATACTTACCACCTCCTCAGACTCAACGTTAGGTCTGAAATCGGAGCCGACATTGATACTCGTGCTGTCTCGGCTCTCACTACCCTCTTGTAATGCTTGGAGATCCTGAAACAAATACATTATTATTTTACTAATTTGGTATTGATATATTGCTGGCTTAGGATAGGACTACCCTATTTCTTCCGGTGGGTGTACGTAAGAGGCGTCTAACGGTATTGGGGCTTTTAAGGGATTTTTGGGCGATGCTGTTGGAGACCCATCACCAACAAGCTTTATTTCACCATCTATTCCCCACGCAACTTCCCAAAGTGGCTGAGGGATTTCTAATTGTTTAGCTCTGGCTACTCCTTCTAGGGATTTATAGCCGCGAGTATAGGTATGTATGTATGTTCTTTTGGTTTATATCTTATGAGAATACTAAACTGTCTATGGGTACTTGTACAAGGGCAATTTTTAAATGATGCAGTCAAAAAGCCAGTGAAAATAATAGTGGTACCCATAGATTAAAAAACGTTAGATAGGTCATTTACGAAGAAACCGGCGCTTACGAGTGGCACCGATTGCGGCAGATGAACGCACACTACTCGAAATATATCCAAACAACACACCAAGAAATACATTTGAAATGTAGGCGAGATAGCACATCTTAAAGCAAGCGCTAAAAAGAGATAAACATATTTGCAGAGCACCGTCCGTCAGATTACCGTCGTGAAATATGACACTAAGACGACCGTTTGACAAAGAATAATTAAGACCTGTACGCACGATTTATTATAAATTATAATTAAAACGTTGTAAATTCATAATACTTACGAATGATAAGTAATCTCATCATTTTAGTAGTTTTTCTACTATAGTTTGTGCAAAATCTCATCACACATGACGGCATTCTCGATTATTTTGATAAACAAACACGCCCAAACAGGTGAACGATTGCGACGGCAGCTAGTGCGCAACTGAAGTCAGATGAGCCATTTAGCCTGTGTTTTAAGTGCCACTTATGAGCGCGCATGACTTATCTACGGTTTTTTATTAGTACATCTATGGTGGTACCCCTTTTACTTCCTTTCTTTTACTCACGCCTGCTATTCCTGCTATTTCCTATTGACGTTGCACGATCTTGACGAATCTCTCTGGCTTCCACTTAACTTTCATTATTCTTTTCATACTCCACCCTTTATGAATTACTAGCTTTCCGTCCCCGGCTTCACCCGCGTGGAAATACGGTTATATTGTGGTACAAAGAAAACTTCTCATTCCCACGATTTCCTTTGGAGATATCTTTTTTTCCGGGACAAAAGTACCCTATTATTTAATCCGGACTTCTAACTATATGTTTGCAAAATTTCAAAGCAATCGGTTCAGTAGTTACAGCGTGAACGCGGAACGAACAAACAAACTCACTTTCCGATATGTAATATTAGTAAGGATTTATACACTCATCTCTCTCCTAACAGTAGCCGAACTAGCACAATCCTGAGCCAAATCTAGTTACTAATCACTACAGCTAACAAATTCATCAAAGTTAAATTAGTCTTTATGTTGCTTTCATTTAATTTACATACATACATATACTCACGGCTATATTTCACTAGAAGGGGAAGCCAGAGCTAAGGAATTATAAATTCCTCAGCCACTTTTGGAAGTTGAGTGGGGAAAAGATAGTAAAAATAAAGGTTTTTGGTTATGGGTGTCCAACCGCATCGCCCAAAAATCCAATAGAAGCCCCAATATCCTTAGTCGCCTCTTACGACACCCGTGGGTAGAAAAGGTTAGCGTCATTCTAAGCCTGCACTACACGGCATCATCATACATACATACATACATATTCTCACGCCGTTAGTTCCCATTGGGGTAGGCAGAGACTATCGATCGCCACTTTGTACGATCCTGGCAAACCTCTCTGGCTTTGTTTACATCCATCAATCTTTTCATACATGCTCTTTTATTCTTCATGCCTTTAGACGGCATCATCATTTAAGTTTAATATATATTTTTATTGTAATTTCGGTTTAGAATTATCTAACATTCCAATTAAGTCATTTTCAAGATTTTATTTCATGTATTTCTCATATCCTCCTGAGTCCCAGAATTTGCGTGTAAAAGTTGTGCCCAATTATTTAGTTTGTTGCAAAGGACTTTCGGTCACAATACTATAAGGTAAATTTTAGTCAGGACTCATTGACGTTCGCCATTTTGTACCTTGTAACAACC
This sequence comes from Bedellia somnulentella, assembly GCA_963576735.1. Taxonomy (NCBI): domain Eukaryota; kingdom Metazoa; phylum Arthropoda; class Insecta; order Lepidoptera; family Bedelliidae; genus Bedellia; species Bedellia somnulentella. Next base: position 5,639,238 of record OY755199.1, read on the forward strand.
GCCAGGACTCAGGAGGATATAAGTATCTTGTCACTATTATTTATTTTTAAAGACGAGATGGACTAGAATAATGTTCTATTTAAAAAAAATGATTTTTCCTTTCATTCTTTTATGAATGAAATAAAGATAAATCCTCACTTCTCTCCTAACAGTAGCCGAACTAGCACAATCTTGCACCAAATCGAGCAACTCATCACTACTTCTAAAAAATTTGTCGAAGTTGGTTTTAGATTATACGTCCTTTTATTATTCTTCATTGTTTAAGGAATTCAGACAACAGCAATTTTACATTTAGAATACGATATTATATATTTATTTTTACCTGTTAATAATCCTCCAAAATTGAGGATTTTTTGTTCTCGTTCGGTAAATTTCCCTTTTACGGATTTATAGCTTAAACCATATACATGTATATATAAATAAAAAATGCTCACCTCTCTCCTAACAGTAGCCGAACTGGCACAATCCTGCACCAAATCGAGTAACTCATCACTGCAACTGACAAATTGGTCGAAGGAAGTAAAGGCTGCGAAGGCCCCAGTTCTATGATGGCATTTAGACATGGCGGCCGCACATAACTCTGCCGGGATATTCGCTTGGTCTTCCGTGGCCGCTAGCTCGATTTCTGCCTGGTTTAGGGGGATTCTGGGAAAATTATGTTAAAAAAATCATTAATAATTCAGAATAAATTGCTGTGAAGCGCCAGCTAAGAATATTACTAAGCATATTCACCCCATGTTTGTAAAGCGACTAAGGGCCTTAGACCTTTTAAGAGATTTTTGAGCGGTTGGAGACCCATGACCAACAACCTTTATATTACAACCGTTTCCCCACTCAACTTCCAAAAGGCGATCGACGAATTTCTAATTATAAATCTCTAGCTACTCCTTCTAGGTATTTAAAGCCGTGAGTTTATATATGAATGCACTAGATGTCAACTTCAAGTCGAAAACAAAGTACAAGTATCTGTTCCCACTGCTTGTAAAATAAATTGGTGTTGGTATAAAAGTCTGAGAAATTACTCAAACTCTGGCTACTTCTTTTTGAGATTTTCAACCCTGAACCTAATTATACATACATACATATACTCACGGCTATAAATTCCAAGAAGGGGTAGCCAGAGCTAAGGAACTGGAAGTTCCTCAGCCACTTTTGGAAAGTTGAGTGGGGAAAAGATGGCAAAATTAAGGTTGTTGGTGATGGGTCTCCAACCGCATCGCCCAAAAATCCCTTAAAAGCCCCAACACCGTTAGTCGCCTCTTACGTTCACCCACCGGCAGAAATGGGGTAGTGTTATTCTAAGCCGACACTACACAGCAAACAATATATAATTATAGGTACAAATAAATCTATATTTACCTATTAGGATGTCCAGTAGGCAGTACAAACTGGAAATGCACGACCCCCAACTCTCCAGACAACTCGTGATGTTGCAAACACGTGATCTCATATGACGTGTATGCTCTACGGACGTACACCTCTAAGGCTGCGTTGCATACCTGTTAGGTATATAATAATTTTATAGAAATTCATAATCTCTTTATTCGTTCAAATGCTAAACAAATAAGATGTGTGAGGAACAAAAGAAAATGTATGGAAATATTGATGGATAAACGAATCGATCGCTGTGTAGTGTCGGCTTAGAATAGCACTACCCCATGCGAGTATATTTATGACTGTTCGAATGTAAATATAAGTTCAAAGATATACTGGCCAGTACACCCTGTTGTGTACCAACTCGAAAAACATTTACATACCGCGATGTAGGAATATGAGTGATACGCTGCTATGTGCGAGTGAGTCCGCTGTATTATTCGCTTTAACACTACCCCCACATAAAATAATAAGTTTTTACTCAGTTGTTGTTCTATAAAGTTAACTTACATTTAAATTGAAATGTAATTTTACTTCACACTTTTTTTCAAGTCATACATACATACAGATACAAACGGGTATAATTCCCTTGAAGGGGTAGCCAGAGATAGGGAATGAGACATTCCTCAGCCACCTTTGGAAGTTGCGTGGGGATAAGATGGTGAAATAAAGGTTGTTGGTGATGGGTCTCCAACCGCATCGCCCAATAATCCCTTAAAAGACCCAATACCGTTAGTCGCCTCTTACGTACACCCACCGGAAGAAATGGGGTAGTGCTATTCTAAGCCGACACTACACAGCAAATTCAAGTCAATGAATGTAAAATTTTAGTGTTTGACTAAAAACATCCTGCACATAGCTCTGGTGACACCAAGCCACCACCATCTTTGTGGCAATATTATAGTGTTAGCTTGTTGGCTCGAAAGACCAAATTGCACAATATTTAGGCTTATTGGATAAAAGAAATGTTCCATTACAAAGTATTCTTTTAGGGCAGTGGCATACCTGCGTCAAAATGTTTTAGTTTTGGTATTTAAGTTGTTTTTTAATTGCCAACTTACCCCCGCATTGCTATGATAAAAGAAGTCGTGCAATATATCGAAAATGGACGTTTCGGACAAAATAAGTTTCTGCAAGTTTTCCGGATGGAAGTCATGACCGTACAAGTCCACTGCGTACATGAGTATAGATTATATGTAAATGTTTCTTTTTAATTCAAAACTTACCGCCGCATTGCTATGATAGAAGAAGTCGTGCAATATATCGAATATGGACGTTTCGGACAAAATAAGTTTCTGCAAGTTTTCCGGATGGAAGTCATGACCGTACATGTCCACTGCGTACATGAGTATATATTATATTTAAATGTTTCTTTTTATTTTAAAACTTACCGCCGCATTGCTATGATAAAAGAAGTCGTGCAATATATCGAATATGGACGTTTCGGACAAAATAAGTTTCTGTAGATTCTCTGGATGGAAGTCATGACCGTACATGTCCACTGCGGACAGGAATATGGACTCCATTTGGTTGTGCCGAAGTTCGTAGGCTGGTTGATGGGCCGCTATTAGGACCTGAGGAAGAAATAGATATTTGAGATATGGGTTATTGTAAAATTTTGGTAATCGGATCGGTAGGAATAGAAGTACCCATTTATTTGGAGAGACGTTGTGGGAGGGGACTTTTTAAGTGATCTTTGGGCAATGTGGTTGGAGACCTACCCGACTTTTTTTTTAATCTTACCCCCACTTGTTTTTTTTCAGTTTGTACCTTTTATGCCGTAATACATACATACATACATATACTCACGGCCATAAATCCCGAAAAGGGGTAGCCAGAGCATCAGAGCTAGAAACTCTTCAGCCACATTTGGAAGTTGATAGGGGACAAGATGGTAGAAAAAAGTATCATTAGTGATGGGTCTCCCGTATGTGTATGCCGTAATGTAGCCGTTTATTGTCGGCCTAGCATGGGCTTGGCATCTAACGGTAGTGGTATTATAAAGGGCAATACTTTATTTTTGATATTCGTAATAATATTAAAAGAAGTCAACTCCTATCGACAACGATAATAGGCATACTTATCTCTTTTTATTAAATAAAAAAAATAAAAAACTTAAAATTTATTTCTGCCTCGCTCACACAAAATGAATATTCGTATTTTAACATTTCCGATATATAAGAATCGATGAATCCAACGATACCTCCGTAGTTATCGTTGGTTTCATCGACTAGAAAGCGCCAATACTAATATTGTTCTATGCGTTTGAAAATTTCGAAATCCGAATATTCGTTGCGTGAGAGGGAGATAGAAATAAATGTTAATATGGATAGAAGAGATACGTATGCTAATTATCGTTCTCGGCGTGAAGAGTAGACCTTCTGGCTCGTTAGACTTTAGGTGATCTATCTATAATACTGTGAACATCACGTGACTTCACACAAATAAATAATATAGTATACCTGTCTACTCCTCAAAGCGACTCGGCTATGCTCAGCTCGATGTAAGGAAGTCAACTCATTGAGTGTGGTAGCTAACTCGTCAGTCAGACCACTCGTGACATTACACTAACATATTTGCACACAAATAAATAATATAGTATACCTGTCTACTCCTCAAAGCGACTCGGCTATGTTCAGCTCTATGCAAAGAAGTCAACTCATTGAGTGTGGTAGCTAACTCGTCAGTCAGACCTGGCTCGTTAGACCATAAGTGGTCTATTAGGAGGGTCACCTGAAAAAATGTATTGGTTATAAATATATAGGTATATGAAGTGAAAACCTCATAAGAGAATAGACAAAGAAGAAAGTTGACAAAACTACCTGAAGGCAGGTGGAACGTGACCTCTTTTTATGCGGATAATTTTTGGGCGATGTGGTTGGACACCCGTCACCAAAAACATTTATTATTACCATCTTTCCCCCAATCAATTTCCAAAAGTGGCTGAGGAATTTCTCATTCCAAAGCTCTGGCTACCCTGTTAAGGGATTTATAGCCGTGAGTATATGTATGTATGTAAGAGTTCATCCAGTTTTCATATTTATTGTACTTTTGTTGGGATATTGCCTTGTTGGGCGACTTATGATGCATATTAGAGGAAGTAAGAGAGATAAGGATAACATTTCGAATATTCGAATATTTTAAATCCGAATTTCAACATTCAGTAAACGGTTCACAGAATTTACGTATCACATATGCTTTATTTTCCACAACTTCGTTAGTACATAAATACATTTTCTAGAAGTATCACTTCCCAGAAAAACTAAAACCAGATTATTAAAATGAATTTTTTGCTTTTACCAACTATATCTTTTAGTATAATCTCATTATTCCAAAAGTTTAAAAGACCGAAGTAACTTTATCTATAGTCTTAAAAATCTTAAATCTCTTAAACTAGATTTTATTTATGTTAGAAAAATTGTATAAATAAAACGCGCATGCATGCCTGTTTGTATGTATACTTGCTTACTTGTTTGCATGCTTGGTTGCATGTCGGGGGGGTCGGGGGGCGAAAGCCCCCTGCAGACAAAGAAAAGTTAGGTTACATTTACTTAGGTTAGGTTAGATTATGTATAAAACGAGCGAGCATAGCGCAGCGGAGCGAGCGCCTAAATGCCTGATGCATGCCTATATGCATACTTGCTTGCTTGCATGCTTGCTACATATAGGTGACGGGGGGCGGGGTATACTACTTACATAAAATATGCCTGCAAAATTATTAATAGCAGTAGGTATCATTCAATACATCTGTATTTCAAATGTATGGAAAATGATTTTTTGGAATAGTGATTATTCGGAAAAGCAATATAATATAATATGTGGAATTAAGGTATATCTGGTTTTTGATTCTGTGGGAATCCGTTCTAGTGGTTAATCATAATGATAGTAAAGAAAAAAAAAGTCAATCGATAATCTGGAATGTAAGAATATGGTATTTGAAATTTCGGTGCAACAATATTATGGCAATTAAAAAAAAGTCGATTAGTTTTCGGTAAAATAATATTCGGGTTTAAAAGTTTCGGATATACAGTATGTAACCATTAAAAATGGTTCAATTATCTTACCAACAAATTCTTCTTAGCGACTTGGTTGTGTGAGAAGATGATATTAGTAACAGCTTGCATATCGTCCTTATAACGATCTCGGAGAGCCATCACGCATTTGTCGTAGGAGCCTGGACAGAGGTACTGTAGTTTAGTATTTTGAAGACTTAAGACATACATAAAATATAGGTATAATTTTAGTTCTGAATCAGTCCTCTCATTTTAAACCTCTACAAAGGGATAGCCAGGGCTGTAGAATTTAAAATTCTTAGCCAATTTTGGATGGGAAAAAGATTGTTAAATATATGTTGTTGGTAAAAATTGGTAATTAAATCCAGCCACGTTGCTCTATAAAAGTTATAAAACCCTTAGTCACCTCTCACAACCCCACGCAGAAATGGGTTACTGATATAAGCCCATAATACACAGATAAATATAACTTTCTATAGTTAAGCTTTTTTAAGATTTATATATTTTATTTAGATTTGTATATTAAACATAGCTATAATGTTGTTTCTTAATTTGTATCCTGATAATTATTTGCGCCATTAGAATAATATGCTCATTTTTAACAGCGATAATTTGGCAGCTTTTGACGCAATCGACGGTCAGAGAAATTTCGTTACAATTTAAACGGATAAAGAATAAAGGAAAGAAAAATTTCGACACAGGCGGGAATCGAACCCGCGACCTCGGGTATACGCCCCCGTCGCTCTGCCAATTGAGCTACCGTGTCAATGGCTGCCAGCGCGAAATTCTTCTATCCTTTGTTTCTTTTACACTTTTAAGTAGTGTTTCTTTTCTTTCTTTTATTTATTCTTTATTTATTAGTAACTAGTGGTCCGCCCGGCTTCGCACGGACGGTGTTAAGTTTTTTTTTTGACTTTGACTTTTTTTTCCTGGTTCTAAGCTACCTCTCTAGCAATTTTCAGCCAAATCGGTTCATCCGTTCTTGAATTATAAATAGACTTTCTTTTATATATATAGACAATGATGGTAAATGTGTGAACCCATCGCCCTCCACCTCTAAATAAATAAGATATTTTTAATTATTTTTGTTGATTAATTTATTACATTTTAGTCCAGCAAATATTGTTAAATCTTATATTAGACTCCCCAGGTGCCACAATCTAGTTTATAAGTATAGATTAATACCCCTTTGTATTATAATTATAAATGTTAAAAACCTTTAAAATAAATAGTTTTAAATTTTAAATTTAAAATTTTTTTTTTTTTAATCCCCACATGTGGTTTTTATGAACAACAACATTCGAACAATATAAACGGATTTACATTGTAGCGACCTCTAGCCCGCGGTCTCACCCTCATATCCTACATCGCGGTATCAAAGAGTACCTCAAGCTAAGAATAAACACAAATTATAAGTTGGTATTATGTTTTGTACTGGCCGGTATATCTTTGCTCTTTCCGCAAATCTATGAAAAGATTGTCAATCGTCGTTCGAGTTTTAATCGTTAATAATTTTAACTGATACATGTATAATAACGAAAAGGTGTTAAAGTAAAGTTATAAAGAACAAATACTGACCTAATTGGAAGTTGCTTTCGACTGAATAATATTGTTTCAGTAAATCATGGACTGCAGCCTTCATGCGGCCCCGAATACCGTTCCTGAAAAAGAACTTATATTTGAGTATAATAAAATAAATTAAATAATTGTAATAAAAGCATAAAGATATCAATGGAATGAAGCAAACGTGAATGGTAAGTTTTATCAGATGAAGAGCGTTGAAGGAGTCATGTTAGAGCGCACACTACAGCGGACACACTCACACATGGCAGCGTCTCACTCATATCCTACATCGCGGTATATAAATGTTTATCGAACTAAGCATAAATACAAATTATAAGTTGGTACACAGCAGGGTGTACTGGCCAGTATATCTTTGCAGTTCCCACAGTGTATTTACCAGTACGCTTGCCTAGTGTGAGTTGGCAGACTTACGACTACTAGAATAGAATAGAATAACTTTTTAAAAAAAAAAAAAAAAAAAATGCATTTATTTACAAGAAACATGAGTAGAATTGTTGACAAATAAATTTTATACGTGCTTTACATGTTCTGCCAAAGACCGGCGTGTAAATATTAAGTTGTAATATGGTTTTACATTTATACGACACATTGTAATAAATTAAAAAATATTTAACAATTAAATATGAAATTATTGTTTTAAAAAGACGAAACAAACAAACATTCAATTCACATGCTTTGTCAATAAGTATAAATAATAAAAAGAGGATATTATTAATAAAATGTCATATGCCTATATTTTTTTTAAATGTCACAATTATTTAAGAAGTCATTCACTTTATAAAAACAATTTTCAATCAGATAATTAAATAGTCTATTTTTAAATCCTCTCAGCGTCATATTTTTCATGTCATCACTTAGTGCATTATACAATTTTATTGCCATATTGTAACAATTTCTTTCACTAATTGCCAAGCATTTCCGATTGGGGTATTCCAATTGTACATTGTGGTTGCCACGTTGAGGTCTGTTAGTTGGAACTTTTAGTTTAAATAGTGAAAGATTTTTTTTTACAAATATTAAAGTCTCATAAATATACAAGCAAGGCGTTGGAAGTATTTTGAGTCTTTTGAATAAGGGGACGCAGGAATCTAGCATATCTGCATTACAAATAACTCGCATGCATTTTTTTTGTATTTTGAAAACCTTATCTGCTTCAACTGAATTTCCCCAAAGTATTATTCCATAACGTATTAGAGACGAAACGTAACCGTGGTAACATGTTAAGGTAGCTTTTTGTGAAATGATGTAATTTATTCTATACAGTACGTATACATACTTATCAAGTCTATTACATAACTCATTAATATGTGTTTTCCAATTGCAAAATGAATCAAGATGGAAACCAAGAAATTTAGCACTTTGTACTTCGTTTATATCATTTCCATTGTGTTGTATATTTAAATTTAGAGCTTGTCTCTTATACGTACGAAATTGAATGTATTGAGTTTTTGTTAGATTAACATGAAGGTTGTTTCTATAAAGCCATTTTATGATGTTACCTAACGAATCGTTAATATCTTTCTCAAAACTATTGAGATTAACACAATTTATAAGAACTGTTGTGTCATCAGCATATAATATGCATCTGTTGTTTGTGCTATTAGGCAGATCATTGATATATATCAGAAACAATAGTGGTCCGAGTATACTGCCTTGTGGCACTCCATATTTTACTAGGTTATTATCCGAATTGTAACTATTTTGATAATGCCCTTCTACTTTACTAATTGTTACACTTTGTTGTCGACATTGTAGGTAACTTTCGATCCAATCATATGCTTTTCCCCGAATACCATAAATATCAAGTTTGATCATCAATGTTGGATGAAATACATACTCAAAAGCTTTTGTCATGTCTAGTAATAACCCTACCACTGGTATCTTTTTATCTAAATTTTCGGTTACATATTTAATTAAATGAAAACAGGCTGTAGTTGTGGATGTCCCCTTACGAAATCCAAACTGGTTTGGTACTAAAATTGAGTTCTTTATTAAAAAGCTGTCTAGTTTGTCATTCATCGCTTTTTCAAAAACCTTTGATAATATTGGTATTAGTGATATAGGCCTATAGTTTCGCAAGTTATTTTTATCGCCGGATTTATGAACAGGTTTGATAATAGTTTGCTTGAGACGGTCAGGGAACTTACCTTCCAGAAACGAGCTGTTGACAAGATAGCTAAGAACAGTTGCAAACTGTTTAGCACAAATTTTAATTAAAAAGGTGGGAATGTTATCATAGCCTGTAGATGCGGTATTTTTCATATTTTTAATAATTTTATATATGTCTTGAGGGTCAGTGGGAGTTAAGAAAATTGTATTATGATTACGAGAAAAATTAATATTTTTATAAATGTCTTTAGTGCTAGCGTCACATGGATTTGTCAAATATGTAAAATAATTATTAAATGTTTTTGCTATGTCAGTAGGGCTACTTATTAATTTACCGTTGTATTCAATTTCTTTAATGTCATTACTTTTATTGTAGTCATATTCAGAATTCTTTTTAATTAAGTCCCATGAAGCCTTACCTTTATTCTTTGCCTTTTGTAAGTATTTCATATTGCTGATTTGTTGTGAAATACCTATCAGTTTTTTTAGAACCTTATTGTATTTTATATAATTATAATGATTTATTTTTTTATTCGACGGCTCTTGTATGTATTTCAAGTGTAGTTGTCTCTTTTTAATACAGCTTCGTTTAATTCCTTTGGATAACCATTTGTTTTTTATCGCCTTTTGTATAATTTGGACTGTTTTCAACGGGAAACATAATTCAAAGAAAAGTTTAATTAAGTCGTGAAATTCGTTAAAAGCTTCGTTAAAACTACTTTTTTCATATACATCACTAAAACTTAAGGACGTCATACATTGAACGAATTTTTCAATGTTCTCCACCGAATAATCTCTTATTCTTTTGAATAACCAATTGGGTTTTCTGGTCGTACCTTTTCCCTGTTGAAGGGTACATGTAACAGTTTGCGCTGTTTCATGGTCCGACAAAGATAAAAGATGAATTTCCGCCGATGTATTCGGAATATTACTAACAATCAGATCAATGCACGATTTTTTCCTAGTAGGGCGAGTAATATGGTTAATAAGGTTAAAATTATTTAGCAAGGATATTAGTTCTTTAGCACAAACACTCTCTTTTAGCATGTCGACATTCCAGTCTCCACATAAGATTATGTTCTTTGATTTATTTCGGTTAAGTTTGCAAAGTATTAAATTAATTTTATTAAAAAATATTGAGATAGTCGAATTAGGTGTGCGGTAGATGCATATCAGTATGGTTTTATAGTCTAATAATTCTACAGAGCAACATTCAAAGTGTTTCTCAACTGATTCCTCATTAATCCACTGAATTGTTTTGTAATTGATATTGTTTTTCATTAGTATACAGGTCCCTCCTCTTTTTTCATTTCTTCTACAAAACGCACTCGCTAAAGTGTAGTTATTCATACATAGATTCGGTAAAGAGCCATGTTTGATGAAAGTTTCGCTAAAGCAAATAATATCTATATACGTGTTTAGTTTTATTTCCAATTCTAATAACGAAGCTATGATAAGATCAGTTTTGTTCAACAATCCTGCAATATTTTGATGAAATAAAGTTAAATTATGCGTTTGAGGTTCGAAAAAAAATATCATTTTCAGATTCGTAGTTAACTAAAACTTTGTTATCGTTTTTTTTCGCAAATTTTATATTTTCATTACTGTTAAATTTTTTATTTCTCACAATCAGATCGGTTTTTATTTTTTCTTTGAGGTCTTTAAGTACATATTCAAACCCTCCTAATGTAAGCCTTCCAGTTTTTTTTGAGTACATCGAAGCATCTAAATTATAATTTGAGTTAAATGTGTACGCATATTCATAAGAAGTATTGTCCAAGTATAAAAGATTATTGAACAATTCTATTCTACAATTATATAATTGGCTAAATTTTGTATACATATAAAAAGGTAGGCATATAATAAAGTTTGTTACCTGGTTTTGACAAAGTTTTTCCCTAACACTACTTACGATATCTATGTAATTATTGGTGGTTTCAAAATCTGTTTCACCCAATAATAAGATAAGAAAGTCATTTTCACTCAAATCTTTTATATTACACTGAATGCTATCGAGTAAATTTTGAATTTTTCCTCCGGGAGTCGAGTAGTGCATTATATCATAATCCTTGGTGAATATTTTATCCAGAACTTGGTATGTGTACTTTTCTGTGTTATAGTTGCTTAGGAAATAAATTTTTCTTCTTTTAAAAAGGGCATCATTCCCATTCAAACTGTATGATGTCGTTTCTTCCTTTTTATTCATGTTTCGGCTGGATAAGTTAGAAGGAGAGGGTGTCTCAGTAGAAATATTTTTTCTGTTTTGTGGCAGCTCTTTATCATTTTTGATTGAATCAATTTATTGCACATCAAACACAAATTTACAAAATAAATTATCATACAATTAAAACAACTATCGATTTTCGGATATTTTAATCGCGTGTTATTACATTGTTTTTAAAGCCCGACGTTTCGAAAACTTTTCAGTTATCATGGTCACGGGAAGACTGAGGTGTTATTTATTTAAATTATCATGGAGTTTACAGTGAGGTACAATTGGCGGTCTTATCGCTAAAAGCGATCTCTTCCAGACAACCTTTGGAAGGTGAGATCGGTAAATTAGTCATCTGGGTAGATGTACAAAACAAGCTTACTTTAAAACTAGCTTATTTAATTGAAATAATAAATAATAACATGAATATTAATTATACAAAATAATATATATATTTAACGAATATGAACACATATATACATATATAACTACATACTTTTATGTATACAAGCAATACAAATACCTAAATAAAATACACATATACGTTTTACAAATATAATAAATACATATAATTTACTGTGATAGTAGTACATTAACCAATTTTATGTGACTTTTACAAATAATAACTCCGAAAGAAACAAAAAATAATATTAGAAACTTTCTAGCAATAGCTAAAACTAACCTATATCTTTGCACGAGAACCACCAAAGCTTGTGTGCTCATGAAGAAAACGTCACGATCGGCTCTCTTTGTGATGGAGGCTGCATGGCTGGAAAAAAATAAAATTCATATAAACAATTTGTAAGTTACTACTTACGGTATTCGAAAGCGCGGGATTTCGAAAGAGTCGGCAAATCTCAGTGTATCAGAAAACAAACCAGAAAAATAACAAAATAAAAATGTAAAAAAGTATTTACTGAAAAAATCATACTTAATTTCACAACAATACATAAAACATAAAAAAAAACCTAAACGTTCACGCCGTTTATCCCCGAAGGGGTTGGCAGAGGTACCAATACTCCTGAACTCACATGGCAAGCGCCATCTAGTTACCAGAGACGGTACCCACGTTTTGCTTAGACAGTGTACTCACGTGATAGGGGGCAGGCCTATCGCCGTTTTTTGTACGAATACACTGTCACATGACTAAGTACAACTCAGCCATGTGGGTTTCCTCACGACGTTTTCCCTCACCGTTAGCAACCATGATAAATTAACCACACATATGACTTTGGAAAAGACAAATTGGTGTAGGCCCGTCCCAGGATTGGAACTCACGCTTTTACAACAATATTCGTGTTAAAAGGTATACAGTAAGTTAAGTATTAAGTTATGCTAAAACCTCTTATTCACTCAACAATAAAAAGAGTCTACCCCTGCCAAGAGGCTGCCCCTTCTTGAAATCTTTATATGTTAATACATGTTTTCCACTTATTAAGTTACTTATACCTTTACTACGTTTACTGTGCAGTCAAGTTCTTAATATTCCCTTAAAAGTCTGAATAATGAAAAAATTAAAGATACCAGAGGGCCATCAATCACCCCTCACTACAACGAAAACGGAGTACTAAACCTATTCTAACCCAAAATTATACATAAACTTAAACGTTCACGCCGAATATCCCCGAAGGGGTTGGCAGAGGTACTAATACTTCTGAACATCACGTGACTTTGTCACCTGGTGGTCAGAGTACCCACGTTTTGCTTCGACAGTGTACTCACGTGGTAGGGGACAGAACTATCGCCGATTACATAAAATAATACTAAAATATACAAAATCACTTACTGATCAATAACACTAGCAATCTGTTGGCTAGGAAACTGAGCTAACACACTCGTGATATTTCGCTCGTACAACGCCATCAGCTTTCTCACTTTCTTCTCAACAGATAGAGGAATACGACCGGAGGCTGATGATAGTACCTGGAAGGATGTATTTGGTTCATATAATTGAAATAATAATTTGAAAAATCTTTATGTAGAAAAATGAAACCCGTTTTTCATTGTCACAACATAACATTAAAACGGCTTGACCGATTTGGCTGTTTTTTTTTTGTAGTTTTCTTATACCTTGTACAAGTTACTTACGGAAAAAAAATATTAAGAAAATCTTTCAGAAAGATTGAAAAATATACATTTAAGAAAAAACGCCCAAAGTTTTGTCATAAGCAAATTTGACAGTACGAAGTCTGTCGGGTCAGCCAGTTCAATATAAATTTGGTTGACTGGACGATATCGCTCTATGTGATAGAACCGCCAATTGTACTTATTTTGTAAACATATCATCAGGAAATGTTTTAAATGTGATGTGCAATCAAAAAAGATTTATAGAGCCAAAATGTGTGGTAGGGTTAGTAGAGGACGAATACGGAGGACACATTAAGATCAGAAAACAAAGTGCTTAAAACAACAGGCAAAGTATGAAGAATAAAAGGGTATGTATGAAAATATTGTTAAAGTACACAAAGCTTGAGAGTTTCTGGTAGTCCAATATGAACTAATGGCGTTATTATTACTATAAATATGTGGTTTTTAACATAAAAATGAAACTAATTTCTTACCTCTTGCAACTCCAAAAGCGGCAACGAAGGGTCACGCAGACTCATCATAAATTTCTCCACAATTTCTCTAAGTCTCGGCGCGTTGTATGGGTCGGGGAGACAGTAACCTGCGAAAATGAAATGAAATTGTAATATTACATACTAATTTTATCATTTTGACTTTTTTGTATACCGGCATGAACGTCTGAGTTTACCTTTATGAATACTAAACATTTTGAGAAAATGTTGATTTCGAAGGTCTAACTACCGTTTTTGGGATAATAGCTGAGAATACAATAGACTTTGAAGTTTTAAAAGTGCAAGCTCTGCAGGCCCAAAACATACAAAACTCACTCAAAACTAAAATTTTTAAGTTACTTGAAGCATTATTCGGTTGTCAAAGCCGACAATTTGCTTTTGAATGTTATATCTTACAAGGTTTTAAAGCTGAACATTCAAAACCTTGGTGTTTAAAACAACATACATACTTACATATATTCACGGCTATAAATCCCTTAACGTGGTAGCCAGAGCTTTGGAATGAGAAATTCCTCAGCCACTTTTGGAAGTTGTTTGGGAAAAAGATGGTAATAATAAATGTTTTTGGTAACGGGTCTCCAACCACATCGCCCAAAAATCACTTAAAAAGCCTCTATACCTTTAGTCACCCACGGTTAGAAATGGGGTAGTGTTATTCTAAGCCGACACTACACGGCGATGTTTAAAACAACAAAACATTTAAGGCTTAAAGTTTGAAAACTATAAACCTGCACAGCATTGCAAGCCTTGAAAGCTACATACCTTTAAGATTTAGAGCCTTTAAAGCTGCAAACCAGTAAGACTGAAAGTTTTTAAAACTACAAGTAATTCAGCTTTAACTCCTTTAAAGCCGTAACCTTGAAAACTTGAGCCTCGCAAAACCTAAAAAGACTTTATACCTAAATCTATAAAAAAACATGATAGTCCAGTGGGTAGAACACCCGCCCGAAAACAGAAGGGCGTGAGTTCCAATCCTGGGTCGGGCCTACAACACCAATTTGTCTTTTCTAAAGTCATATGTGTGGTTAATTTGTCATGGTTGTTAACGGTGAGGTAAAACATCGTGAGGAAACCCACATGGCTGAGTTGTACTTAGTCATGTGACAGTGTATTCGTACAAAACGGCGATAGGCCTGCCCCTTATCACGTGAGTACACTGTCTAAGCAAAACGTGGGTACCTTCTCTGGACACTAGGTGGCGCTGCCATGTGAGTTCAGAAGTATTGGTACCTCTGCCAACCCCTTCGGGGATAAACGGCGTGAACGTTTATGTTATGTTATGTTTCTATAAAAAAACGTCTCACCAGCTAATATTCTCCAACATGAGTCTAAAAGAAATTTCATACAGCATGTATGAAAAGATTGATGGATGTGAATGAAGCTTGAAGGTTTGCCAGGATCGTACAAAGTGGCGATCGATAGTCTCTGCCTTCCCCAATGGGAACTAACGGCGTGAGAATATGTATGTATGTATGTATGAGTCTAAACTTATTATGGGCATGGTTCAACTTGTCCCCCACAGTGTGTGTCCTCCAGCGGTAACTGCCCTTTGTATGGCTGAGCTGTGGCACTAGCGATGTCTGGTTGGAGCCTCATTTAAATATTTATATGTGACAAGGTATCTAATCCTTTTAAACCTTGGTGGTTAAAACGACAAGCCTTTAAAGGCGTAAACTTTTAAGTCTTGAAGGCCTTTAAGGCAAGAAATTCGAACCTTTAGACCCTTCAAAAGCTTGTGGCTTCAAAGCATTTCAGGCTAAGCTATATAATACACTAATATAGATATAAGTTTCATCACAAGAGCTGTTGCTTTTATCAGGCTTATCTCTGAAACTGCTGGACCAATTTAAACGGGAGTTTCACAGGTCAACAGCTAATGAAATAAAGATCAATTTATGAAAACAGTGCTATTAAAAATATAATCTCACCAGCTAAAGTATTCTCCAAAATAAGTCTAAACTTATTATGGGCATGGTTCAACTTGTCCCCTACAGTGTGTGTGTCCTCCAGCGGGAACTGCCCTTTGTATGGCTGAGCTGTAGTTACTAAAGATGGGTCGTCAAGTTCTGAAACAATATTGATGTGAGTGTTAATATACAAAACTGAATGAAAATGAACTTTATCAGAATGTTTTTTGTTCATGACAACCTCATGTGGGGATTATTACTAATAAATAAAGGAAAGATAAATTTCCGAAATTGTAAAAAAATCGGAGGTAGGGAACGCTGACACTACTTGAAAAGTGTAAAAGAAACAAGGGAAAGAAGAATTTCGCACTAGTAGCCACTTGACACTATAGCTCAGTTGGAAGAGCGACGGAGGCGTATACCCGGAGGTCGTGGGTTCGATCCCCGCTGGTGTCGAAATTTTTCTTTCCTTTATTAATTAGAAAATAAACTTTACAAACTGAAAGGAATCGATGATACTCGACTGGTTTCTATGAATTAATGAGTTTTTAACCAAAAATATTGTATTTAAGTTAAAATCTACAAGAAAATTACCAAGTTAGTTAACACAATAACTTACCCAAAGTCCCAATAAGTAAGTAAGTGTGTATGTATAATATATGTATGTCTGTATATATACATATATATATATATATATATATATATATATATATATATATATATATATATATATATATATATATATGTATGCATTATGTATGTATCTAGGATGGCAACATACCCAAAGTCCCAATAAGTGATCCCATCTCTAAAACAGCGCCGGGACGAAGACTCCACGTGATCGCACCGGATTCCGGAGCCGCGAGAGTCATCACCATTTTCATCACCTGTTAAATAATCACCAGTTAACATATTGTCACGTGATACATCGTGGTGAATTTAGAGAGTGAGTCAGCTAATAGTTAGCTGACTCACTCGCTCACATAACGCTATCTCACTTAGATCATGAGTGATAATCATTTATCGAGGTACCAGAGCATTTCAATCCCAAATTATTGTACAAAATATTAGATTTTTCGTCTTTTCTTGGCTAAGTCATCCTCTACTGACAATCAATACCCTCCACTTTTTGCTTTATATTCTCTTTCACTCATTTTCTTTCATCCATGCTTTCTATTTTCTCCAACTATTTTTACAATATCATTTTCAACGCCGCAGATTTCACGAATCGCACTATTTCTCACACTATCACATAAATTAACATTTAATATTTTTTTCATAGGGAGCTCATCACTGCTGCATTCATTTTGCTCTCAGACTTCTTACCTCAATAAATTAATATATTAGCTCAGTTTCAGCATGAGGCTGTCCCTTATCAACCTATAATATACACATTTTCCAGCAGACGGTATAAAGAGGTAAATATAGTATGTTTGATTGTTTGTTTGTTTGTAAGGGAAAATCTTCCAAAAAATTTAATCGATCATGAAATTTATTTCACTATCAGAAAGCTACGCTATTCAGGAGTGCTAAAAACTATATAAGCACGCTTGACTTCATAATTCTAGCTGTATGGTGTCAGCTTGGAATATAACTAACCCATTTCGCCCCGCGATTGTCGTAGGAGGCGACTAAGGGTATTTTACCTTATTAAGAGATTTTTGGTAGATGCGGTTGGAGAACCAGTACCAACAATCTTAATTTTACATTCTATTCCCCCCTTAATTGCCAAAAGTGACTGCTGGATTTCCAATTCTGAAGCTTTGGTTACTCCTTTATGAGTTTTACAACCGTGAGTATGTATAGTATAATTTAAATCTTTTTGTTCATGAAAACCTCATATGGGGATTATTACTAATAAATAAAGAATAAATAAAGGAAAGAAAATTTCGACACAGGCGGGATTCGTATACCCGAGGTCGCGGGTTCGAATCCCGCCTGTGTCGATGTTTATCCTTCACCAAAGTGTTAATAAGTTTTCCGGCAAAGAGTATAAACAGTTAAGATTCTAATTTTGACTGTTTGTTTGTTTGTAAGGGCTAATACATACATACATATACACCTGCCGTTAGTTCCCATTGGGGTAGGCAGAGACTATCGATCGCCACTTTGTATGACCCTGTCAAACCTCCTTAGCTTTCATCAATATTTCAATTTTAGTTTTACAATCTTCTACTCAATCAATTTCCAAAAGTGTTTGACGAGTTTCAAATTCTGTAGCACTGGCTCCACCTTTTAGGGTTTTTCAGCTCAGTATTTGTATGAATATTAGTTATTTTTACCTCAATCTCAGCATAAGGCTGTCCCTTATCGACATGGTCTCCATCTTCTACCAAAGTGTTAATAAGTTTTCGCAGAGGGTATAAACAGTTAATATTCTAATGTTTATTGTTTGTTGGTTTGTAAAGGGGTTACGGAAATATTGAACTGATCATAGTAGTAGCCGTGTAGTGTCGGCTTAGAATAACACTACCCCATTTTTACCCATGGGTGATCGTAAGAGGCGACTAAGGGTATAGGGGCTTCTAAGTGATTTTCGGGCGATGTGGTTGGAGACCCGTCACAAAAAAAAAATATTATTACCATCTTTTCCCCAATCAACTTCCAAAAGTGGCTGAGGAATTTCTCATTCCAAAGCTCTGGCTACCCCGTTAGAGGATTTATAGCCGTGAGTAAATGTATGTATGAACTGCTCATGATGTTTTTTACGTTCAGAAAGCTGTATTATTCAGCAGTGCTATCGGCTCTATACTAACGCTTAGTTTCATAAATATAATAGCTGTGTAGTGTAGGCTTAGAATAACTGGACCCAATTTTTTCCAGTGGGTGTTTATAAGAAGCTACTAAGGGTAATGAGGTTTATTAAGAGATTTTTCAACGATTCGGTTGAAGACTTTATTTAACGATCTTCTACTCAACTTCCAAAAGTACCTGAGGGATTTCCAATTCTGAGCCTCTGGCTACCTTTTTTGGATTTACAGCCTTGAATATATGAATAATAATTATAATAACCTCAATTTCAGCATAAGGCTGTCCCTTATCGACATGGCCGCCATCTTCCACCAAAGTGTTAATAAGTTTTCCGGCAGATGGCGCTCGTAGCTTAGACGGGTCTTTCTCCTTCTCAAAGACCACGGTTTGATTCCCGATCACGATACGGTATTTGTCCACTTCGTCTTTTAGATATGTCGTGTAGGATGCGCCGTCAATTGAGAGTAGACTGCCTGTAGGGACATAAATAAATTAGTACGGAAATGTGTTCAATGAAAACATATTTGGGTTATATCTAAGGGTTTCTGGGTTTTCAAAGTGATTGTATGGGGATGGTGGCTGGAGATCAATCAAGAAAAGAAGAAGAAGAAACGATAAAATCTCACTCCTCATCCAAAATGCCCTAACTCTGCCACCTCAAATGAACAAATTTTAATTAAAACAAGACTTCCATTTCCTAGAAACTGCCATTCATGGCCAATAAATAGGTTATAGGCCCAGATTTGGTAGCCTGGACTTTGTATTTGTATCTGTAAATTAGTTCTACATCCCCACAGTTGGATTAAAACCAACTTTTATATCAAATTACTTTTCTCTATTGACTCCTTAAAGTAATTTGAGGAATTGTCTTAAGCTCTCGCTACCCCTTTCCAGGACTTACAGGCGAGTTTCTAACAAGAATGTTTGCGTACAGGAAAAAATCCTGAGAAAAACCACGGGTCGGGCCTACACCAATTTGTCTTTTCTAAAGTGGTAATGTGTGGTAAATTTATCATGGTTGTTAACGGTAAGGGAAAACATCGTGAGGAAACCCACATGACTGAGTTGTACTTATTCATGTGACAGTGTATTCGTAAAAAACGGCGATACGCCTGCCCCCTATCACGTGAGTACACTGTCCATGCAAAACGTGGGTACTCTGAACACCAGGTGACAAAGTCACGTGATGTTCAGAAGTATTAGAACCTCTGCCAACCCCTTCGGGGATATTCGGCGTGAACGTTTATGTTATGTTATGTTATGTAAAAACCACTGTCATATGACAGTGTATAAGTACAAATTCAGAGACAAAAATATCACGTGACATTTACAAGCATACCCCTGCCACTCGAAATAAAACTTACCTCCATCAGTAAGCCTATGGACCTCCATCTCCTTGAAGCTCCCATTCATGGCCAAGAAATAGGACGTAGGCCCGGATTTGGTGGCCGTTACTTTGTATTTGTGTCCGCTGTGGATTAGTTCTACGTCTACACAATTTGAGAGCTGACTGCTGCTTTGGATTTGACCCCTGGGAAAAGAAAAACATTACTATTATGTGGCCTTTTAATGAGGTTTCACAGACGCGTGGACTCAACGAGGGACACTAAATATAGTCCACCTACTAACAGGCTACATTGAAAATATAAAGCGTGTTTTTAAGTTTCTTTAAACTATATTCTTAAATTTTTAGGACTGAATCATTTGAAATTATTTAATCCTGGCAACCTGATAATGGGATGAAACTATAAAAATATTATACTGTCCCTGATTCTCAATAAGTGTACGAATTTTAATTCAAATCGGTCCGTTTAAAGTGGGTCAAAATCGAGTTAAAAGGAGTCGTTTACATACATACATACCTATACATACATACAGGTGAAACTAGTATAAATGTGTTAAAAAAAAATACATTTTATCGGGAACCCTAAATGAGTAATTTTTACTTTCATATGTGAAACATTTTAAAGCAATCTTTTTAACAATTATAAGGCTGCTGGGAAAAACATTGCCAATTTCAATCTATGTTGATTAAAACCAAAAAATATATATTAAAAAGCGATTGTGTGAAAACTCTGAAATTGGAACTTGTACTTATTAGCATCTCCAAATTTCTCCACTATTTTTCAAAAACAAAACTAATGTAAATAACAATATCCATACATAATTTTTAAGATTAAAAGTTTACTAATTTATTTAATTGGATTTTATTCGGAGATGCAGATGTCCTTAGTAGTTTAACTCCCGTTGAATTAAATAATTACATAAACCTATTCCCCCACTATCTACAACGAATATCTACAATAGGCTATTTGACTGTAATAAAAATATACATTTTTTTTATTTCATTAGTCTTAATATTTCTTTTTTGGAGCAATGTGTAATAATGCGAGATAAAAATATTGCTGTATTTCACTAAAATCCGTTTTCTAAAATAAGTATTTTCGATGCAACTGTCACGTGACTAAAAACGACCGTGATTGGCTATTTATATAATGACGTAGATTGCACATAAACAGACTGTGTAGTGTGCATCGCTTCGCTCATTGGTGTATAATGCGGAATTGACGTCATTTGTGCTACAGCCGCCATATTACTTAAAGTCGCGTTTTCGCTGCACATTTGAATATTGCATTTTCCTTTTCGATTTTTTAAAAATATTTTTTTAGGTATCCTTATGAACAAATTAACACCGTAAGATAGTTTTCAAAACTTAGTCAAATAGCCTATTCCATGAATTTATGTCAATAACAACTTACTTCTCCAAAGCGCTCTTAAATTCGAGGAAATTCTGCGTAATGATGCTGTCAGCAATCAAGATGGACCCGCAGAGTACGCCTAACATTACGTCTGGCTTTTCTGATTGCACCTGAAACCATATATTTATTTGTTGGTTTGTTAAAGGTAGAAAAACACTTTGTACACTTTTTTAGTAGAAATTGTAAAGATAGGTAATTGTAAAGGTAGATAGACAGCGGAATTTTCCACTTATTAGAACGCATAGATAAAATATTACCTTCAGAGGCACATGAAATAAAAATAATAAAACCCTCAGAAACATACAAAAATCTGATTTGTAAATAATTTATAATCACTTTACTATGCTTTTGAATGACATTTAGACTAAATGCAAGCCGAAAATCTAAATATTCTTAGCTCTTTAAAGAATCAGTGCTGTCACATCTGTCAAAAAGAGTGAACACTAATTTAAACAGTATTAAATAGAAAGTTGATTTTAAAATAAAGGAAGTCTTATCGTCACTTGACTGCCTCCGTGGTTGCGCGGTTATGCGCTTGGCTTCAAGTACGGAGGTCTCGGGTTCGATCTCCGGGGGGTTAACTCACAAATTTAACTGGTTAGATTTAACCCAGTATGGAAAGATATTGCAGGCATGGATGGATGGATTGGTGCAGGCATGAATCATCTGATTATCCGAAAATTAAGATGATTTCTTGCTCCGGAGGGCACGTTCACCACAGGCTACTACCACGGTAGTAGTCGTTAGCCTGCCAACCCCCAATTGGCCAGCTTGATCAACTTACCCTCTCAGCAATAAGCGCATCCAACCAACTAGTGTCGATATTGTTCTCCTGAAAGTTGGTAGTTTCCAGCAAAGTGATCAAATACTCCACTGTGGTTCGGAAATCACCTCAGACACTCTTTGAGAGCTATTTATCCATTCATTTCCATGAAGTGTCGGCTTAGAATGTCACTACCCCTTTCTACGCACGGGTGTCGTAAGAGGGGACTAAGGGTATGGGGCTTTTAAGTGGTTTTTGGGCGCTGCGGTTGGAGGCTCATCACAAACTATCCTTTATTTAACTACCTCTTCCTCTCTCAACTCACAACTCTCTTTCTAAAGCCCTGTCTATACTTTTTAGGATTTACAGCCGCAATTATATGTATGTCAAACAACTTACCCTCTCAGCAATAAGCGCATCTAACCAACTTGTATCAATATTGTTCTCCTGAAAGTTGGTGGTTTCCAGCAAAGTGATCAAATACTCCACTGTGGTTCGGAAATCACCTCGGATACTCAGCTCTTTGAGAGCTATCACTAAGTTTCTGGAAAAGAAAGGTTGGAATATAAAACACTAAGAAAAAA
Organism: Bedellia somnulentella; assembly: GCA_963576735.1. Taxonomy (NCBI): domain Eukaryota; kingdom Metazoa; phylum Arthropoda; class Insecta; order Lepidoptera; family Bedelliidae; genus Bedellia; species Bedellia somnulentella. Next base: position 5,661,873 of record OY755199.1, read on the forward strand.
GTCCAGAAAGTCTCACGGAAACGGGAATTATAATCGTATTTCGTATGAAATTTTTGCGTGGGAAAAAGATGGTGAAATAAAGGTTGTTGGTGATGGGTCTCCAACCGCATCGCCCAAAAATCCCTTAAAAGCCCCAATACCGTTAGTCGCCTCTTACGTACACCCACCGGAAGAAATGGGGTAGTGCTATTCTAAGCCGACACTACACAGCAAAGTAGTAGTTTTTTTATTTATTTTTAATAACTTACTCTCTAGCCTGCTCTCTAGTTTCTCCCCAAGAGAAGCAATGTCCGAACTGAGAATCAGCAAATTCATGGAGACCACCGGAGGCCGCTACACTGAAATAACCCCACACGTTTTTGGACGAGCGGAAATTTAGCTCTTGGACTGTGCCTGATGATGGTTTGAATCCTGGGGACAAAAAAAGTATATTAATTGAATATAATTGCCGTTTAATGTTGGCTTAGAATAACACTACCCCCATTTCCACCCGTGGGTGATCGTCAGAGGCGACTAAGGATATAGGGGTTTTTTAAGTGATTTTTGGGCGATGTGGTTGGAGAACCGTCACCGAAAACCTTTATTATTACCATCTTTTCCCCAATCAACTTCCAAAAGTGGTGTGTCTCATTCCAAAGCTCTGGCTATCCCGTTAAGGGATTTATAGCCGTGAGTATATGTATGTGTAATTTTATAAAAAAAAGTCATTTTGATAGTTCAGCTCAGCTCAGCATATGTGGGATAGTCACTCTCACATGCCTCTTTATACCTATACAGTACAGGATACATTGAAATCAAATAAAGAATGCTCTCTTAAAAGCATCTGAAGCGGTTAGAATAAAAGAGCATGTATGAAAAGATTGATGGATGTGAATGAAGCTGGAGATTGCCAGATTCGAAAAAAGTGGCGATGGATAGTCTCTGCCTACCCCAATGGGAACTAATGGGGTGTGTTTGTGTATGTATGTTATGTATTTATCAAGATTATTAATCCTGAGGGAAAACTCATAAAGAAATCTTCATGTTGGAATTCACGTGACAGTGTATTCGTACAAAATGGCGATAGACCTGCCCCCTATCACGTGAGTACACTGTCTAAGCAAAACGTGGGTACTCTGAACAATAACTTAATAAACAGCTTATCGTTGAGTTTGGTGCGCTTGGTATTATCGTGCTATTTCACATACTATACTAGTCTTTCTCTTTAATCCTATTAATATTATAAATGTGAAAGTTTTGATGTTTGTGTGTTTGAGACCAAAAGGCTCCTCAAGTACATAATGTTTATAAATGAAATTTCGCAGAATGCTAGATAATGGCAAAAATTAACAAATAGGATACTTTTCATTCCGGGAAAAAATTACCAATAAAATATTCACGGCTGATTGAACTAAGAGTACCGGAAAAAACGCCTAAAGTTTTGTCATAAGCAAATTTGACAGTACGAACGTATAATAAATTAAACATAGAAAACATTATTCTCCAAAAATAACCACAAACCTTCATCAGGATTCTCCGAGGTGATCCTAGCGGCGATCACGTGACCCCAAGGGGAGGGCCTCTGTTTGGGGTCATCCAAGTCGATCATGTTCATACCCCAAGGGGACTCCCCGTAGAGGAGACGGATGTCCTTGATGTGGTATAGGGGAAGTCCCATAGCGATCTGGGGGAAGAAATATTGTTGAATTAAGGTCCAATGTGTCGTTAGTATAAAATTTAGCGTATATGTTTAATTAGAAAAAGAGACATTTTGATTTAAACAGGTAAGAGTCGTTTTAGATATTGAGACTTGTAGTGTCGGTTTAGAATAGCGCTAACCGATTTCTCCTCGTAGGTATCGTACAAAGTGACTGTTGACTCATTCATTACCAACAATGCTTTATTTTACAATCTTCTCCCCTTTACTTAAACCAATACGTTTGCGCTTTGTACAGACGCACGGAAAGAAATAGGTTTTTTCTTTTCTAATCCGACATTAAACAACAGATTCAGATTAAAGATGAAACTAATTTTACCATTCTCAATAAAAAAAAAATGAAAGTACTAAGACCAACAATCTTGACCTTGAAAGACCTTGTAAAGTAAAAGAACTAAAACTACCCTCCAAATGAACTAAAATCCCTTACCTACAACTAACGGTAAATTAACATCGGCGACCATCTCAGTTCAACTCCAGGAGGAAGGGTCCCGACGTGGGCTCGTATAGGAATTCCACTGTGTCTGCGCTAAAACCAACACTACCCTCCAAAGAAAACCATTAAAAATCCATACCTGCAACTGCGCAGCCGGTAAATTAACATCGGCCACCATCTCAGTGCAAGGATGTTCAACTTGCAGTCTCGGATTCAATTCCAGGAAGTAGTAGGCTCCTGTCGTAGGCTCGTATAGGTATTCCACTGTGTCTGCGCTAAAACCAACACTACCCTCCAAAGAAAACCATTAAAAATCCATACCTGCAACTGCGCAGCGGGTAAATTAACATCGGCGACCATCTCAGTGCAAGGATGTTCAACTTGCAGTCTCGGATTCAATTCCAGGAAGTAGTACGCTCCTGTCGTAGGCTCGTATAGGTACTCCACTGTGCCTGCACTTACATAGCCTACCATTTTGGCAAGGCGGACTGCTGACTAGAAAATAGGAATAAAATTTATTTATTTATTCATATCATTACAGATTTGAATCCAAATCGTCTATATTTCACTTTGAGTCAATACATTTATAACTGATTTATAGAACAGTAAAGATGGTAAACATAATGCACAAAAATTAATTTTACATCCCGTAACACAAAAAATTTAAAGCTATGCTTGTAAAGTGAGCCAAGGAACAGGAAAATAAGTCTGCTAAAATGGTTAGACTAAGAGAAAAATTCGAAATAGTAATGGGGAACTGTGATGTGAATCCAATATGAAATAGAACTTTTATGTGTGAGTATGTGTGTGAGCCGAGCTGCATTTAATATTTGAAATATTTGGCTGTCAATCGTTATAGTTTTTTGGTGACATTAGTGTGTCTTAGCAACCGTGATAGCCCAGTGGGTAGAACACTCGGTTATCGTGCAAACGACTAGTGTTCAAATCCTGGGTCGGGCCTACACCAATTTATCTTTTCTAAAGACGTATGTGTGGTTAATTTATCATGTTTGTTAACGGTGAGGGAAAACATCGTGAGGAAACCCACATGGCTGAGTTGTACTTAGTCATGTGACAGTGTATTCGTACAAAACGGCGATAGGCCTGCCCCCTATCACGTGAGTACACTGTCCATGCAAAACGTGGGTAACACGTGACGTGTTCAACACAAAGTCACGCGATGTTGAGAAGTATTAGTACCTCTGCCAACCCCTTCGGGGATATTCGGCGTGAACGTTAATGTTATTATGTTATGTTATGTAGTGTGTCTTCTATAATTGAATTTTTGCGCGCGTAGCTTTTTGCCCGCGACTACGTCCGCGTGGACTACAATTTTTGCATCCGGTTTACATCCGAAATACCAAAACACTATCTAAACTTCTGTTTTTTTTATATTTACATTCCCGCGGACGTTGTAATAGATACAAGAACCATGGGTGCGAGACAACAGGATATGCGGACTCAGTAATATTGGAGATAAGCTTATTCTTAATACAAATTTAACTAATCCAGTTATGGAAAATGAATGAGGTTTTCGGTAAAACTTCAGATGGAGACCTTCAATTTGATACCTGAACCAATTTTCTAGCTCTTAGCATCGCGACACAGGCTGGTTCACAAAATCCACCCTATTGATAGTAATTAATATATAAGGATAAGTATAGGTTGATTTTTTAAGTGTGCCCAACGGGTGTTTTTTCTCTTCTTCTGAGTTTTAATGCCGTGTAGTGCCGGCTTAGAATGTCGCTACCCCTTTCTACCTACGGGTGTCGTAAGAGGCGAGTCTTTTCCCCACTCAACTTCCAAAAGTGGCTGAGGAATTTATAATTCCTTAGCTCTGGCTACGCCTTCTAGGGAAATATAGCCGTGAGTATATGTATGTATGTATGTTCTGAGTTTTTATATAGAAATAATATTTCATAATTTTCTAAACTTTAAATTACTAAAGCAATTTCGCAAGAAATTTGTAAGAAGCAGAAATGACAAGAAACTCATTTTATTATTTGGTATTATACTACTAACATAAAAACCATAAACAACTAATTTTTTTATACCATAACCAGTAAACCTACTCCAAATTTTTTTTTATAAATTTCCCAGAAAACCCATATAAATAATACCTTCTCCATCTCAATAAAGACGTCAGGCTTAGCAATGGCGGCCGGAGCTTCTTCAATGATCTTCTGATGACGACGTTGAATTGAGCAATCACGACCGAATAGAGATATGGCGTTACCTGGAAAATGGATTATTTTTATGTAATGGAATGAAAGAATTAAGATTTTGTGGTGTAATCATAGAAATTTTGATTATATCAAGTCTTATAGAAATGTCTAAGTGACTTTGTTAAACCTCAGCCACTTTTGGGAATTTGACTGGGGAAACGAGTGATGTTAAATATTTTAATATTATTGATGACTGAAGAGGGAAGAGAGAGAAGTTATTCAAAACAGAAATAAATTTAAGACTCAAACCTAAAAGATAAATGGATAAAAGCGTTATAAAAGGGTACCTATTCAAAATGTTTAAAGACAAAAAAACTAATCAAAAAGGTGGCAATCCAAACTGTAAAGTGTAAAATATACGAATTAGGTAAAAGAAACTTGAAAGGTCCGCAAAGATCTTCCGAGAATCCTATCAATAGTCTCAGCTTACGCCAAAGTGAACTAATGGCATAATTGGCCTAGACCTCGCTTTTTTAACATACCCTTTTTATATTATAAATCGATAAAGGACATCAAACTTAACAACTTTGCCTATGGAATGAATATCTAAAATATTGTAATTTTCAAAAAATAATAATAATAAAAAATTGTCGTACCTAGTTCAAACTGAGAATGTATAGAATGAGATTCCTTGCTTCAGTGAAAATAAGAAATTAAAAGAAAACATTTGATCTATGCTTTTCGCTCTGTAAACAAAAATATAACTTCTTTCGGTATTTTCCAGTTGTATTGATCGTCGTTGAAAAATAATAACATGAAAATAAACCGGTATGCGAGCAATTGAACTGGAAAATACCGAAAGAGGTTATGTTTTTGTTTACAGAGCAAAAAGCATAGATCAGATGTTTTTTTTTATTTCTTATTTTCACTGAAGCAAAGATTCTCATTCTATACATTCTCAGTTTGAACTAGGTACGACAATTTTTAATTATTATAATTTTTTGAAAATTACAATATTTTAGATAGGCATTCCATGGGCAAAGTTGTTTAGTTTGATGTCATTTATCGATTTATAATACTTTTTATATTATAAAAGCGAGGTCTAGGCCAATTATATGTACATATATTAGTGTAGTACCGGCTTAGAGTGCTGTTGGGGACGACCCAAACAATAAGTAATGCTGAATATAAAAGCTGAGGGATGCTAGCTAGGGTTGGTGACTGTAAAGAGCTATAAATAACCAAACCCGTTGAGTGATGATTTAACACTG
>OY755199.1:5667640-5743858 GCA_963576735.1 Bedellia somnulentella
GTGTGGTAATCATAGAAATTTCTAGTATATCAAGTCTTATAGGAATGTCTAAGAAACTTTGTTAAATATCAGCTACATAAACATAAACGTTCACGCCGAATATCCCCGAAGGGGTTGGCAGAGGTACTAATCCTTCTGAACATCACGTGACTTTGTCACCTGGTGTTCAGAGTACCCACGTTTTGCATAGACAGGCAGGCAGCCAGACATGGCAGGCCTATCGCCGTTTTGTACGAATACACTGTCACATGACTAAGTACAACTCAGCCATGTGGGTTTCCTCACGATGTTTTCCCTCAACGTTAACAACCATGATAAATTAACCACACATATGTCTTTAGAAAAGACAAATTGGTGTAGGCCCGACCCAGGATCCAGCTACTTTTGGGAATTTGACTGGGGAGACGAGTGATGTTAAATATTTAATGTTATTGATGACTGAATAGCGAAGAGAGTGAAGTTATTCAAAACAGAAATAAAGGAGGATGGGCAAAAATGTATGGGAACTGGTATACCTTGCAATAACAATGAATCACATATTACTAGAAAGATTAATTTATATATTAGCATATGCACCAGGTTGCATGTTTCTAAGAGTTGTCCGAACTAAGTTCTACTACTTTGAATTTGGTGGTACTTTAAGTCTTCAATACTGAATATTATAGTATTTTACGTACTCCATGTTACTTTTAATAATGTTTTCTGCAAGGAAGTTAGTTTGTTTGTGGTAAGTAAGTAGCAACAGCAAAAAGTAGCAGTAAAAATTATATGATTAAATATAGGAATACCACCAAACGATTATTATGCCATATCACTAGATGATTTCATGCCTATAAGCAACCCTCCTCCCGCTGTCCTTTCCTGGCTCCTATCTCCTTTTTGCTCTCGCTCCCGCATTCAAAAGTTGAATTGTTAAAGCCAAACCACTATTTTTTCAACCAATAATTACATTTATTGAAATGATTTTAACCAAAACATACTTATGTTCGGATCGCCGTATCTCCGAGCGGACAACGATTTGGGGAAACTCCCCATAATAAATATTGATGCACTATATAATCCTAGTTTAAAAATGTACCACTCATTGCTATTGGACAGTATACCAATATGCCCATCCTCCTTTAAGACACAAAACTAAAAGATAAATGAATAAAAGCGTTATAAGAGGGTACCTATTCAATATGTTAAAAGACAAAAAAACTAATCAAAAAGGTGGCAATCCAAACTGTAAAGTGTAAAATATACTAATTAGGTAAAAGAAACTTGAAAGGTCCGCAAAGATCCTCCGAGAATGCAGTCTCCAGAACAGTCTCAGCTTACGCCAAAGTGAACTAATGGCATAATTATATGTACATATTAGTTTAGGTTGTTAACGGTGAGGGAAACCATCGTGAGGAAACCCACATGGCTGAGTTGTACTTAGTCATGTGACAGTGTATTCGTACAAAACGGCGATAGGCCTGCCCCCTATCACGTGAGTACACTGTCCATGCAAAACGTGGGTACTCTGAACACCAGATAACAAAGTCACGTGATGTTCAGAAGTATTAGTACCTCTGCCAACCCCTTCGGGGATATGCGGCGTGAACGTTTATGCTTATGCTTTATATACATATTAGTTTAGTACCGGCTTAGAATGTCACTACCCCTTTCTACCCACGGGTGTCGTAAGAGGCGCTAAGAGTATGGGGCTTTTAGGGCGATGCGTTTGGAGACCCATCACCAACAATACTTCATTTCTTCTCCCTTATAAACTTTCAAATGATGCTGAGGAGTATCAAGCTCTGAGGCTCTGCCTACCCCTTTTTGGGAGTTACATATGGGTGTATATATGTACATATATATTAATCTCACCATATTGATCAGCCAACAACTGCACTTCCAAATGTCTAGCAGATCTAGCTAACTTCATCACGAATATCGGGGAACCTGGGACTTCCGCTTGTACCTGTAAGTATATATTTTATAAGTGTTTGTAAAGTATAGAGCAAATAGATAATATGCTTAAAAAGGCAGGCGTCCAAAGTGTAAAGAATAAAAGAGCATGTATGAAAAGATTGATGAATGAAAACGATTGTTGAGAGGTTAGTTACAATGTGGCGATCGATAGTCTTGGTCTTATTTATTTATTTTATTATTATGGAGAAAAAACAGAAATAGTAAAAAGAATATAAAATAACAACATATAGAACATAAGTAAATAAATTTTGGTATCTCCTCAACTTTTCTCACAGATAGGTAACAAAAACAATCAATACAAAAAAGTTATCATTACAGAAATACAACAAGAAATTGAAATCTTTTTGTTCATGAAAACCTCATGTCCCCTCCCCGTCTGTGTCGAAATTTTTCTTTCCTTTATTTTTCTTTATTTATTATTACAACAAGAAAAACAGAAATAAAATATGAAAAAGGAAAACAACCACAACAAACATAAATAGACAAAAGTAAATACACAACTTCTTCAGATAAATTTAAACAATAATTAATAACATACACACACATTAAAGACTTTTTAAAATAAGTAAGAATATTTTTTTGCAGCGCTGCTTCGAAAAGCAGAATAAGTCCACATCTTCCCTAAAGGTAACCAATGCAAGAGTATTATGTTTGTCTGTAAAGTCATAATTATGCGTAAGTCATATGTGTGGAAACATACCGCGCCATCTTGTGAGCTGATTCAAAACTCTTTCAATATTATATTATTTTTTATAATTTTGCAACCGTGATAGCCCAGTGGGTAGAACACTCGGTTATCGTGCAAACGACTAGTGTTCCAATCCTGGGTCGGGCCTACACCAATTTGTCTTTTCTAAAGACATATGTGTGGTTAATTTATCATGGTTGTTAACGGTGAGGGTAAACATTGTGAGTCCCCCTATCACGTGAGTACACTGTCCAAGCAAAACGTGGGTACTCTGAACACCAGGTGACAAAGTCACGTGATGTTCAGAAGTATTAGTACCTCTGCCAACCACTTCGGGGATATTCGGCGTGAACGTTTATGTTTATGTTATGTTATGTTTATGTTTAATATAATATTATTATTCTTGACGTGTGTATATCGGTAGAAAATTTTCACATTAAGATTAGGAATTTGTAATATATAAGTATCATACATATAACAATTACTTATACATGAAAAAGGATCTTAATTTACCTGTCGGAACATATTGGCGAAATCATCAGGATTCTCCACTTTCCTGATACCCTTACCACCGCCACCTTCGGACGCTTTTATCATCACCGGGAAACCTTAAATAAGAAATAACATATTGTCAATTATTGATACTACATTAATGTAGTATTATACAAATATGAAAGGTATTTAAGAGATATTTTAATTTTGTGTGCCTTTAAGTTTGTGCCACAAGGCTTTTTACATATAGATTACTTGGGATGCTACCAATTATCCAATACTTAAAAAAAACATCGGGCACCAAAATTAACAAACAGAAACACAAGAATTCTGCCATAGAAAACAAAAACAAGTAGAAATAAGCATGTAACAAGCAAGAAAAGCAAGAAGTACATATGAAAAATATTTATTCTTATTTGTAATCTAGTATCCGGGAATCGACCTTGAGACCTCCGAATCATAAATAAAAACCTGCGTTATTTATAAAAGATATACAGATTAGTATTAGGGACTTACCAATTTTATGAGCCGAATGCAACCCCTGCTCGGGGGTGGTAACGCAACCCTTTGAGAATAGATCTGAGGATATCTTGATTTTCTTGGTGTTGTACTCTGCTTTGAGTTCTGAAAAAAGAGTTTTTTGGTATCAATATGAGGCCAGAAGTAACTTTTGGCTTGTTTCAGTTATATTTTTCATGTTGTAATTTTATTTATTAAGGTGGTAAATTTTTCTACAATATATTTATTTATTTATTTATTAGGCATGCACACAGTACAACATCATATTATATTATAATTTACATAAGATGTACACGTTTTATTCAGATGCAGTACCAGAACAGCATGCACAACATTACCTATTTAGTTGAACTAATTTACAATACTAAAAAAATATATAAATAATTCAAAATAAAGATTAAACAAATTTTATTCAGTGGAATTCGTGTGTAAAAATATTTAAAAAGAGAAGCACAAACAAAAATATTATAAATTAATTTAGATAAAATTGAAATATTAACAATATAATAATGAAATAGATGGCATACTCTACTGTCTTAGGTGAACATCGATAATTTCCTATGTACATGCACCAAGGAACATAATCGCATCGCAATCATAATACTTACTTACAATCATACATACATATACTCACCGTTTTAAATCCAAAATCTCAGTTAGTTAAACGGAAAATAAATGGTGATAGTATATAAAACTTTTTGGTGATGGATCTCCATTAATATTCCGGGCCTCAAATTTACTTACAGAGCCCCAAATCCCCCCAGCCACCTCTTAAGATATCTGCTGCCTCTTACGACACCGGCAGTAAGAAATTGTTTGGTGCTATCCTAAGCCGACACAAACAAAAAGTAACAGAACCAAAACATATCCTTACCACTTCCACTCCAAGGCAAAGTAGGTATATCAGCCGTTTGTGCCACTATAGAAGAGGCAATTTTGTCCCCAAGGGCCCACATAGCCTTTTCCGGTGGTCCTATGAAAACTACTCCAGAACGGTGCAATAATTCGGGGAGTTTTGGGTTCTCTGATGCATGGCCCCAACCTGCCCATACAGCCTGAAAAACATAAAAATATATAACATAAATAAGTTTTTTTACTTTTTATTAACTTTTTTCAGTATAATTTTTATATAGAGTTATATAGTGTAATTTTATATACAGTATAGTTGTTTCTTTTGCAGCAGCGAATAAACCTTTTGTCTTTTTTTTTTGCTTTACTGCTTATGTGCCATCTCAAACCAAACTGAGATACATCCCACGAATGAAATAATTAATTGAAACTCTAGAAAACGAACCCAAGACTACATACTCAAAAACCAACCCTCAGAACTCGGATATAGCTACACATAATATATCCTCATTACCCTCACATGATATACCCTCAGTTTCCTCACCTGAACTTGCGTCCTGATGGCAATATCGACGATCAGCTCCACATTAGCATAGTTGTTGTTATTGGATCCGCCCGGCACGGGCACGTAGTGGTCAGCCATTTTTATGTATTCGGCGTTGGCTTTCAAGTCTTCTGGGGTTACCTGGGAAATTCAAATAATATAATGAAATATATATATGTACATACTGTGGAGTTCGGATGGTATGTAGTGGTATATTTAACAATAATTAATTAAGTTACCTAACCTAACCAAAAACGGATATTTATTTTTAAAATATAGATGTATCGAGAATTAAATCCCTGCAAACATTATAATAGACCTTACTATCATTTTATAAGTGCAGATGTGGTTAGTTTTGAAAACACAACACACATTTTGAAACACTTATTCTTTATATTCAAATCAAACATATGTTTCTTACAAAATGGCTCATTTTCTAATGCTTAAAAGAAACTAGGCCGTGTAGTGTCGGCTTAGAATAGCACTACCCCGTTTCTACCGATGGGTGTACGTAAGAGGCGACTAACGGTATTGGGGCTTTTAAGGGATGTTTGGGCGATGCGGTTGGAGACCCATCACCAACAACCTTTACTTTACCATCCTTTCCCCACCCAATTTTCCAAATGTGGCTGAGGAATTTCTAATTCCTTAGCTCTGGCTACCCCTTCTAGGGATTTATAGCCGTGAGTATATGTATGTATATGTATGTTAAAACTAGGGTAGTAACGGAGGTGATGAGTTTCGCCTCCGCGCAGAGGTTAGCGGTGGCGGAGGTGAAATGTAGCTATAAAAAAGCAGGTAAAGGTGAAATAGGTAAAGACATTAATAGCACGCTTTAATTACTTATTTAATCAACTAGTATTCAAAGAAGATGGGAGAAAAAGCTTTATATTTAGCGCTGCTGCTCGAGCGTTTTCGTACCGATTAAAGTAAATACACCTCCGTTATAACTCCTTGCGGAGCTCTTCCAGTAACTGAGACGGAGGCGAAGTTCCGTTACAACCCTACTTAAAACCAGGTGGGTACTTATGAAGATGTGGGAAGTTATGAAATTCTCACCATAACGACGAAGCGCACCGCCCGCTCGTTCTTGAACATCTCGTACGACCATCTTCGAATTGAACGCATACATTTTACAGCGCCGATACCGTTGTTTGCTATCAGCACCTGGAACATAACAATTTAAATATTCTTTAGTTATTGACACTGTAGAATGATTTAATTCAATACTCAATTATTTATTGCATATACAAAAATTTGATATGGTTTCTGACAGACCCTGTTGGACACAGCAGCATATAAAACTAATATAATGAATTAAATACATTAGGTGTGTTGTGTCGGTTTAATGCAGCACTACCCATTTCCTTCGGTACCTTCAAAAAGTAGCTCTTTTTTATAAGGCTGTTCAACATATATTTTTAGTACAGAAGCAATCACACACAACACAACACAGGTACAATAAATATGGTAGCAACTAATTGTGATATGCTAACTTAGACTTATTCATACCTTATTCATACTTCCTATGATACCCTACTCTTTATAGCATATCATGTGAAAGGCTCTCTCTTATACAGATGCCCATCGCTCCCTTCAGAGAAGGCGGAGACTATTGATTGCTACATGAAATGATCCTGACAAATCTGTCTTTTTTCCCTCGTATTCATTTATATACTTATCTTAAAATATAATTTATTAACTCAATTCATACTTTATTAATAGGTTTAGTCCCTTGAAAGCGTCTCACAAACTCCTCGGGCGTGGCGATGGTAAAATCCTTCTCTTGGAACCGTTGGCTGTGGATCACGGTGCCCTGGGACATGGATGGCCTGGGAACAGGAAATCATTATATTTAATTGTTTGTTACATAGAAATTACTAAAAGTACAGCTGAACTTTCTTCCCTCGATACCCTTAAAGATTAAGCTTTCATGTTTTTGTATTTAAACACAAAACTCAAACATTAACTCCAAATATCTCCAAAGGGGTTGGCAGAGGTACTAATACTTCTGAACATCACATGACATTGTCAGGTGTTTAGAGTACCCACATTTTGCTTGGACAGTGCACTCTGTGTTTTTTTGAATCGCAGGCTAAATATCTACATACACACATACATACATAAACGTTCACGCCGCATATCCCCGAAGGGGTTGGCAGAGGTACTAATACTTCTGAACATCACGTGTATTGGTCACCTGGTGTTCAGAGTACCCACGTTTTGCATGGACAGTGTACTCACGTGATAGGGGGCAGGCCTATCGCCTAAATATCTGTTTTTTCAATACCCTTAACTTTCAAGTAATGGAAAAGATGTCACATTTCATTTAGCATTATGATAACCTCCAACAATTTTATAGAGATATTTTATTTCTAGATGAAGCTTTTATTTAACCCCAAATCCTGAGAGACCAATTATTGTATTTTATTCCCAAAAAGTTTATTTTTCAATAAAGAACTAAACACCCAAAAGTCACATAGACTATGATTTAGAAATACTACCTACCACTAAAACATACCATTATTAATAGCTATAATTCTATAATTCTATAATAGTTACGGTAGACCATGGAACAATATGATAATGAGGCTAATTAAGATCAAAAAGCAACTATAAAACACTTTACTTTCTGATTTATTCAAATATTCAAGCATACATCTTTGTGAGGAACAATTTACTTTTCAATCATTTTCTGTACTTTCAAACCATTATAAAATATTAAAATCAGATTATTCATAACATGACAATCCAATATGTGGGTGAAAATAACCACCAGACAGGAATAAATGATAAGCGAAGACTCCTTTACATACAAACTTTTGTCTTCCATCAATACACATACCTGAGAGAGCACAGAGAGATTTTTGATGTGTTCTTGATATTTATTTTTATAGGGTTTTATGTCTTTTTTATCTATAGCTTTTAATCACTTTTTGATATTTTTATTTAATTTTTCTTTTGTGTTTTTAATTATTTTATTAGCATTATTGTTTTTTTCTGTATTCTTTTACTTTTTTTTATTTCTTATTATCTGCATATTGTTAGTTTTTGTGCCTTTTATGCAGCGAATAAATGTCTTTCTTTCTTTCTTTAAACCTCAGTATTAGAGACAGAATTGGGCGTAGTTAAGCAAAAAGGACTCAACCCATAAAATATATGTTTCAAGATACAAGTGTTTGAAGTTTGCTCACTCCATACATTTTTCTACAGGGGTTAGGTTGGGTTTTTGCATTCACTTTTTATAAGTAGAGTTTTCAAGACTTCACTGATTCAACCCTCAGCATTACATTGGCATACTTCACAAAATTTTTAGTTCTTTCTGCTCAACTACGTCTAATTGTGGAACTGGCAGTCATATAGCAGCAAATACAGCCAAATAGAAAATACCAACTATTGAATAATTTGTTAAGTATACAAGATTTATTAAAGTATAAAACCAAATATTTATGAACTAAATAAAACCTGGTGATGTTCTGAGTAATGATTAAATGATTTGCTATTACTGTGTTTCAAAATATGCTTGCCAATTGAAATTTAGCCATCTCAGTTTAGGTAGAAGTAAATATTTACATGAATAGAAATACCAATTAGGTCACTTCCATAATCAATGATACAATTACCTGTCAACATCAAAGGAGTAAAACCTTCTTCTCCTATTATCTTTATATGCACTCATATTAATCATTATATATTGTTTCTAACACTTTTTATTGCATATCACTTTGGTGTAACAACCTTGAACTCAAATTGCAAGGAAACATTAGTTTATAGTTTTATTAGTTGTGTATGTACACTGTACGAGGTTTCCTCAAGAACTAGCATATATTGCAGAAAAGAAAGTTAATATCCTAATTTGTTTGACAGTAGTAGTGAAATCAAGAGTTTGGCATACTTATTTAATTTTACAGTAGTTTTGACCATTCAATTAATAGGAACGCTTTGGGATTACAGAACACATTTAGGAAGTATCGGAATTGCATTATTATCACAAAGAATAAACCAAAATACGTAAAAATATAATAATTTGTAGTTACTTAAAACTAACCTGCAAATCGAATTTGTGTATAATCCATTCATGCCAGAATACATTTTACGCCTCCAGTATAGAAATAAACTTATAACTTATAATCCTTTGCAGTCCAGAATGTAAATTGATGCGTAATTATCGCAAATTTTCAATATTTCGCGGCTGCATACTTATGTTTTGTTTTCTATTTATTTGACGTAAGTTATCGTCCAATCATAAACATTGACCGATCATACGATATCCTTGTCTCGCCTTATCTCTATAATTATCGAACGTAAAACAGAGATGCAAGATTTAAGTTGATGAGTGTTGCCACTTACAATCTTAAACAATAAATTTTACTCGAGCGAAACTCGAGAAATATTTGCGTCAAGTTTCGTAATCATTGCTCATTAGACAAGCTCATTAAATTTTCTAATAAAACAATAAAAAATAAGTAACCAGATAAACATAATACATGCAAATGAAATTCGTCATCTAAGAATAAATTAAACAATAACAATCATAATTCGTTGTGTTATTTTATAAGAATCGCTCTGCTTAATGCTTAGAAATAAAAGTATTATTTTCTCTTTCTTCGTTTCCTTTCCTTACTTTACTTACTCAAAGCGACAAGTAAGGATATTTTATTTATTTTAATATCACGCTGGAGGCTATCTATTGTTTTCGAAATAGTTGATGACATCATATTGTTTTGTTAATAAAGTTGAAAGGGGAAAATGTTTTTAAGAATATTGCTAAGTAAAAAAATTTATCATCTTTTTAAAATAAACTAAACTGTTTAGCTTCGGCTTGTTATAACTTTACCCTTTTTTTCAGTGCGTTTGGCGATGTGGCTGTGCGGACCCATTACCAACCACCCTTTATTTAATATTTTTTCCCTACCCAACTTGCAAAAGTTGCTGAGGATTTTTTCGATATTGTTGTCTTTGAATTGAATATGAATTTATTTATGTCCACTGAAAGTCTTGAGATCTTATTGACAATAATATCTCAATTTGGATGGAGTTTGTTCGACCCTGGCCATGACGTTTGATTTTACAAATACACTTTGTAAATGGTAAATAATTGAACAGTGTAAAGGTTGATTTGAAGCCAAGATACTGCGTAAATGACCTTTAAATACGAAAACACTATTATTTTAACAACAAATGTTCATATTTATTACGTGACGTTATACGTATTTCCTCGTTTCATTCTGGTGAAAATTACTTCCAAATGATAAAGTCACGTACAAATATATTTCGCAATAACAATAAAAATTTTCAAATAGAATTACATACAAACATACTTAAACTCACTGCTATAAATCCCAAAAAGGAGTAACCAGAGATTTGGAATACAAAGTTATTATTGCCTTTGGTATTTTAAAATAATGGTTAGAAGTTTCCTGCAGTTTTATCCTATTAATATTATAAATGTAAAAGTTTAGATGTTTGGATGTTTGTGTGTTTGAGGTAAAAAGGCTTCTGAATTACATAATATGTATGAATGAAATTTAGCAGCATGCTTGATAATGACCCAAATTATAACATAGAATACTTTTTATCCCGGGAAAAATAGACCAATAAAACATTCAAACCTGCAGAGCAAGCACGAGCGCTATTTTATCGACACGATAACGGTTAGAATGAGATGGCAGTATACGATACTAAGTAAGTGCGTAAGAGATGGCTGCTTTATCCCACGCGATAACTAGTTTAAACACCGCTCGTACTAGCCGGGCTGATTGAACTCAGAGTACCGGAAAAAACGCTTAGAATTTGGCATAAGCAAATTTACAGTAAAGAATAGAATTAAAAAAACTGGCTAAAAGACCACACTGATAGAATGGCACACTGATGGTGATGACGAACTCAACACCATTTCTATCATTGTTAATTTATTTAATGTTCACAGTTAGCTGATATCAGCAATTCTACCTATATAAACCATCTCATCTATGCGAAATAAACCGCAGTGTGACTGATTAAAAAGATCCTTGCACAAATTGCTTTTAATAGCTCCAACGTAAATTATTATCTTGTAATAGGATATTTACTATTTATAAAGTTTTTACTTTCCTTTATCTAAAATTGACAAGAGTGTTGATAAAAAATGACTCATCATAGTTATCAGTAAATCAATTGAATTAATTACTCATGTATAATATCGGTATTACCTGTTCATTTGGAGAATGTATAATTGTTTGAGTGAGATGTATAAGCCATGAAGTCGCTTACATTGGTAAATTTTATCCTTATTAGATTTTTTTATTTAAACATAGTTCAAATAGAAACGATATCGCTTTAATCACAGATGATATAATACTATACTAGTTTTTTTAGTTTAGTTTAGTTATTTTAGTTTTACTTTAGTTTAGTTTTAATAAAATGAAAAAAAGCGTGGTTACAAAATATTTACCTTTCTTTCTTTCCTGTTTCAGACCTTGCGTAAAAAACATATCGTAGTTAATTTTAAATGTTAAGGCGGTTAGTAATCAAGGTTATTAATAAAACTCTATGCGTATGTTTATATGAAAAAAAACGAACGTTGGCTTAGAATAGCACTAACCCATCTTTACCGTAGATGTCGTCAGAGGCAAGCCTTTATTTTAACGTTTTCACTATTTTAGTTCCAATTGCAATTTCTAATTATGAATAATATTTCATTATTAATTAGAATACTTTCTTATTAAAATTATTTGGGGTGTAGTGAAGTAAGAATTTAAGCTAGGAACATATTTCAAGGACTTAAGCAATTTAAATTAATCAAAACTTATAGTTTTTTTTTTAAAAACAGAGCAACATAATTAAATACTTCTCAGCGCCTTCAAGTAGTAATAAATGGTAAATACAAGGATCCTTGGTAATTAATTTTTAAACACAGACAAACACACAACAAGTTAAGTTGTGAAACCTTCAGTCGCCTCGGACTACACTTCACCTCAGAGAAAGATGGGGTAATGCTATTGCCAGTACACTATACCATCTATTGTAGCACATTCACAACTTAACTTATACAACAATTATTTTATTACTAGTGCAACAAAGTTGGCCAAGATCATCACGGTTTTTCATTAACTGAATAAAAGCAAATAATTGTGGTTGAATAGAAATAAGTCCTACTTACTGCAGAGTACTTGTGGTAGGGGGCTTAAGCAGTTTATTATCCGCAGTAGTCCCACCATCATCTTTCTTCAATTCCGGTTCAGATTCCAAGGTCATTTGGAACTGCTGGAGGTTAGGCACCACCGCGGTCGTATCATCATCACCCCAATTACGCTCCTCACCACTCGTGTCACCGATCACAAAACGTTTTGATGTCCTCCGTTTCAACATTTCGAAGAAAAAACGGACCGAATCACACACTGTTACGAATACTTGAATGGACGATTGAATAATATTCATAAAGACATTTTCGATTGCGTAGAACTGCTATTAACTAATTGAAAAGATTTTAAAGAATTAATTAGTATTCAAAGGCGGTGGTCCCTAATTGAACGTATAATGTTATTGTATTAATTATATTAGTTTACAAAAGTTTTAGCAACCGTGATAGCCCAGTGGGTAGAACACTCGGTTATCGTGCAAGCGACTAGTGTTCAAATCCTGGGTCGGGCCTACACCAATTTGTCTTTTCTAAAGACATATGTGTGGTTAATTTATCATGGTTGTTAACGGTGAGGGAAAACATCGTGAGGAAACCCACATGGCTGAGTTGTACTTAGTGACAGTGTATTCGTACAAAACGGCGATAGGCCTGCCCCCTATCACGTGAGTACACTGTCCATGCAAAACGTGGGTACTCTGAACACCAGTTGACAAAGTCACGTGATGTTCAGAAGTATTAGTACCTCTGCCAACCCCTTCGGGGATATTCGGCGTGAACGTTTATGTTTATGTTATGTTATGTTTATGTTTACAAAAGTTTTATATGAAATATTATCCAGGTCGGGAACTAGGCTCTGTTTAAATGGCAACCCTATGTGTTATCTATCACACACGGAAGGATTAACATCCAGAGTTGTTAACTGTTACGAGTACGCAATTAAAAAAAACCGATTAAAAACTTTATTGTTTTATGGTATGGTCTTTGGTATGGTATATTTTGCTTTTTTTTAAAATGGATGATTTGAATCGAATTAAAGCTGAATGAAGCCTATGATATATTTATGTTTAAGGTTGAGTGCTATCAGTATAAATTAAATAAATGGGGTTGATTACAGTCTCTTCAGACAAAACAATAGACTACCCGCTTAAAATCTGAGGATATGGCAAAGAAGTCATAGTTACCCAGCATGAAATATAGTTTACTTTGAACAAGTGAGAGTTTAAAATTTTATAGATAACTAGGTACACACCGTTTCTCATGCAGGTGACATAAATCAAATCTCCGAGTATTATATACCAATGTTTTTTGCTTAGATCATATTTGGTTACCATTGTCTGTGGTTACCACACAAAACAACAATTAGCCAATTTATTAGATTTCCCAATGGTGGGATAGCACATCATATTCATGTCATGACGAAACCCTTATGGCTGGGTTGTATTATATATAACTTAGTCATGTGACAGTGATAGACAAAACGCTGATAGGCCTGCCCCCTATCACGTGACCTACTCATTGTGTCTATACTATACACTGTCCAAGCAAAACGTGGTGGGTACTCTGAACAGGAGCTGGCATAAATGTTACGTGATGTTTAGAAGTATTAGTATCTTTGCCATCCCTTTGCAGATTTACGGCGTGAAATTTAGGCGTAAGAGTTAAATAAAGTATGGACTGGGATCTCAAGACAAACTGACCTGACCTTTGTCTAACTTCTTCATTTACTTACACGTGTGTGTATGACTTTTATTTAGCGTTCTTATGTTAATCTTTAATCAAACAGCTATAAAAATGGTTGTCATTGTGAGATATGTCATTGCAAAGTCTATGATTTGCCGCAAAACTAATTATACTTAAGACTATAATTCCCAAAACGGGATAGCCAGAGCTTTAAATTAAATACAAATATACGAGCACATTATACACAGATAACGTTAGCCCCAAACTAAGTAAAACTTGTATTATGGGATACTAACTTGACGATATATTTAATATTGTTACGTACCGGGTTCTTAATTTGATAAATACCAGTCACACTTTCGTGCAATAAGGTGTAATTATATTTATTGACCAATAACGCACTTTACACAACACAACAAACACTATCGATAATTAACTATCGATACTCGCACTAATTAACAACACTAATTTACTCCGTTATAGTAACACTGTCCACACCGTTAAGCTTATTTCCGTAATCCGTATATCACTGCACTGTCGTATTTAATTTCTTCGCTCTAGTATTTCGCTTGTTCTCGCTTTAGTTCTTCGCACTCCAATAACTCCGTAGCACGCGTCGCTCTTTATATATGCCAAATCTCAAATACGCGAATATTACAGAAAGTTCTAGTACCACATTCTTGAAAAGTCGATATTCGAGAAACATCTAGTAATTCCTTTACTTATTAGAATACTAGTAACGCCATCTGTTATCTAGTAGTGGCAAATCCTATCTCCTACTTGCGAACAGATGTCGTAACATTACCCCCTCCTTACATTAATACTCGTCCCGAGTATTATTGCTTCCATGGTACTTCGCAAGTCGATCGATGTGAACTATTTTCCAAGCCCCTCTAGGTTGGCGTTGAATTCTGTACGTTACATCGTTTATTCTAGTGACCACCTTGTACGGTCCTTCCCACCTATTTTGTAACTTAGGGGACTTCCCTTTCTGGCGAGTTGGATTGTGTAACCAGACGAGCATACCCTCTTCGAAACGCGGCGTGTTAGCTTTACGGTCATATCTGGTTTTCATCTTTTCACTAGCATGTAAACCATTTTCACGCACTAGGGAATGTACATCTTGCATTCTTTCCCTCAAATCGCTTACATATTCAGTTACACTCTGCGGCTCATCTGGTGACCCTCCTGTCAACAAATCTACAGGCAATCGTAGCTCTCTTCCGAAATTGACGAAAGCAGGTGTTTCCTTCGTGCTTTCGTGAACAGCTGACCGGTAAGACAGTAAAAATAATGGAATGTGTTTGTCCCAGTCCTTCTGATGTTTTTCAACCATCTTCGCCAACTGTCTCTCCAGTGTTTGGTTGAACCTCTCCACCATTCCATCTGACTGAGGATGATATGGCGTCGTCCTGGTTTTATGCATTCCAAGTAGTTTGCACACCTCTTGAAATACTTGTGACTCAAAATTTCTTCCCTGGTCAGAGTGTATCTCCAGGGGCACGCCAAATCGACAGATCACTTCTTCAACCAGTTTTGTAGCCACAGTTATTGCTTCTTGATTGGGTATGGCAAACACTTCAGGCCACTTAGTGAAGTAATCCATCACCACCATGAAATATTTATTTCCGGACTCTGATTGTGGAAACGGTCCAGCCACATCAACGGCAATCCTCTCCCAGGGAGCTCCCACATTGTACAACCGTAATCCCCCTCTACTCCGGGTCTGCGGACCTTTCACCGCGGCACACGTTGTACATTTCCGGCACCAGTCCTGTACGTCGTCCCTACAATGAAGCCAGTAAAACTTCGCACGAACCTTCTGCAACGTACGATTGACCCCAAGATGCCCGCCCGAAACACCGTCATGTGTTTCCCGCAGTACATCTTTAACCTTGGCTCTGGGCACGACCAATTGTAGGTGCTCTTCCTTACCGTTGGGTTCCTCCCACCTCCGGTACAGTAGACCATTGATCAGAACCAGGCTGTTCCATTGCGCCCAGTAAGCTTTCGTACTCACTCCTGTGGACGCTACTTCACTCCAAGCCGGTTGATCGTGTTTTTCCTTCTTCCATTTCATGATGGGTCTGAGGTTCTCATCTTCTTCTTGGGCCTTCTGCATAGCTTCTGTTTCCCATCCATCCAATGGACAAATTCGAGTCACTTTCACAACCTCCTCCTTCGACTCTTGCTTCCGGCAATGTTTACAGTCTTGATCATTGACACAGCCCAATATCACCAAACTGTTCCCGTTACAGGCTTGTGAGATGGTCATTGTCGGGGCTTTCTCCTCTCTAGCCAGCACCTGCCCCCCGGTCCTGGCTAATGCTCGTTTCCCTGGACGTTTGCGGCAGGAGCCTCTGCCTGCCTCTTTTCTTCCTTCCTCAGCGGGCAACTTAATCTCAAATGGCCCCTTTTCCCGCAGCCATAACAAATCGGTCCAGTACTCCTTCCGACGGGTGCTTTAATGACCTTGACGTCCTCATTTGCTTCCGCAATCTCACGAAGTCGATGAGTTTGGCGCGTATCCTGGCGGCAAGCTTCAACTTCTAGAGCGTTCGCCAAGGCATCCTTGAGAGACGTGTGGTGTTGAAGTCTCACCGCTGTTCTCACTTCGATATCTCTGATGCCGTCGACGAATGCTTGCACCAGGTTCATTTCCACCGTCTTCGGATCTACACTGGGATAGGCCTTGCGGACGAGCTTCTCGATTTCAAGGGCCCACTGCTGAAGTCCCTCTCCAGAACGCTGGACCCTATCACGCAGCTGAGCGCGGAACACGTGCTCCAGGTGTCGCTCTCCATAGCGAGACTCCAACGCATCCAGCAGGTCCTTGAAACCACCACTCGGAGTCGGCAGCGCCTCTATTACTGACAGTGCTTGACCTCGGAGCGCCACCGTCAGTGCAGTCAAACACTGTTCATCAGTCCAACCATTGGCAGCCGCAACAGTCTGGAACTGATGTCTATACGCCGACCAGGATGTTGTTCCGTCGTAGGGAGGAACCTTCACACGAGGACCATGGACAGCTACTACATTCTCACCGGAGACAACCTTGACCGGTCGTGATTCAAGCTGCAGAACCCTTTTCTCCATTCCGCGGAAGTCGGTCTTCATGTCATCGATATCTTTCTCAATAGTGGTTACCTGCTCCTTCATCTGCTCTACGTCTTTTTCCACAGTAACCACCCGACCACTGACTTCATTGACCGCAGTGAGAACTTGTGAGAACTTAGTTTGCTGTTCCTCGCGCAACTCACGAACTTCTTGTTTCACAACACCCTGTACCTCCGAATGTATGTTTTTTTTAACATCCTGTACCTCCGAATGTATGTTTTTCACAACATCCTGTATGCTTTGTTGTGCTTCACGCATGCTTTGAAACATTTCAACTATCATCGTCAAGTCAGTATTAGTTGCGGCCGCCGGCGCCGTTGATGTAGACGGCGCGTTAGTCACCGCGGACGTCTCCTCTGGAATGTCACTCCGAGGGTTCGTGACCGATGAACTCATTTCCGACAGCTGTTCACCCTCTGCGGCTTTCTGAGCGCGTGTCTTCACACCCTCTCTTCCGTCTTCCTTCGGCATAACTGGCATCTTCAAATCCCACTTCTGACACCAATTGTTACGTACCGGGTTCTTAATTTGATAAATACCAGTCACACTTTCGTGCAATAAGGTGTAATTATATTTATTGACCAATAACGCACTTTACACAACACAACAAACACTATCGATAATTAACTATCGATACTCGCACTAATTAACAACACTAATTTACTCCGTTATAGTAACACTGTCCACACCGTTAAGCTTATTTCCGTAATCCGTATATCACTGCACTGTCGTATTTAATTTCTTCGCTCTAGTATTTCGCTTGTTCTCGCTTTAGTTCTTCGCACTCCAATAACTCCGTAGCACGCGTCGCTCTTTATATATGCCAAATCTCAAATACGCGAATATTACAGAAAGTTCTAGTACCACATTCTTGAAAAGTCGATATTCGAGAAACATCTAGTAATTCCTTTACTTATTAGAATACTAGTAACGCCATCTGTTATCTAGTAGTGGCAAATCCTATCTCCTACTTGCGAACAGATGTCGTAACAATATTGTATTATACTATACACATATAAATAACATCCAAGACTAAGAAACAATCATTTATGCTCATCACATAAATGTTGCTCTCAGCGGGGATCGAACCCGCAACCTCCAGACCGAGAAGCTAGTCCTCTCTCCACTCGGCCACGGAAGTCGTCAAGCTTTAGAAATAGAGATTCCTCAGACACTTTTGAAGTTGAACGGAGTAGGAGTCGAGTGACTTTTGAGCAGTGGAAAAAGTTTCTAAATTAAAAGATGGTTGTTAATGTGTTTCCGGTTACATCGAGCCGCTTTTAACGTCAAAAAAAACCTAAGTCACCTGAATACGACCCCGCGCGAAGAACTAACGTTAAGCGGCCAGTACACAATGGCCAGTGATGGGCCACGCTCCGTAATGCACAATTGTAGGCCACCATCACTTGCGATGGACGTCGAAGTAATTATGGCTGCAGCTATTTATTTAATATTATGTATGTAATTTATTTTATTTATGTTATTTTTACGTCATATACTTAGTGATTATAAATACATTTTGCAATAAATTTTTCAAAAAAAGTATAAGTATCTATTAGCAGCCGGTGACGAACTAAACAATGGCCCATTGTGGAAACACCACCGGCCACGCTACGCCACGATTCCTTGTGCGAAGTGTGCCCGAAAAACCGACAACTTCGCAATTGCGCGCCACGATCTACAACTGTCCGCCATCATGCACCATTGCCCCCTGTACACAGTGGCGATGGCCCATCACTGGCCATTGTGTACTGGCCGCTTTAGAAAAGACACATTGTTATAGGACCGGCTCAAGATTTGATCTCGCGTCCCCTGCATAAGAAACAGTGAGTTCTCCCGCTGACCTATCATAGTTGTCACTTTATTTTAGTATTAGATAATATGGAAGCCCACACTTATCGATTATCTTGACTAATTACTAGTCCGAAAAATATTACTAGATAAAAAGATAAAAATCATTTATTTCAGAATAAAAAGAAAAGTTCTCTGTTTTTTTTCATGTCACAAATAACTTACGTAAGTATAAGTTTAATCTTGAGGTGTTTCCTCACACCGGGAGCATTCATATAATTATTACAAGGTACGCATTGTAATGCTCCCGGTGAGGGAGCACCTTAACTCTACTTAGGATTCGGAAGGTGTATTGTTGTGAGAAGAACCCGTAAGAAACTCATCAACACACATATTTAGAAACTATTCAACACACATGGTTATCATCATTACCATTATTTATCATTGATATTACAAGATATATTTTCATTAAATTTTCTTTACGTCTTTGCTGATCCGCTCCTAAGCATGATGACATTTAGGGTTAAAGCCTCCCTTTCGTTTTAGGATATATTTTTTTAAAATTTTATATATATATGGGCGACGACGTCTATGGCCGAGTGGATAGGGACCATCTCGGTCCAGAGGTTGCGGGTTCGATCCCCGCTGGGAGAAACATTTATTTGATAAGTATAAATGATTATTTCTTAGTCTTGGTTGTTATTTTTATTTGTATTATATAATATTAAATATATCGTTGAGTTAGTATCCCATAATACAGATTCTGCTTAGTTTGGGGCTATCTTGATCTGTGTTCTAACTATTACCTCAATACTTTTCTTTCTTTGTTCAATTTTACGTTTGAAATCGAGCTTTATACCATTTTCTTTTTGTGGATTTAAATAATTTATAAATACAAAATTTTCCCTTCGCGAACTTTAGTGACGTATTATAAATACCAGTCCAGTCACACCGCAGTCCAAACCACTTAAGCCTAAAGATTTTATAATTTTGTTGTATAATGAATGACCAAAACCGGTCGCTCAAGGTCATTCAGTCAATCTATACTTATTATACTGAGGAAATATTTGTTTGTGTGATTGTTACATACAGCTACATAGAGCTATTTAGAGCTGGAAACTCCCCAGCCAAATTTGGAAGTTGATATGGGGCAAGATGGTAGAAATAAAGTATCGTTGGTGATGGGTTTCTAACAGCATCGCCCAAAAACAACTTAAAAAAACCCCATACCCTTAGTCGCCTCTTACGACACCCGTGGGTAGAAATTACACGGCACTCCGGCGCTTACTAATTTGTTTTTTTAAAATTTTAAACTACATACATATACTCACGGCTATAAATCCCTTGATGGGGTAGCCAGAGCTAAGGAATTAGAAATTCCTCAGCCACTTTTGGAAAGTAAGTGTGGAAAAGATGGTAAAATAAAGGTTTTTGGTGATGGGTCTCCATCCGCATCGCCCAAAAATCCCTTAAAAGCTCCAATACCGTTAGTCGCCTCTTACGTACACCCATCGGAAGAATTGGGGTAGTGCTATTCTAAGCCGACACTACACAGCAATTTTAAACTAATTTGATTTTATATGGATATAGTTGAACAATATCTTCCCAAAACATAGGCATCTAAAGTATGCAGAATAAAAGGGTTTGTATGAAAAGATTTATGAATGTATTTGAAGCTCGAGAAGTTTGCCAGGATCGTACAAAGTGGCGATCGATAGTCCCTGTCTACCCCAGTGGTAACTAATAGCGTGAGTATATGTATGCACTTTTTGTAATAAATATTAAAGCTACAGCAATCTATATCTTTAGTTAAGAGTTTTTGACGTTTATTTACACTATTTAATAAGAAGTAATGTGAGGTACCATTACCATAGATGACAACCATATTTCACGCTGCTACAATGATGATGTTAAATGGTGGTCAAAGTTCAATTATCGTTAGACCCGAAGGTTGGATACGAGGAACATTAGCTTTAAGAACAACATATCAAAAACACGTTTCGGCAAAAAGAACGCAAATCTACAACAGCCCCCGTAGCAAGAGGCGTGTGAGAGCGAATATATCACGTCAGTTTCTCACATCTCATGTGACATACGCGCACGCACAAGCCTCATGCTACTAGTACAGAAGAGCAAGCACGAGCGCTACTTTATCGACACGATAACGGTTAGAATGAGATGGCAGTATACGATACTAAGTAAGTGCGTAAGAGATGGCTGCTTTATCTTACGCGATAACTAGTTTAACACGGCTCGTACTAGCCGAGCAGGTCGTCTTTCGCACCTAATCGTTCACAAATCACACTATTTAATAAGAAGTAATGTGAGGTAATAGAGATGACAACAATACTTCACGCTCCTACATTGATGATGTTAAATGGTGATCAAAGTTCAATTATCGTTAGACCCGAAGGTTCGATAGCATTAGCTTCAAGAACAAAAGGTCAAATGTTTCGACAAAAAGAACGTAAAATATCACAGGTAAACCAAAAAAATAATAAAAAAATTGTGATGTTACCAGTATTGATGTGCGAATTAAAGTAAGAAGGCTTAAAGTTACATTACTAAAATTTATAAATAAAGTGAGCCCTTGTAGGGATTTATTGACTTCAGTATATGTTTATCCATTTATCATGCTTGTTAATGGTGTGGGACAACATCGTGAGGAAACCCACATGCCTATGCCTGAGTTGTACTTAGTCACGCGATACAGTGTAATCGTACAAAACGGCGATAGGCCTGCCCCCTATCACATGAGTACACTGTCCACTCTGTCATCCCCTTCGGCGATAACAGGCGTGAACGTTTATGTTATGCTATGTTAGAACAAGTTATAAAGTAGTATAGCAGTCTTAGAAGGAGGATGTAACATTTATATCCTGTTAAGAAAGGGAAAGATTTGTTTGTTTGTTTGTTTGTCTGCAAAGAACAGGCTCTGGGAACCACTCAACCGATTTAACGATAGAAAACATAAAAAAATTGAGAACCTATAACTTTATGATAAAAATAACTAAATATAAGACAGTATTACATAAACTTCTAAGTTACTTAAGTAAACAAGTTGCCTCTATTTGTTTAATAATCGTAGCTTTGAGTTTTTGACGTATTGGCTTTAGGAGGTCAGATGGACTAAGAATATAAAAAAGATTGTTCAATATAGCATGAAATCTGTGTGTTAGGGTAAGTGCTAAGATAGTAATTATTGGAAGGAATTCTGTAATTTAACTAATAATCACGCCCGTTGTTCCCATTGGGGTAGGCAGATACTATAGACCGCCACTTTTTACGATCCAGGCAAATTTCTCTTGCTTCTGTCACATTCATCATTCTTCTCATACATGCTCTTTTATTCTTTTCACTACGGACTTTGACCTTCGTAATCGATTTATTAGGGAGTAAATGGAATATTACAGTTGTTTGGCCACATAGATGAAAGTAAATTAAAATGGTTATGTTAACAGAGAATGTTCCAAAGAAACAGGTATCAGAAGTGATAATAAAAAAGAGATCTGTCTGAAAATACATACATACATATACTCACGGTCATATAACCCAGAAAGGGGTAGCTAGAGCTTTAGAGCTGTAAACTCCTCAGCCATATTTGGATGTTGATAGGGGACAAGATGGCAGAAATATAGTATTGTTGGTGACGGGTTCGTAACCGCATCGCCATAAACCACTTACCCCATAAACCCCATACCCTTAGTCGCCTCATACGATAGCCGAGGGTAGAAAGGGGTAGTGACTTTCTAAGCCGGCACTACACGGCAATATACATAGTTAAGAGAAATATGCTACGATAAAATATCCTTAAAGATTATCGGTATCTCTGATAGTATTAATTTTTATGTTATCGGTTTGCGTCACGTGATGTTATTAAAAAAACTACATTGATTATACATTGTCACGTTAATAAGCATATGGTCACGTATTTGTCATTTACATACATTTATTTTAACACCGAAGAGAAGGCAGAAGCCAGTGTCGGCTTAGAATAGTACAACACCGTTCCTACCGATGGGTGTACGTAAGAGGCGACTAACGGTATTGGGGCTTTTAAGGGATTTTTGGGCGATGCGGTTGGAAACCCATCAACAACAACCTTTACTTTACCATCTTTTCACCACTCAATTTTCCAAAAATGGCTAAGAAAATTTTTATTCCTTAGCTCTGGCTACCCCTTTGAGAGATTAATAGCCGTGAGTATATGTATTTATGTAGACGGCAGATGAAGGAAGCATAATTCTTCTGAACACTTAAATAATCAAGGATGTAAATCCAAAAAAAGGGGTATCCAGAGCTACTTTTGGAAGTTGCGTGGGGAAATGATAGTAAAGAATAGTTGGTTGATGATTGGTCCCCAGCTACATCACCCAACATACATACATTTACTTACGTTAGTTTCCATTGGGGTAGGCAGAGACTATCGATCGCTACTTTGTACGACTTTTAAGTGTTCGACTTTGCACTAACCTACACCATGTTTTCAGCAAGACAAACATATGTATTAAAATGTATCCACTTAATTTTGATGATTTTGAATGTAGTTTTATTCGCCATTTAAGGTTTATTAGCTATTAATTCTCCGGATAATATGATGCCTATGTCAAACGGAAATAATGTAAAAAAATATATAATTAGAAGACTCAGAGATTATCTCCTACAAACATACAAACGTTACCTCTTTACATATATACATGAAGAAGTAGAAAAATATGGTATTAAGTTATGATTTACTGTTGAACTAATACATTATATTTTATGTATGGTATATCAGACTAATATCAGAGCCGGGACGTGTGGACTCAACAGGGGGAGGCCTTTGCCCAGCAGTGGGACACTATAGTAAAGGCTACATAAAAAAAAAAAAAAAAAAATATCAGACTAATAAGAATCATACAGATTAATTAACAGCAGCATTAAGATCGCTTTTATAATTGTACTCATATGGAATCATGTTTTCTAGTGGTGTTATGATCTACGTAGCTATTAATGTTACGATGATAAGAATATCTAAGGTGTAGGTCAATCTGTCTGACACACCAGGATCTGAACTTTGATCCTCCCAAGGCCTAACACTTGTCATGGGCTATTGAAGAATAAATAATAAAACAATATAAGAATACGTAATAAATGAAATTTGAATAAAATTTCATAATGCATAAAACAATCTCAGCCCAGAGTCAAGGCCAGCGGAAAATTTGAGATGAATATTATCTTTTTTAATTTCTTTTTTTTTATTCGCGAATCAAAATGTCTTTATGATACTTTTGAGTTAAAGTTTTGGCCATCCAGTTTAATGAGGTGTTTTTTATGATTGTTAGTTAAATTATATTAGGTTTGTGTTTAAATATCCTCACGTTTTAACACATATTCGCATCCATTTACAATGTTTAAAGTTCAGTTACGTCATTAAAGTCCTCAAAAGTGGAAAATAACGTAAATAAATCACACACAAACTGCACTTCAACTCGTTTTATCACAAAGTAAAAGTGTCCAACCTTTTAAATCCGAACTACATTCACTGCACTACATAAAACTTTTTAAAGACGTATTTTTCATAATTTCGCGCCAAAACCGGATAGCGTGAGACGCGTAAGAATGGCGCAAAGGTAATCCACCTACTGGTTGGTTGAATGTAAATTTTTTGCCGCCATTTTCTATCTTGTTCTTGACCGGCTGATTATTGCATCAATGTTTATTTACGTCATAAATTATTTAATTCAACTAATGATCCAGTAATGTCGAGTCTAGTCGTTGATTCTGTTCGTTAACAATGGAATATTGATGAACTGAGGATAAAGACATAACCAATTTGAGTGTGGCTCTACACGTGATTACAACCATTAAATTATAAGCCGTGCTATAAAAATACTTTTTTAATGTTTGGGTGGATAAAAAGCTAATTCTTATTATTTTTAAGTCAAATACATGGAATTAATATTTTAGGATAAAATATAAACTTAATGAATCTTTTAATTCAAATTTCTTAACAATTTTGACTATCCATTTTATAGTATTATGCATGTTATATATTTATATTAAATACGATAGGTCAATCATTTGGTGCAAGTCACAGGCTGCCGAGATCTTTGTAACATCCTTTGGGAAAGACCCATATCCTGTAGTGGACGACTATCGATAACTAAAACAACAATCTATTTCTCCTGATTGGTTGAAGATTGAAAGTAGGTATAATAATATATTTACATACATACATATACTCACGGTTATAAATCCCTAGAAGGGGTAGCCAGAGCTAACGAATTAGAAATTCCTCAACCACTTTTGGAAGTTGCGTGGGGAAAAGATGGTAAAATAAAGGTTGTTGGTGATGGGTCTCCAACCGCATCGCCCAAAATTCCCTTAAAAAGCCCCAAGTCCGTTAGTCGCCTCTTACGTACACCCACCGGAAGAAATGGGTAGTGCTATTCTAAGCCGACACTACACAGCTAAGATTGAAAGTATAATAATATATTTCTTTTTAAAAAAATACGCGGTCGATAGTAGTCTCAGCGGTTACATATTTAGCTGCAAACATTTTTATGAGCATAATTAGCTTTTTGGTTCTGTCTGAAGTTAATACAAGCATACAATACATACATATACTCACGGCTATATATCCCTAGAAGGGGTAGCCAGAGCTTCGAAATAAGAAATTTCTCAGCCACTTTTGGAAGTTGATAGGGGAAATGCTGGTAAAATAAAGGTTGTTGGTGAGGGATCGCCCAAAAATCCCTTCAAAAGCCCCAATATCCTTAGTCGCCTCTTACGTTCACCCACGGATAGAAATGGGGTAGTGCTATTCTAAGCCGACACTACACAGCAAGCGTAAGTTATTAATCTTACTTTTTCGTGTATGTTATATATTGAATGTAAAGTAAGATACAATAATGCCGCGTAGTGCCAGCATAGAATGTCACTACCCCTTTCTACCATTTCTTCCACTGGGTGTTAGTAAGAGGCGGCTAAGGGTATTGGTTGCGAATAAGTGATTTATGGGCGATGCGGTTGGAGACCCATTACTAAAAACCTTTATTTTACCATCTGTTCCCTAATGAACTTCCAAAAGTGGCTAAGGAATTTCCTATTCCGAAGCACTGGCCACCCCTTCCAGGGATTTATAGCCGTGAGTATATGTATGTGTGAGTTCTAAATCTTATTCCTTTCGTATATATAACATATTGAGTATAAATTCAGATACAATAATAGTTTACAAGTTTGACTCACACTAAACAAACTTGTATCAACGATGTAAAAGGTAAAACCCATGCGGCAAATTACAGGACCAACCTTTGGTATGATTAAATGATATTGTTATTTCAAACCGCAAAGACGAGAAAAATAATCTTGCTGGGTTTTTCGTATGATTTGTGGTTACTTACTTACTTACTTACTTATACTCACGCCCATTGTTCCCATTGGGGTAGGCAGAGACTATCGATCGCCATTTTGTGGTTAAGTAAGTATTTATGTGTATCATTTAGTCATGCCGCATAGTGCCGGCTTAGAAGAGTAGTAAGAGCCGACTAACGGTATGGGGCTTTTTTAAGAGGTTTTTGGGCGATGCGTTAGGAGACCAATCACCAAAGATACTTTATTTCTACCAAAATGTACCAAATAAATTTCGAAATGTATTATTACATTAATACACTCATAATTTTTAAACATCATTTTATTATTGTCTACGAGTATTAATATTAACTACGTTACACAAATTGCCGTGTAGTGTCGGCTTAGAATAACACTACCCCATTCCTACCCGTGGGTAATCGTAAGAGGCGACTAAGGGTATAGGGGCTTTTTAAGTGATTTTGGGCGATGTGGTTGGAGACCCGTCACCAAAAACATTTATTTAAGCCATCATCTCCCCAATCAACTTCCAAAAGTGGCTGAGGAATTTCTCATTCCAAAGCTCTGGCTACCCCGTTAAGGGATTTATAGCCGTGAGTATATGTATGTATGTATGTATGCACAAATAGTGACTTGTATTTAGAAGTAAGGATGTTCATAGATAATAATATTATCTGATATGTAAAATTCACGTATCACAGTATTAGTCACCAAACTCTTCCAAAACGGCAGAACCAATTTAAATGAAATTTTGCATACACATTGGGTACGTCTAAGAATTGGTTCTTAACTATTTAGTATACTCCTAAGTCAAGTAATTTATCATGGTTGTTAACGGTGAGGGAAAACATCGTGAGGAAACCCACATGGCTGAGTTGTGCTTAGTCATGTGACAGTGTATTCGTACAAAACGGCGATAGGCCTGCCCCCTATCACGAGAGTACACTGTCCATGCAAAACGTGGGTACTCTGAACACCAGGTGACAAAGTCACGTGATGTTCAAAAGTATTAGTACCTCTGCCAACCCCTTCGGGGATATTCGTCGTGAACGTTTATGTATGTTATGTTACTAACATTTTATTTTTATTTTATCGACTAGGAATTCCTTGAAAATAAATCATTTCGCAAAACAACGGTTGCTATATAGTATTTAGGAGATAATATGACCCTAGCAACGTCATTGAATTGAACCCTAATGAAGCCAATGTGATCCGAATCAATATATTCTGCCTGATTAACCATAATTTTATATTAAAGATATCTCTAATCTCAACTACTAAAGGTCATCTCTACGAGTAAGTCTCATTTAAAGGTCAGGAATATATAGAGAAATGGTATAGTCTGTTATATAACAGAACTTATTGTATACGCCATATATTCTCAAAGGGTTAGTAGAGGTGTTCTATTCTGACCAACAATCAGAAGTATCAGTATCTGTGTCTTTATTTCGGGAACGTGTAACGAGAAGAATAATTATGTTATAAACATGAAATATAGAACAAACCATATCTTCAGCATTACCTCTCTTTCTCCGCCTTTTAAATTCATCAAACTTCTTATTACTATATTATTAAAACTTTTTACTCCCATACATACATATACTCACGCCATTAGTTCCCATTGGGTTAGGCAGAGACTATCGATCGCACTTTTGACTCTCGTCACTTTATAATGTTTTCGGTACGATCACCTACGAAATGTCCGTGGCCATCTTGTACTAATAATACCATCTAAACTAGCCAGAGCTTTAGAGCTAAAAACTTCTCAGCTACATTTGGAAGTTTATAGGGGACAAGATGATAGAAATAAAGTATCGTTGGTGATGGGTCTCCAACCGCATCGCCCAAAAACCACTTAAAAAGCCCCATACCCTTAGTCGCCTCTTACGACACCCGTGGGTAGAGAGGGATAGTCACATTCAAAGCCGGCACTACACGGCAATGTTCAAAGAATCAGCATAAAATACCTTATTAAATGTCAAAAAGAACCCTGTCTTGCCTTGGATTGCTAGAAGCACTCACAGTCTCAAAATGCATGTTTTTCTTCCAAACACTTAATTAAAACTCCGATGAACATTTAAGTGTCATATAGATAGATAGATAAATAAAATCTTTATTAATGTTATCATAACAGTCACATAGGTACATACATTACAAGAAATATAAAAACAGGGTAAACATTTTCTAAAAAAAAAAACAATTAAAAGTAACAAACAAAGTAGATATGTGCAAGGTATGTGTGCTATGGTAACACATACTAGGCCATAACTCAGCGTTTGTAAATGCTGTATAGCAAAAACACTGATTTTCAGTTTAACAAAAAATAGTAATTGAGCATCTGCCATTGACGTGAAAAATATTTACAAATATAAAACTTACGGTTAAAATGATCCTAAACAGAACAAAAAGACAATTAAAAATCCGGTTACAATTAAAACATACAGTATAATAGAGACATTTAAAAAAATCCGATTATAATTAAAACATACACTATAATTAATAAATATAAACAAATTTGAAAAAGAAGTTCACTAATCTATACCCTCTTTCACTGAAAGTAGACAACGGTGCAAAGCATTTCGGTATATTTAACTTTTGTATTTGAAGTAAATGGGACTTTAGTAGCTTTCATATCGTACTCACCGAAGTTTACTCCTCCGTTCAGCCAACGCCAACTGCTGGGCTTGCGTCAACACTCTTCGGATCGGCAGAGGCTGGTTGGAGAACGAGTCTCCACCTTCGTGGGACGGGCCCGAGTCGTCTTCCTGGGCGTCTGAACTTTCTGAGGATTTCTCCTGCAAGAAAAAGTAGATATTAGGGGAAGAAAGGATTGCAGGGTGTTATGGCCTTGAAATAGACGGGAGTCTGAAGTCATCACCGCATTGGGATAGGCAGAGACTATCAATCGTCACTTTGTCACACGTGATCAAACTGGCAGACCTCTTAAGCTTCTTTTACCTTCATCAATATTGTCATACATGTTATTTTTGATTTCAGGCGGCTCTTTTAGCACATTATCTATTTTATCTCTATGTGTTCTCCGTGGTCTTTTGCTACTGATATAGAAGAACCACCGCTGCTCGTGCCGTTAACGCGAATTCAAATCCTGAGACGGGCTGGCCCGTGCTGTTAGCAATGTGTCTTTTCTAAAGTTATGAGGGTGATCATTTTATCAGGGTTGCTAACGGTGATGGTAAACTTCGTGTAAATGGTGAGGGAAAACAACAAAATGAGGAAACCCACATGGTTCAATCTTACATACATATACTCACGCCGTTAATTCCCATTGGGGTAGGCAGAGACTATCGATCGCCACTTCGTACGATCCTGGCAAACCTCTCTAGCTTCGTCTACATCCATCAATCTTTTCATACATGCTCTTTTTTTCTTCATACTTCGGACGCCTGCCTTTTTGAGCACACTTTCAATTTGGTCCAAGTGTGTCTTTCGTGGCCGTCTTCTACTAACATTACCTCCCACATTAGCTCTATAGATACCTTTTACCAATTTCCTATCATCCATCCTCTCGATGTGCTCAATTCAATCTTACTTAGTCATAAGACAGTGTTCTCATAGAAAACGGCGTTAGGCCTGCCCTCTGTCACGTGAATGCACCAAGCGAAACTTGGGTACTCTGAACACATTTGAAGTTAATGTCTCTGCAACCCTTTTGGGAATATACAGTGTGTTATTTTTATTAAACTTATTGAATCAGGGAATGAAAAATTGCGATTTCAGCAGCAGCAGTAACAGTGGTTACTTCGCACCATAGCTCAGTTGGCAGAGCGACCGGGGCCTAGACCAGGATGTAGCGGGTTCAAGTCCTGCTGGTATAGAAATTTTTCTTTTCTTGATTTAATAACTGAAAATATCCTAACATGAGATTACATGCATACCAAAGTTTAATCAATATACAGTGTGTTTAAGTAACTTACATTATCATCCGTTTTCGCTTCCTCCGACTCGATTTTCTCAAAGTCATTACTTTCGCTGGACGAGCAACGGACTTGCTCCCCTTGGTCGCCCATCATGTCTGTAAAAATAACAGTAATTACCTTAATTTTGATATAAATTATATGGAAAATAACAACAGCGTCAATACCTACATATATTTTTATACATACGAACACGACATAGATCAAGTTAGGTCCAAGAACAGAAGAATAGCTTGTGGTACCTTTGGGATACTACGAGTATAGTTGCTTGACAATATATATATACATATACTTGGGTGTTCGTAAGAGGCGGCTAAGGGTATTGGGGCTTTTAAGTGATTTTCGGCGATGTGGTTGGAGATCCATCACCAAAAATATTTAGTTTACAATCTATTCCCACTCAGTTTCTAAAATTGGGAACGGTTTATTATTTCTGAATCTCTGGCTACCCCTTCTAGGGATTTATAGCCGTCGGCGTATGTATGTATATTGTAAATATTAGTAAAATTTTTCGCCTGGAATGTTGAAATATATAATCTTTATACTGTAAACATTGCAATCACTTTGCATAAGGCGTAATATAATGGAGACAAAACGGAACTTTTATTCGCTAAAACTACACGAATTCCTTCTCTTAGCTGGTTAAAAAGGTGAATGTATTTTTCGCTCATTTCGAATATCGTATCTAATGGTAGAAGAATTATGAAAATCTGGTTATTTTTGAAACGTCGAAAATTGGAGGAGTGTTTGAATAATTTTTCACGTATATTAAAAAAATACATACGAAAAATTCTCGAGGTCCATTAAGAGGAAGCAGATTAGATTTCAACATAGATAAAACAATTCATAATAATATTGAGTAGGAGATAGGCGGGAGGAATAGATTACATCGTTCCCGCGAAGAATTTAATAATGTCTTGGGTTACCGCTGCCCTAGTTACCGTAGAATGCAACCGGAGCTGTAAAATACTGGATATGCCTTGTTTCATCTATACTTATAATAAATCTGTAGAGAGGTCAATTCTGTACATGAAATATATTTTCAAAATTTTCATCAGGTGGTGATTAGGGATCGATACTGATGCCAAAAATGCAATCAGTAAAATTTTTGTCTGTCTGTCTGTCTGTCTGTCTGTCTGTCTGTCTGTCGGTTTGTATGTTCCTTATGGAAACAAAAACTACTCGACGGATTTTAACGAAACTTGGTACAATTATTCTTCATACACCTGCGCAGGTTTTTGTATACTTTCCAGCAGAGTAGTAAAGGGGAATTTTGGGAAATTAGGGGAAAACGGGAGAAGTTACTCCATTTTTTAAGCTTCCGTCGCGTGTGCAGCCTCAATGGTTAAACTTACATAGAAATCATGTGTGACGGAAATATTCTTCATAAAATTATCTTTAAAAATATCTTCAGCAGTTTATGTCTATCTTTTACGGTTGACTCACAATAACACGTGTAATTCCTGATAGCTAAGCAGTTCGGATCATTCTGATTATATTTGTTTACTCTTACGTTTGTAAACGTCTCACTCATCCCAAATTTTAAAAGGTAACATTATTACCTATTCAATAAAAAAAGAATCATAGA
Organism: Bedellia somnulentella; assembly: GCA_963576735.1. NCBI lineage: Eukaryota > Metazoa > Arthropoda > Insecta > Lepidoptera > Bedelliidae > Bedellia > Bedellia somnulentella. The sequence goes on from OY755199.1 coordinate 5,699,279, forward strand.
AATCGGTAGACAAACACCGAAATTATACATAAAATAAGCCATCGCGCCCGTGATCAAAACCAAATCTTTACTAATTTACATATAACATACTAGATGGCGCGAGTAGTTGCATCCTCCATCCACGTAATGATTTATTTTTTAGATTGTTATAAATACTTCATAGCGTTTTATTTAAAAATTTGCTATTAAACGGAAATACTGAACCGTTCATCAAAGCGCATTTAAAATCACCGAACTACACTGTTTAGGGAGTGCTGAAAATTTAATAAATTGCAAACATTGCGCTGAATTTCACAATGCTTGAGCAGTGACTGAAGAAAGAAACCTCAGATATTTAAAAAAAACAACGCTACCCGTGCGAAGCTGGGACGATCCACTAGTTTTTATTATGTTTTAATTTGGTGTATAGAGCTTTGTAGTGTCAGTTTAGAATAGCACTAGTCATTCTCTCTTTCTCTTTCCACGAGAGGCAAAAATCGTTACTTACTATCCTTTCCCCATTTATCTTTCAAAAGTAAATAAATAATATCGGATTCCGTAGCCCTGGCTACTCCTTTTTGGTTGAGATTTATACCTGTGAGCGTGTATCTGCATGCGCGTTATTTAACATTGTAATAAAGGGCGCATGCATTTGCATAATTAATTTTGCTATTTATAAAGCAAAATTAATAACATATATGCTATTCTATGCTTTACTGTGTGTAAGAACTGAATGTTTTCTACGTGGTCGTCACCTATCTTTAATGTATGCCCAAATAATCTATACATTACCTTCTCTTTTTATACTATAAATATTTTCATAGCTCACCTTTCTGTTCATATAATTTATTACTTAAAAGTTTATAAGTGATCAACTTAAAGTCAAAAGTAACAATTTTGGTGATACGATACCAAACAAATATCGCCGTATACAACACATAAAGCGAAGAAAAACATTGGTACTATTATAGGTCTGTAACTCAAATGTTCACGCCGTGTACCCCGAAGGTGAGGCAGAGGTAGTAATAACCTGACTTTGAGAGTGCCCACTTCTATTTCTACTACCCGGTAATATAAATCTTTTTGTTCATGAAAACCTCATGTGGGGATTATTACTAATAAAAAATTCGGAGGTAGGAAACGCAAACACTACTATAACGTGTAAAAGAAATAAAGGATAGAAGAATTTCGCGCTGGCAGCCATTGACACGGTAGCTCAATTGGCAGAGCGACGGGGGCGTATACCCGAGGTCGCGGGTTCGAATCCCGCCTGTGTCGAAATTTTTATTTCCTTTATTTATTCTTTATTTATTACACGGTAATATTTCTGTATTTCGCATTCATCATTTAACTACCAATTCTCTCCATTCCGTATAAAAAATATATCTTCAGAACCTATGTTTTCTACATTTGTGAGATATAATAATGTAAGGAATGCAGCTTCTTATCATTTTAAGCGATTTTTTTAAATCCTGATAATAGTTTTAACTAAAGCAATTCGCAAAAGTAAGTGGTTCGTAGGTCGGACTAACTGTGTTAAAGTAACTGGCTAAATTAAATCGGAGGCCTACCACGAACGTTATTTTATCCTCACTATACAATATATAGAAGGAGATGTCAGTATACGATACTAAGTAAGTGCGTAAGAGATGGCTATCTTATACCACGCGATATCTAATTCAAAGGTAGCTCGTAGTAGTTATGCGATTCGATAATCACAAGAATGTCGAGCGAGTGAGATCCACCAGGCAAGGCTTATTCCACTTTTCCCCGTTGACAATCCCTGTCAACGGGGAAAAGTGGAATAAGCCCCAGGCAAAACTTAGTTAAGCTAGCGGCCTTGTTTGCACTCATTAATCGAATGAGCTTTCTTTTTTATACATACATACATTACTCACGGCTATAAATCCCTAGAAGGGGTAGCCAGAGCTAAGGAATTAGAAATTCCTCAGCCACATTTGGAAATGTGAGTGGGAAAAAGATGGTAAAAATAAAGGTTGTTGGTGATGGGTCTCCAACCACATCGCCCTGAAAACCCTTAACAGCCCCAATACCGTTAGTCGCCTCTTACGTACACCCACCGGAAGAAATGGGGTAGTGGTATTCTAAGCCGACACTACACAGCTCTTTTTTTATAATACCAAGTGAAGTCGAAAATAAAATATCCATGATGCATTTATCTTTCGTGTTTTGTAAAGTTTCATGTTTCGGAGTGTATGCTTATGGTGTTTCCGTATGACGCATAAATTTATTTCCTAAACTATTTGGACAACGAAGTTAAAACCTTAAAGGTCGAGTTTGGTACAAACTTTGTTAAACATATTAACATACATACATATACTCTATGAAAGCCTAAAAGGGGTAGCCAGAGCTTCAGTATGCGAAACTTCTCAGCCACTTTTGGAAGTTAAGTGAGGAAAAGATAGTAGAAAAAAGGTTCTTGATAATGGACCCAAAAGTCACGTAAAAAGCCCCAATATCTATAGTCGCCTCTTACGAACACCCACGGGCAGTAAGGAGTAGTGCTATCCTAAGCCGACACTATGCAGCACTCTAAGCCGACTCTACGAAACTTTGCTAAAGTACCTAAAAAACTTGACTTATTTTTTTAATTTGTCATTTCAAATTAGAATCATCATCATCAGCCTATCAATTATAGCCCCATGTTAACGAGGGTTGTGGGCTTGTCCATCTTGCCCGAATTCACGCTTGGATAAGGGAATAAGAAATGCAGAGTTGGAGACAGCATGATACATTACTTAAACTTTAAAAGTAGATTGTTGCTAGGTAAAAGAGGATATAATTCAATATATAAAAAAGGGTACGTTAAATGCAACCGTAATAGCTCATTGGGTAGAACCCCGCATAACTTGCAGACAATGAGGGTGCAAAACCCGGGTCAGGATACAAAAAATCGGCGATAGGCCTGCCCCCCTATCACGTCAGTACACAATCCAAGCAAAACGTGGGTAATCTCAACACCAGAGGACAATGTCGCTTGATGTTGAGAAGTATTAGTACCTCTGCCAACCCCTTCGGAGATATGCGGCGTGAATGTTTGAGTTAAGTAGAAAAGGGTCATAGTAAATTATTCTAAGAGAGGATGGATTATGAAAAATTAGTGATATATTCAAAGTCAATATGAATGATAAAGTCACTAGAGAAAGTAGTCGGGGGACATATTTAGAAAAAATAGAGAATGTGCTCTTAAATGCAGGCTCCAAAGTGTGAAGAATAAAAGGGCATGTTTAAAAAACATTGATAAATTGAATGCCAGAACGTAAAAAGTGGCGATCGACAGTCTCTGCCTATCCCAACAGAAACTGATAGCGTTATCATATGTATGTTTAAAAACACACCGTACATTGTATGTTACGCCGACCAACTCTTTTCGCGACCATCCACTACAAAATCATTACGACTGAGTGCGATAAAAGAAACAAAATATAATAATAAGTAATAATAAATCAATTAAATTAAATGTTAAAAGTAGCTGTCAAAAATCATGATAAAAATAATATTTTTGTAACCTTAAGATTAATGGATGGAAAATGTGATGAAGATATATTGAGATATATTGAGAGAAGAGTGAAAAAGGGTAATGCGATTAATGGAGCATTGGATAGCCTAATGTCTAGTCAATCGGTGTCCGAAAGGGCCGAATGGCTATGCATGATGCTGTTCTTGTTCCTACGCTTATGTATGGCAGTGAATGTTGCGTGTGGCAGAAGAAGCATGAAAGCAGAGTGAATGCAGTAGAAATGAGGTCCCTCAGAAAAGTTTGTAATGTTAGGTTATGTGATCGTGTGAGGAACGATGTGATTCGTGAAAAGTGTGGTGTAAAAGATGATATTGTAAGTAAGATAGAAAAAGGAATGTTGAGATGGTTTGGGCACATCGAGAGGATGAATGATGGGAAATTGGTAAAAGGTATCTATAGAGCTAATGTGGAAGGTAATGTTAGTAGAGGACAGCCACGAAAGACACACTTGGACCAAATTGAAAGTGTGCTCAAAAAGGCAGGCGTCCGAAGTATGAAGAATAAAAGAGCATGTATGAAAAGATTGATGGATGTAGACGAAGCAAGAGAGGTTTGCCAGGATCGTACGAAGTGGCGATCGATAGTCTCTGCCTACCCCAATGGGAATTAACGGCGTGAGTATATATGTATGTATGTAAGATTAATCTTTATAGTAGCAATAATTTGCATGTCTCTGGGAATCCCACCACCAACCTTTCTTTATTTTAAAACGTATTCCTTACTCTATACTACAAAAAAAAATCTAAATAAATTTCGTTTCCGAACCTCAGCTAGCCCAGCTACTCCTATTTGGATTTAAAGCCGTGAGTATATGTAAGTACGTCAAAACCAACTAGTTCATTTACATACGTCACTATTCGTGATTTGCTTACGATAAAGCCGCTTCTATTATACGTCTGACATACAAAGAAATGACTTATTTGCCCTCTACGCCTCTTCCTTCATCAGATAAGTTTGGAGTCACCTTCAAAACAACTTCACCCCAGATAACCTGTGCAGCATCACTGCTCAAAACACATTGACATTTCGCACCGATTGACTATGTAATCGGATGGAATAAACATGCGAAATATATAGCTCTTTACTTGATATTTTTAAGACGTAAATACATATATAATTAGAATATTTTTTTGTTCATGAAAACCTCATGTGAGAATTATATATTACTAATAAATAAACGAAAGAAAAATTTCGACACAAGCGGGAATCGAATCCACGACCTCCTTTTTCCGTTCCCTACCTCCAAATTTTCTCTCCTTTATTTATTAGAAATAATCCCTACATGTATAATTCCAAAAATGACTAGCCAGAGTAAGAGAACAAGAAAATCCGTAGTACTTTTAAAACTTGGATAAAGTAAACTTTTTAAAAAAAAGTTCTGCTCTATTGATTCTGCCTGAAAACAATAATAACAATATACATACATACACACATATACTCACGGCCATAAATGCCAAAACGGGGAAGCCAGAGATGCAGCATTTTTGACGACTGCCGCGACCGAGTGGATCGTTGACAAGCTTTTTGGTCCGGAGGTTGCGAGTTCGATCCCCGCTGAGAGCAACATTTATGTGATGAATGAGCATAAATGATTGTTTCTTAGTCTTGGGTGTTATTAATATGTATATTATATAATACTAGTGGATCGGCCCAGCTCCGCACGGGTAGCGTAATTTTAAAAACATCTGAGGTTTCTTCAATCACTGCTCAAGATTTATGAAATTTAGCGCCTTGCCTTGATTACAATTTGTAGCACTTCAGAATATTTGAACTTTGTGATTTTGAAAGCGCTTTTATGAACGGTTCTGTATATCTGAACATAAGCTAATTTTCAGGTTGAGTTAGTAGAGTTGAAGTTGAGTAAAATGCTATGAAAAATTTAAACAAACTAAAAAAGAAACAATGTAGGATGAAACTACTGGCGCCATCTAGTATGTTATATGCAAGTTAATAAGGATTTGGTTTTGGTCTATTTTATTTTATTGTATAACTTGGGTGTTTCTGTACCGATTTCTATAATTCTTTTTTGATTGAATAGGTAATAATGTTATCCCTTTAAATTAAGTGAGTGAGACTATAATAAACGTGAAAGTAAACATATATCATCAGAATGCTCCGAACTGTCAAGCTGTCAGGAGTTACACGTGTTATTGTGAGTTAACCATAAGAGATAGGCATATGTTTTCGTGGGATATTTTTTAGACAATTTTATGTAGAATATTTCCGTGATATGTAATTTCTATGTAACTTTAACCATAAAGGCTGCACACGCGACGGAAGCTTAAAAATGGAGTAACTTCCTCCGTTTTCCCGAATTTTCCCAAAATTCCCCTTTACTACTCTGCCAAAAAGTATACTATAACCTGCCCAGGAGTAGGAAAAATAATTGTACCAAGTTTCGTTAAAATCCGTCGAGTAGTTTTTGTTTCCATAAGGAACATACAAACCGACAGACAGACAGACAGACAGACGGACAGACAGACAGACAAAAAATTTACTGATTGCATTTTTGGCATCAGTATCGATCACTTATCAACCCCTAATAGTTATTTTAAAATTATACTTCATGTTCAGAATTGACCTCTCTACAGATTTATTATAAGTATAGATTAAAAATATCGTTGAGTTAGTATCCCATAATACAAGTCTTACTTAGTTTTGGGGCTAACTTGGTCTGTGTATAATATGTCGTATATAATTGTATAGTTATATTTATAAAAGACATTGTTTTCACCAGGTTTATAGTTAATGGTAAGGATACCTTCTTGCGCGAGTCGCTTAAACTTGGCCTATTTTTTATTATGTTCTGTTATCAATCGTGGCGAGTTCGGATGGTAAGGTCAGTAACAATATGGTCATAGTATAATAGGTTTTAAAATGAAATAAAACTTATTGGGGTACGCCTGCTTTTATGTAAATATAACATAGTTACATACATAAACTCACGCCATTAGTTCCCATCGGGGTAGACAGAGACTATCGATCGCCACTTTGTACGATCCTGACAAACCTCTCCTGCTTCACTTACACTCATTATTCTTTTTATACATTATCTTTTATCCTCATCACTTTAGACCCCCTTTATAAGAACGTTTTCTATCTGGTCTAGAAGAAACAAGCAGAAAGAAGTCTACTAACAATCCCATCCACATTATTTATTTATTTATTTTATTTTCTTAGGAAGATTTACAGACAAAAGTATACAATATAGAGGTAAAATAGATCGTCCTATGCTATTAACAAATCTCCACAGATAGAATGTTAACAAACAAAAAACATAGACAAAAAAAGGCTATATATCTCTTTCGCTACTTTATTTTCTTTATTACAAATATCAAAATAATATTTAAAAATAATATTTTGCTCTGCCTACCCCAGTGGGAATAATATCGTGAGAATAAGTGAGTAAGTATTTTTGTTTTAAATTCTAAAACAATATGGTATGATTTATTATCAATTGTCACTACTTTATATATATGTACATTTGCTATAAAACTAGAATTACCTGATTCCAATGATGTATTTGACATTATTTCGACGTGACTAGAATCATCTACTATATAAAATTCACGTGTCACAGTGTTGGTTAGCTGAACCGATTTCAATGGAATTTGGCATAATCATTTGGTAGGTCTAAGTATAGGTTTATAACATTTTTTTATGCTAACTACTAAGTGATAAGGACGACATGATAGTCCAGTGGATAGAACACCCGCCCGAAAACAGAAGGGCGTGAGTTCCAATCCTGGGTCGGGCCTACACCAATTTATCTTTTCTAAAGTCATATGTGTAGTTAATTTATCATGGTTGTTAACGGTGAGGGAAAACATCGTGAGGAAACCCACATGGCTGAGTTGTACTTAGTCATGTGACAGTGTATTAGTACAAAACGGCGATATACCTGCCCCCTATCACGTGAGTACACTGTCTAAGCAAAACGTGGGTACCTCCTCTGGAAACTAGATGGCGCTGCCATGTGAGTTCAAAAGTATTGGTACCTCTGCCAACCCCTTCGGGGATAAACGGCGTGAACGTTTATGTTATGTTAAGTGATAAGGGTTTTCCACCCCTAATATTTTATTTTATCGGCTAACAATTGCCTAAAAATAATTTATACGGCAAAACATTGTTTGCCGGATCAGCTAGTTTTACTATAAAACTAGAATTACCTGATTCCAATGAAGTATTTTTCAAATTAAAACTACGTCGACGCGACGTGACTAAAGTCATGTTGTTAAAAATTGTGATTAAATTTACACTTCACCAACTTACTTATGCTGACGCCTTCAATACCGACTTGGGCTAGGCAGAGACAGAGATCATTGATCATTGATGAGAGAAGCAAGAGAGACTGGTCAGGATCATGCAAAGTGGCGATCGATAGTCGCTGCCTACCCAACGGGAACAATGAACGTGAGTATGAGTGAGTTAGTAAGGCAGAGTTCCATAGTGGATACATACATACATACATACATATACTCACGGCTATAAATCCCAGGAAGGGGTAGCCAGAGCTGAGGAATTAAAAATTACTAAGCCACTTTTGGAAAGTAGAGTGGGGAAAGATGGTGAGATAAAGGTTGTTGGTGATGGGTCTCCAACCGCATCGCCCAAAAATTCCTTAAATGCCCCGATACCGTTAGTCACCTTTTACGTACACCCACCGGAAGAAATGGGGTAGTGCTATTCTAAGCCGACACTACACAGCTATAGTGGATATGATAAAAAATATAATAATTGGTGATGGGTCTCCAGCCACCTTGCCCAAACATTCACTTAATACTTCTAAAACCCTTAAGTCTGCTCTTACGACACTCGCAGGGAGCAATGAGTAAATGCTATTCTAAGCCGACACTACACAATAGTTAAAACTAAGTAACTTTTTTAAAATCATATATGTTTTAGATCCTAATTCAAAATCAAACATTCACGTCGTATAACCCTGAAGGGGTTGGCTGAAGTACTAAATATTCTATACATCGCGTTACATTGTTACCTGGTATTAAGGTACCGTGTAGGTCCGACCCGGGACACCCGGGATTTGAACCCACGCCTATCTGCATGATAGGCAGGTGTTCTACCCATTGAGCTATCATGATTGTATCTTTTTCTACAAAAATTCGGCAGTAATTTTATTCAAAAGTGCTTACTTATTTAGTTTTTCAGTATAAAATCATTACGAATGCGGATAATTTAAATATTTCTACATTCGCCTCGTTACAACGAAGTTGAATTATTCATTAGAATCGTATTTGACGTGTGATTGAACCCACGTAGTATTTTGGAATTGGTTGTAAATTAAAATGGCCTCTAAGAAGATTTTAGTGTGTGTCTGTGTGTTATATTCACGGCTATAAATACTAATAGGGGTAGCCAGCCCTACAGAATCAGAAATATATATAATAAATATTTTGCGGAGATTGGGTGGGAAAGGATTTAAAAATAAGGGTTGTTGGTGATGTGTCACCAATCACATTGCTCAACTTCCAATCACGTAAAAAGTCGCAATACCCTAAACGTCTCTTACGACACCCTCGGGCAGAAATAGGTTAGTGCTATTCTAAGCGGACACTACAAAACTAAAAATACGTACGTTTAAAAAAAGATAGCCGAATAAAACAGTGCATTTTTAGAGACAATTACGCGAAGAAATTGGGAATAGAAAGTGGGTGAAAGTTGGTTAAATATGGCAGAAGAAATGGAAATTGAAGAAGCATTGGATATGCATAAATCTATGATGGAAGATTGTAAGACGAAAATAATGTGGACTTTATAAAAGGATAAATAGACCATTATAATCCGAGCCATTCCGTGTTTCTCCACTAACTTTTACATATGCAGTAAAAATATCTGGAATCCACATACAGAAAAAAAAAGATAAAAATCGTAAAACGTACTAAGTGGCGATCGATAGTCTTTGCCTACCCCAATGGGAATAATGGGCGTGAGTATAAGTACGAGGGCGGTCCCAAAAGTACCCGACCTGACAAAGAAAACAATAAAAATATTGGAAAAATATTTATTATTTTTCAACATAGTCTCCTTTTAGCTCGATACACTTTTCCTAACGATGTTCTATGGCTTCAATACCCTCTTTATAGTAGGATCCGTCAAGCTCTTCAAAATAGCTATTAACCGCACTCTCTACTTCTTCATTGTTGGCAAATCTTTTACCGCCGAGCCATTTTTTTAAATTTGAAAACAGAAAATAATCCGAGGGAGCTAGATCTGGCGAATAGGGAGCATGAGGAAGCAATTCGAACTTCAGTTCGTTGATTTTAGCCATCGCAATGACGCACGTGTGGACTGGTGCGTTGTCGTGGTGAAACAACACTTTTTTTTCTGGAGATGGGGCCGTTTTTCCATTATTTCTTCGCTCAAACGCTGCAATAAGGCTGCATAATATTCACCGTTGATTGTCTTTCCTTTTTCGAGGTAATCAATAAATATTATCCCATGTGAATCCCAAAAAACGGAGGCCATAACCTTTCCAGCTGACTGAATGGTCTTTGCCTCAATGGACCTCACTTGGTCGACCGCTGTGGTGTTCATCTTGACAGCTCGTACGACCTCGCTTAAACTCAGCTACCCAATATTTAACTGTTGTAAACGAAGGAGCAGACTCCCCCAGAGTAGAATCCAACTCGGCTTTGATATCGGTTGGACTTAGCCCTTTCAGATGGAAGTATTGTATCACATAACGATGCCCAATTTTTTCCATGGTTAAAAATTAACTGAGACCGTTCACTTTGGAGGGCTACTAAAAAAATATTATTTGACGTAACGTTATTAAATTTTTAAATCAAGTTTTTAAAAGATGGTACTATCGAACGCGGTAATTGATTTTTTTTAACTACCCGTATTTATATGTCAGATCGGGTACTTTTGGGACTACCCTCGTAAGTTAGAATAAAAATCATTTATTTCAAAATAAAAAAAATAGTTTTCTAAAAATCTAAATCTACTTCGGATGCGGAAGGTGTATTGTTGCGAGAAGAACTCGTAAGAAACTCAGCAACACACAGCTTGTCTTAATCAACCCTACAATAAAATAAAGGAAAGAAAAATTTTGACACAGGCGGGAATCGAACCCGCGACGTCGGGTATACGCCCCAGTCGCTCTATGTCGAAATTTTTCTTTCCTTTATTTAGTAGTAATAATCTCCACATGAGGTTTTCATGCACAAAAACATTCAAAATTATGTCAACCCTACAATGTTGGTGTATGCCTGGTAATATCCTGAATAGAGCCCTGGTGACACCAAGCTAGGAAAAAGGATATATAGAACCACCAAGATAGGAAAAAGGATATATTATATCATAGTTAAATAAAGACTGCGTTTTATTATTACTTTAATAATTTTTTTCTGATAGATTCAGAACGTCATCAGATATTATATTATAAAAGTTTACACATAACCCCATAAAAGATGTATAATTTTATTATTATCTCTAAGACTTCGAGTATGTCTGTCAGAGTTTTTTGGAAATGCAGTGATACCAATGCACGTATAAGTTGACTCCCCAAACCGAACTTGGACAACAACTTCCATTAATACTTTCTTATCACCCTATCATACGCGTTCCCGGATAAATTGCCGTTTTTTTTTGTTTTGTTTCCAAATATTATTAGAAAGTTTCCTCGCACACCATTTCTTTACAAGGCTTTTAATTTTTATTTGTTTTAACATCACTGAACATGTATGCTGACGTTCAAGTGCTACTTGCATCATCGGCAGAAGAGTTGCAAGAGATAATGAATATTGCATGTGAGTCTATTGTAAGAAAGGGAATACGGGTGAATGTGAATAAAACTAAAACGATGGTTTTTGAGAGACAGGAAGATGTGACAAAATGCGTGATTGCGATTGATGGTAAGGATGTGGAACAGGTGAAGGAGTTTGTATATCTGGGAAGTTTGTTTACAAGGGATGGAAAATGTGATGAAGATATTGAAAGAAGAGTGAAAAAGGGTAATGCGGTAAATGGAGCAATGAATAGCCTAATGACCTGTCAATCGGTGTCTGAAAAGGCCCGAATGGCTGTGCATGATGCTGTTCTTGTTCCTACGCTTATATATGGAAGCGAATGTTGGGTGCGGCAGAAGAAGCATGAGAGCAGAGTGAATGTAGTAGAGATGAGGTCCCTCAGAAAAATTTGTAATGTTAGATTATGTGACCAAGTGAGAAATAGCGTTATTCGTGAAAAGTGTGGTGTGATATTGTAAAAAAGAGAGATAAAGGAATGTTGAGATGGTTTGGGCACATAAAGAGGATGGATGATAGAAAATTGGTAAGAGGGATCTATAGAGCTAGTGTGGATGGTAATGTTAGTAGAGGACGACCACGGAAAACACACTTGGACCAAATTGAGAGTGTGCTCAAAAAGGCAGGCGTCCGTAGTATGAAGAATAAAAGAGCATGTATGAAAAGATTGATGGATTTAAACGAAGCTAGAGAGGTTTGTCAGGATCGTACGAAGTGGCGATCGATAATCTCTGTCTACCCCAATGGGAACTAATGGCGTGAGTATATGTATGTATGTTCAAAATAAGTTATCTCTGCACCCTGGTTGATTGATCACGTTCTGACTTTTGGTGGTCGTCATTTGCATTGGTAAGTCAGTGCCAATAAACTGAACCCTTTACGAAAAATTATGTTCTTTGTTTCTCCTCTATTTAGATTAGTTTTCTATGTCCAGCTCTGACCGCTAGTAAATGTAAAAAAGCTATCTTCTCAACCAAGCTTTCATCTTCAACTGCCTCTTTCACAACTTTGTTCCACCAAATTGTTAGTGGCCTAATTTACCTTTTACTCAGTCTAGAATATGGACCAAATTTATGTGTGTTCGTGCTGTATATGTTTTCGTGCAAATCAGCAATAGACTTGCCCTTATAATGTGAATACATTGACTAAAAAGTTGGCTTCGTGTTCAGTATGCATCTGCCATCCCTTCGAGGACATACGATTGTAAACATTATGTGTTTGACTGATGTAGTTGTGATTTTCGGCTGCAAATGTTGTATAAGCTATTTATTGAAAAAATGGTGGAATCAGGACAATCAACAAAGAAGATTAATAAGAGGATTGAAGAATATGTGGATTTAAACGAAGTTTGCCAGGTTAGTACACAGTGGTGATCGATAGTCTCTGACCCTATTGGCGTGAGTATGTTTATCTATGAATGGTGCGCTCGTATTTGATTTACAATATCATTCATAAAACACAGTTACATATGCATAATAAATATTATACAGCAGTTGTTGACAGAAGTTGTTTAGAAGAAGTTAAGAATAAAGAGGAATATTCTTTTTGTAGGTGTTTCTACTGCTTACAAAATAAAATTGTGGCATAATAAAGTGTTTGATCGACAATGTGGTTGAATATCTTGTAAGCCCGAAACTAAAGATCCATAATGATTTTCATCTTTTTATTTATCCCTTCATTTGTTTTATCCCTTTTTGGGGTAGGCATTGAAAGTAAAGGAGTATATTTATTTAATTTATCTAAATATGAGAGATTGACTTTATACCCTCAAAGGAGTTACCAGATTTGAATAAACATTATGTATGTCGTAGGCAACTGTGATAGCCCAGTGGGTAGAACACTCGGTTATCTTGAAAACGACTAGTGTTAAAATCCTGGGTCGGGCCTACACCAATCTGTCTTTTGAAGGACATATGTGTGGTTAATTTATCATGGTTGTTAACGGTGAGGGAAAACATCGTGAGGAAACCCACATGGCTGAGTTGTACTTAGTCATGTGACAGTGTATTCGTACAAAACGGCGGTAGGCCTGCCCGCTATCACGTGAGTACACTGTTCATGCAAAACGTGGGTACTCTGAACACCAGGTGACAAAGTCACGTGATGTTCAGAAGTATTAGTACCTTTGCCAACCCCTTCGGGGATATTCGGCGTGAACGTTTATGTTATGTTATGTTATTCTCCCATATCAACTTCCAAATGTGGCTGGGGAGTTTTTAGCTCTAAAGCTGTGACTACCCCTTTTTAGGGATTTTTGCCGTGAGTATCGTAAAATTAAAAACCTGTAACAATGTACTTACGAATACAATAGCACAGGACAGGACTAGGTATAACTCAGCTATAATAGTTTCCTCACGATATTTTCCCTCACGGTTAACGTCCTCAATAAACAAAAAAGACATTGGTGAAGGCCCAACGAGAACCAAAACTCAAACCGATGAAGTGTAGTCTCAAGAAAAAGAGTTGAGACTTGATTTCATCGTAATAAAAATTTAAAAATGTAAATGGTTAAATTTATGACCGGTTCCTACTCTATGGCGATCGATAGTCTCTGCCTACCCTGATGGTAACTAATAGCGTGAGTATATGTATGTATGTACCTACTCTGAAACTATCATTTATTTCATAGAATGTCTTCAAGGCATGACATTATTACAAAACCCGCCCGCCTTTTTGAGAAAACCTTCTATTTGGTCCAATTGTGTCCTCCGTCGTCGTCCTCTACAAACATCACTTTCCAGTGCCTTCCACATTGGGTCTATAGATCTCTTTACCAATTAACTTATTCATCCTTATCATGCCCAAACCGTCTTCAAAATATTATTTCCTTAGTATTAGTATATGGAGAAATACTAGTTTTCATTGAAACAAACGATTTTTTTATTTATTATTGATGTACAAGTGCTTTAAGGCTGTTTTCAATTTTAGTAAAAATTTAGTTTTTTCTTTTTCTCAATGATATACAGTCTCTTTAGGTACCCTGCGTTTTGAAAATGGCATCTGTCTTTTGCTCTGTTTTATATTCTACAGATAAGTATGAAAGAATTGATGGATGTAGACGTATTCATGTATGAAAGAATTGATGGATGTAGACGAAGCAAGAGGGGTTTGCCAGGATCGTACGAAGTGGCGATCGATAGTCGATATCGATAGATCGATAGAAACAGAAATTAATTTTTAGTTAGTTAATTAGTAGAGACAACGACGAGAGACGGATAACACAATTAGATCACAGAGAGAATGTGCTTAAAAAGACCACCGACTGAAATTAAAAAATAAAAGAGTATGTTTGGAAAGATTGAAAAATATAAACGAAACTAGAGAGGTTTGCCAGGGCCGTACAAATGCGCGATCGATAGTCTCTACCTACCCCAATAAGAACTATCTTTGCCGTGTAGTGTCGGCTTAGAATAACACTACCCCATTTCTACCCGTGGGTGATCGTAAGAGGCGACTTAGGATATAGGGGCTTTTTAAGTGATTTTTGGGCGATGTGGTTGGAGACCCTTCACCAAAAACATTTATTATAACCATCTTTTCCCAATCAGCTTCAAAAAGTGGGTGTGAAATTTTTCATTCCAAAGCTCTGGCTACCCTGTTAAGGGATTTATAGCCGTGAGTATATAAATGTATTTATGTATCTTGTAAACTTAAAACGATTATTTTTTACTTTGAATAAAATATTTTTATCAAAAAAAAAGGGATAAAAAACGCATATTTTATTGATATCTTTAAATTTTCAACTAAATGTCAATGGAATACAATAAAATATGTGTAAATACATTAAAAAATATATTCATAGTCATTTTCTGCAAAAAAAAAATTTTTTCAAATGTATGAAACAATACACAAAAAGCTATTGTTGTTTTTTGAGAGAAAAACTGTATCATTACAGATCCACATACATTTCTTGGCCGGTAAGGGCGTCGCTGTCATCGAAATTAGTATTGCCAGTAAATAAAATTTTGCCATTGTAAGGGAAATAATTTTACATCATACTGGCTAATTTATTTATGTATTGAAATGTCTTAATAAAACAATTTATATAATATTCATTCAATTAATAACTAGGTGCTGTGTAGTGTTGGCTTAGAATAGCACTACCCCATTTGCCGGTGGGTGTACGTAATAGGCAACTAACGCTATTGGGGCTTTTAAGAGACTTTTGGGCGATGCGGCTGGAGACCCATCACCAACAACCTTTATTTTACCATCTTTACCGAACTCAGCTTTCAAAAAGTGGCTGAGGAGTTTCTAATTTCTTAGCTCTGGCTACACCTTTTAGGGATTCGCAGTCGTGAGAATAGCATATGTATTACATACATACATATACTCACGACTGTAATGTACTATGTAATAACTATCATTGTAAGTAAACAAGTTCGTTTTAATGTAAGCTAATTATATTTATTTATTTTTGCCCTTGTCTGTTATGTCTACCTGAATGACAGTGTATCCTAAATTGGCTGATCTTACCTCCCAAATGTTGTCTGGAAGAGATCGCTTATAGCGATAACACTGTCAATTGTACTTCTCTGCAAACTGTTTCATTATTAATTTATACTCAAGGATTTGTTGTTTGTGACATTCAGAGTTTAAAAAGTGGGTAACTACATAAAATCATTTTTTTAATCCTGTAAATCAGAGGCCTACCTTGTCGTGTACTGTCTATTACATTTCATATTCACACATAGATCCCCTAAAAAGGTGGCACAGAAAAAATAATTATAAACATTAGAAATCGTTTGGGTCATTCATTTTGCCATAACCATATTGCCGAACAAACGGACATATTTTCCTGTTCCTTGGCTCACTTCACAAGCGTAGCTTTATATTTTTTGTGTTATGGGATGTAAGATTAATTTGTGTGGGTTATGTTTTTAACTTTTTTTTTTTTGTACATATATAAATTAGTTGTATTGTCATAAAGTAAAATATGTGGGTTATAAACCAGCTATAAATTTAGCCGAATTGGATAAAATCTGTAATGTTTATGTTTATGAATGAATAAATAAAAAATAAAATAAATAAATAAATTTTGCTGGGTCAGTGAATCTATGGGCACTTTTCTATTGCTGTTGACAGCCTTATATTTTTATATATATGTCAGAAAGTTATGACATAAGAAATTACACATTGGTACATCCCCGCATTAGGATTAGAACCCACGCATCAATGTATACGAAGTGAACTCTTAATCTGGAGCTATTTCCCACTTCCCGTAACCCGCACCGCTATTTAAGTGCGCACAACTTTTCAGACAGTGTTAGCCTACTTAGATAAAATTTAACAAAATAAGCAATAATTTTGTTTAATTTTTGTATCAAATACTGGAAACAAAAGCGTTTATTAATAAGCAAAGATACATGATAAAAATAATTATCGTTAAAAAAAGTTTCCACAACAAAAAATATTAATGAAAGTGATAGATAATTTATACGTAGGTCACCCTATAATTTTTATTTAGTTAGGGCCGGCGCTCACTGCCGGCATGGCATGGCAAAGGATTTCGGTACAGATACAGCATTTTTAATCTTATTACCATGCGTATAGAATTCATTTTGACACAACGATGCCGAGGGAGGCCGCGGTAGGACAGAACGTCGGCATCGTTGTGTCAAAATGAAGTGAAATGAATTCTATACTCATGGTAATAAGATTAAAAATGCTATATCTGTACCGAAATCCTTTGCCATGCCATGCCATGCCATGCCGGCAGTCAGCGCTGGCCCTTAAGAACTAACTAACAATGACAGGCCAAAATTTCAAAATGGCGACAGTAGTACCAGTGTCGCCACCGGCCAAGAAAAGATTGTGGATTGTAGCTTCTGACAGCTGTCAAAAGAACTCTTAATAACGCCGATACCGATACCGATTTGGCGAATCATTCGTTCAATCACCATAATGCTGAAAAAATTCGTTAATTTGCAGAATACCAAATACGTCAATGTGTCAAAAAGTGCCGTAAAATGACCTTGTGGAATAGCAAATAAGATCTTAGCTGTCTTACAATTGTGACAGTGACACAAATGACATCTGTCAATTTTGCGTCGAGAATGCCAAAACCACAGTTTTGATACACCTAAGACCGACGTACAGAAAAGATAGTCGGGTAGAATTGGGCCCCAGTTCGTTGCGTCTCTGTTCTATACGCTAGTTATTAGTTATTTTAATAGTTCAATGGAAATCAAAGCAAAACAACAATGAAGGTACATTGCCAATATATCGAATTAGATGTATTTTAATACAAATAAATAAATGTGAGGGAAGCACGGGAGATTTATTAGGATTCGTCAATTCCCTTATGTTAAATCGCCGACCCCGACTGAGAAACGGGAAAAGGCTAGGAGAAAGAAATAAAAAAAATAATTTGCCCTCCCCTAGCCCAGAACCTGAGTACGCCCATATATGTCGGAGTTTTTGAGTGCGATGGCAAATAGATTAAGAAAAAAAAATACATTTTAATTGAGAACCTTCTCCTTTTGGAGTCGGTCTAAAATCTACGTAGGTAGTTAAGCAATATTTTTAATTCAATATCGTAGCAGCTGTGATGTTACGAAGTATAGACAGAAGTACATAACTGCTGTGTTGTGTCGGCTTAGAATAGCTCTACCCCATATCTGTCGGTGGAAGTAGGCGACTAACGGTATTGGGGCTTTTAGGGATTTTTAGGCGATGAGGTTGGAGACAACTTCCGAAAGTGGCTAAGGAATTTCTAATTCCTTAGCTCTGGCCACCCTTTTTAGGGATTTTTAGTCGTGAGTGTATGTATGTATAGAACCTCTGCTACCTTTTCGGGTATATAAAGCGTGAGCGTTTGAGGTTGAGTTTATCAGAGTAATTATTGTCTCTGCCACACCTTGGAAGAAATAAATGAATAACATGAATGTGATTATCAGAGAGTACAGATCATCAAGGGTTTTTTATTGGAAGATGTGATTTACTGATCATATACATTCATACATACATATACTCACGGCTTTAAATCCCTTAACGGGGTAGGGCATTTAAACGATAAATTCCTCAGCCACTTTTGGAAGTAGATAGGGGAAAAGATGATAATAATAGACATTTTTGCCCCTATACCCTTAGTCGCCTCTTACAATCACCCACGGGTAGAAATGGGGTAGTGTTATTCTAAGCCGACCCTACACGGCAATCATATACCATATATTATTATTTTTTTGATCATTATAGTTATTGTTCTTAGAAGCACTAAAGCATTATAAGGAACATCTTCATTATCCGAACCATGAGAAATCGTAGTATCATTTTTTAATCGAAGCAGAAAGAATTGCAACATGTGCATAGAAATAGCATTAACTAATAAAAAATATATGTTTGTTCTTAGTTCCATTGTTAGACGATAAAATTTATGACTAAAAAAAGTATGAGGAAAAAGATTATGTAGAGTAAATAATACTCCGTCTTCACCTTTACGGGAATAGAGTCGTGATTTCACCAGTATATTTCTCAAACGCACACATACCACCATTTTAGAAGTAATGAACTAACCGTGACTTTAACAAAATATGTTAATTAACCGTATTCAATGCAAATTTCAAACAATACAATATAGAGGTAACTCTACATTTCGAATTATATATTAAAAAATACTCAATGGTCGACAGGTTTCGTGGTACAAATGACGAAGTATACATAAAGCTATGGTCAAACTATAACTAAAAAAGTTTATCTTCTTTCTCTATATTCCTACATACATATAATCACCCAAAAAGGGGTAGCAAGAGCTACAGAGCTAGAAACTCCTCAACCGCATTTGGAAGTTGATAGGGGACAAGATGGTTTAAATAAAGTTTCGTTGGTGATGGGTCTCCAACCGCATCGTTAAAAAACCATTTAAAAAGCCTCATACCCTTAGTCACCTATTACGACTCTCATGGGTAAAAGAGGTAGTGACAGTCTAAGCCGGCACTACACGGATAAATAAATATTATATTCCATTCTATGATTACCTAACTACCTAAAGATAAAAGAAAAATTAAAGGGCATGCATGATAAAGGGATGTAAATGAATATCGAGATTGACAGTATCGAGATATATGTAAGTATCTACGTATTTAATACATCCATACATATACTCACGCCATTATATCCCATTGGGGTAAACAGAGACTATCGATCGCCACTTCAAACGAGCCTGGCAAACCTCGCTAGGTTCATCTTCATTCATCAAGCTATTCATATATGTTCTTTTATTATTCAGACTACGATCGCCTGTCTCTTTGAGCACATTCTCTATTTAATCTTAATGTTTCCCTTGAACAAAACATTATAGACAAAAAGGCAGGCGTCTGAAGTATGAAGAATGTAAGGGCATGTGTGAAAAGATTAATGGCTGTAAACGAAGCTAGAGAGGGTTGCCAGGATCGTACAAAGTGGTGATCAATGGTCTCTGCCTACCCTAATGGGAATTAAAGGCGTGAGTATGTATGTATGCGAAGGTATGTCTCATCACTAAAATATACTTGCTACCACGAAATCACACCTGGCCATTTAGCTAAGTTTATATTATTTATGAGTAAATGTAGGCAAGGTCACACATCAATTTCAAAGAGGTATTGTTGTGAATCCCATTCATAAAATTTCATTATTTCATAAAGAATAAAAGAGCGTGAATAAAATGATTGATTGATGAATGTAGACGGATCTCAAAGAGTTTTGTCAGGATCGTACAAAGCGGCGATCGATAGTACCTGCCTACCCCCATGGGAAATAATGGCGTGGGTATATGAATGTTCTATATACATAACATAATAACATATAAACATAAAAGTTCACGCCGAATATCCCCGAAGGGGTTGGCAGAGGTACTAATACTTCTGAACATCACGTGACTTTGTCACCTGGTGTTCAGAGTACCCACGTTTTGCATGGTCAGTGTACTCACGTGATAGGGGGCAGGCCTATCGCCGTTTTGTACGAATACACTGTCACATGACTAATTACAACTCAGTCATGTGGGTTTCCTCACGATGTTGTCCCTCACCGTTAACAACAATGATAAATTAACCACACATATGTCTTTAGAAAAGACAAATTGGTGTAGGCCCGACCCGGGATTTGAACACTAGTCGCTTGCACGTTAACCGGTGTTCTACCCATTGAGCTATCACGTCGTTATATATGTTCTATATAATAATTTATATCATCTCATGATTTACGCTAAAATCCAAAAAACTTCAGAATTAGAAAATTCCTCAGCCACTTTAAGAAGATTAGAGGCGAATAGGTTGTATAATAAACGATGGTGGTGATCGGTCACCAACTGCATTACTCAATAATCTATAACCCCAATACGCTTAATTTCCTCAAATGCCATCCCATCAAGCAATACACAGCATCTTTTCTCTAACATACATACATATACTCACGGCTATAAATCCCTAAAAGGGGTAGCCAGAGCTTAGGAATTAGAAATTCCTCAGCCACTTTTGGAAGATGCGTGGGGAAAAGATGGTAAAATAAAGGTTGTTGGTGATGGGTCTCCAACCGCAACGCCCAAAAATCCCTTAAAAAGCCCCAATACCGTTAGTCGCCTCTTACGTACACCCACCGGAAGAAATGGGGTAATGCTATTCTAATTATATTTCTCTAATATAAAGAAAAAACAAATTGCTACCAGCCCAACAGGATTTGAGCTTACTATACCTTTCGGCATACGAGGCAATAACAGTTAACCATTCAGTTAACGATCCGGAGGTCTTTCATTCCAGATTTCTTTCAGCATAATGAAATGGCTAGGAGGGCACGTAATCGATCCTGGCTACTATCACGTTGTTTCTTCCATCCATCACAGGTCCCTTATTTCTATTGGGAATTAGGCTAAGACTATCAATCGCCCCTTCGTACGATCGCGACAAACCTTTCTAGCGGCCTTCACATTTATTATTAAACATACATATACTCACGGCTATAAATCCCTTAACGGGGTAGCCAGAGCTTTGGAATGAGAAATTCCTCAGCCACATTTCGAAGTTGATTGGGGAAAAGATAGTAATAATAAATGTTTTTGGTTGCGGGTCTCCAACCACATCGCCCAAAAATCACTTAAAAAGCCCCTATACCCGTAGTCGCCTCTTACGATCACCCACGGGTAGAAATGGGGTAGTGTTATTCTAAGCCGACTCTACACAGCAAGTCCTCTCATAAATGATCGTTACCATCCACATTGGCTCTATATATATTTTTCACCACTTCGCTGTCATTCATCTGTTCCATGTATGCTAGCCAACTTAACTTTCCCTTATCAGCCCGGCTAGTACGAGCGGTGATTATACTAGTTACCGCGTGGGATAAAGCAGCCATCTCTTACGCACTTACTTAGTATCATATACTGCCATCTATCTCGTTCTAACCGTTATCGTGTCGATAAAATAGTGCTCGTGCTTGCCCTTCAGAATATCGTAAATACAAGACTATACAAAAAAGTGTTTAAATAAAACTTCAAAAGTGTTAAAACTATCGATTTTAACACAATGTGAGAAACCATATTTACTTTAATCTCTTGTATACTCCATCTACGAAACGGGAAATAATCATGTGAAACAAGTATGTACCATACACAAGACCACGGAATTTCGCATAATTTTCCTCGTCGTTAACCAACAACCCTGATTTATTACCATTGCTATTCATAATTATAGGAAGAGATGTGATAATGGTTCAGAATTTAAAAAAACTCAATTTAATACTTACGCTATTAATTCCTATTAGCTTAGGCAGAGACTGTTAATTGGCACTGTATAATATCCTGACAAACATCAGGAGGCAAACTTGTCCTATTGTTGTACACACTTCGGACGCTTGCCTACTTTATTTATACTTTATTTGATCTTAATATATCCTCTGAAATCGTCCTCTACACACTTCCCGTCCATAGTGGAGTTATACCCATACTTTTAAATATTACCACTGCATTGCATTCTAAGCAATAGGCACTAAACCATAAAATTTAATTTTACCACAAAAATTAACATTTAAAAATATAACCATGATTATAATTATTATACAAATATTAAAATCCAAAAAAACGATACTACTGAAAATCGTAAGCCGTCTATGTTGAGCCTCGTATTTTACAGTGTTTACTGAATGTTATCAAATAAAATAAATGTTCCGTTTAGAACAATTAAAATCGCCAACCAAAGATAACTTTACATATCAACCGTACAATCTGCAGGGAAATAAAAGAAAATTCATGATAACAGATAAAAAAACTCACATTCAAAAACGTCCTTGACGAGATTTCGTATAACGAAAATAACTGTTACACCTATGAGAATCACTATTGATAACATTAACTCATCACTGGCCACTAAGAAAAAAATAAATTAAAAAAACAACTTCCCGCCACACAGCTGTCAACCGAATGACAGTTCGCGCGCGACAGAGGTAAAAGAGCAATTTAAGTTTATCGAATCCATTCTATTAACCATTTAACCCGACTATTATATAACGTCAATCGATCCAATAAACATCAACTAAACAGGGAGTATATTTAAATTGGCTTCGTAATGTGAACATGCGACAAACACGAGAGTTAGTAGTTAACTACATTACTTACAACTGTTAGCAAGACAGCAATGACCTCGCTCCTGAATTAGAATTTTAAATAAAAATGGTTGATATATGTCCTAATACACTATAACGCTACACACACGGGAGTTTTATCTGTCATTCTGCCAAGATTTAGAACGATTAGAAGTAAAAGGGCTGTTTTTCTTATGTATCATGGTTTAAGTTAGGGAGAAAATTGCTGAGTCGTGTCGGCTTAGAATAGCACAACTCTATTTCTTGCCGTGGGTGTTCCTAAGAAGTGACCAAGGGTATTTAGGCTTTTTAAGTGGTATTCGGGCTATGCTGTTGGAGACTCATGACCAACACCATGTATTTTAAGATATTTTCCCCGCTCAACTCCCAAACGTGGCGGCTAAGGAAATTCTTATTCCGAAGCTCTGGCTACCCCTTCTGCTAAGTGAATATATGTATGTATTTAATTTGGGTAATGAGGTTTAGAAAAATAAAACATCTAGACTGATTACTTGAGATAATTTAAACTCGACTTTTTGATACATACATACATACATATACTCACGGCTTTAAATCCCTAGAAGGGGCAGCCAGAGCCAAGGAATTAGAAATTTGGAAGTAACTTGGGGAAAAGATGGTAAAAATAAAGGTTGTTGGTGATGGTTCTCCAACCGCATCGCCCAAAAATCCCTTAAAAAGCCCCAATACCGTTAGTCGCCTCTTACGTACACCCAACTGAAGAATTAGGGTAGTGCTATTCTAAGCCGACACTACACAGCAATACAGCGGACTTTTTGATGTGTAAAGTAAGACCAGTATTCGGGAAAACTGACTAAGTCCTGTCTGTGCCTTGCTTGTAGGCTATTAGGCTTTCCCTCTCTGACGTGAAAATATTCCTCAGGTAAGAAATGGGTACTGTGAACACCTAAATACCAAGTATCCTCTGTTATTCAAAAGAAATAATATCTCTGCCACGTCTTTAAGGCGGCAACGACCATACTTTCATTAAAGATTAGTTATTCAGAGAAAAAACAAATGGATAAGACTTAAATAAAGTACAAGAAACAACAAACATACATACATATACTCACGGCTATATTTGCCTAGAAGGGGTAACCAGAGCTAAGGAATTATAAATTCCTCAACCACATTTGGAAGTTGAGTGGGGAAAAGATGGTAAAAATAAAGGTTTTTGGTGATGGGTCTCCAACCGAATCGCCCAAAAATCCCCAATACCCTTAGTAGCCTCTTACGACACCGTGGGTAGAAAGGGGTAGCGACATTCTAAGCCGGCACTACACGGCAAACAAGTGTACAATTTACAAGAAACAAGTTTACAAAAATACTCATACTTCTTATATTCACGCCATTTTATCTATATGTACGATCCTATCCAAATTTTCTTGCTTTTCTCATATTTACTGTTTCTATCAGCATTTTATAACTGCATAAAAATGTTTAAATCTTTTTTTGTTCATGAAAACCTCATGTGGGGATTATTACTAATAAATACTTAAACGTGTTAAAGAAATAAAGGATAGAAAAATTTCGCACTGGCAGCCAATTGACACGGTGGCTCAGTTGGCAAAGCGTCGGGGCGCATACCCGAGGTCGCGGGTTCGATCCCCGCCTGTGTCGAAATTTTTCTTTCCTTTATTTATTCTTTATTTATTTGCATAAAAATGCGCCAGTGAAAATTCTATTTGTGAAGCTCTGGCTGCCCCCTTTTGATATTTATAATCGATACTACATGTATTCTAGAGATGGTACTGTAATAGAGATTGATGCTGAGTACCCGGAAATAAAATCTCAACTAAACTCAAACGCTCATCATGTATATCCCCGAAGGGTTTTACAGAGGTGCTAAATAATAGGAATTATTAATCCTACACTTTTGAACATGCTAAAACTAGCTGTTCCTAGTAATATCCTAAGAAGACGGCTAGGTCGATTGCTATCCTTGCCATCGGCACGCACTAACTTGCAGAGTGAGAGTCCCCTCTCTCGAGCACTCGTTGCGCTGAGCCAGATCGCAGAGGAAGTGGATTTATTTTCGTGCTAACAGATTGACTTCACAAATACTTCTCTGAGATTTTTATGTTATTCAAAATAATTAAGATTTTCTTGAATTTTAAGATGAAACACCTAATATGATTATATTAGGCGTTTCATCTGTCAAGATTATATTTCGAAAAGTGTGTATAAACAAATAAATACTTCTAAACATCACGTTACTTTTTCACCTGGTGCAAACTTACAAAACAAAGTACAATTCAGCCATTTGAAAAGGCAAATTTATGTAGGCCCGACCCGGGATTTAAACTCTCATCGTTTGCACAATAAGCGGTGTTCTATCTACTGAGCTATCACGGTTGTACCGGATATAAAGCAGTTACATTTCATGTTCATAATAACTGTCTTTATTAACTTACTCACGGCTATAAACACCATGATGAGGTAAACAGAACTTCCGAAGAGGACATTCCTCAGGTGTGTTAGAAATTGGGGGGGGAGGGGAATATTGTAAAATAAAGGATAATTGGCGATAGGTATCCAATCGCATCGTCCCATAATCACACCTTAAGCCCCAATAGTCCCTCAGTCGCCTCGTAAAACACCCTCGGGAACAAATGGGCTAGTGTTATTCTAAGCTGAAACTATACAGCTTCGAGCAAAATAAAACCATTCTAGCAACGAAATGTTTTAAGTAGCACTTTAAGCTAACAAGATATGATAGATATCAGCCAAAGTGTATGAACTTTCGGATAATATTGATAGTAAGGTCACCGCTTAAGTCTGACACGAGAAAATTGGGACTTTTTGATAACTACTGACAGGTTATCACGTGAAATTCAGGAGAACATATTTTTACATTCACTGAACAGGAGGCCTAGTACAAGCGCTATTTTATCGTCACCATATCATTTAGAATGAGATGACAGTATACGATACAAAGTGTGTAAAAGATAGCTGTTTTATACCACGCGGTATCTAGTTATAAGGTCGTTTCATACTGGCTATTCAGGGACCGTAGCATGCTCGTTATTATTTCGTGAGTTCGTTGTTTAGACAGAGATAAAGATATAAGATGGTAGGGATTGAAGTGTTAAAGAGTTGGTCGCTGTTTTTAACCACGAGATTAGCAGTTAAAAGAGCTAGTGTGCTACCTCGCAAAATTTAATTACACACTAGCATTTTTTCTTGTTTATATTAAAGAGTTGGCATGGTTACTAACTTGCTTATTCTCACGTCATTAATATACATTGGAATAGGCAGAGATCCTAAAAAACTTTTTTGCTTATTGTGAAGAATTTGCTTAAATGGTAGGCATATGAGGTATGAAGATGAAGAAGCCTTCCAAGTCGAAGATCGTAAAAATCAATTCTCTGCATCCGTTCGGATTTTATTCAAGATTAATAAATAGTATATACAGATACAATTTACAACTGAAATTTAAATACAGATCTGAATAAATACTATAAATGAAAAACGCTGAGAAATTCATCGCTCTTGCAGTACAGTATCATGCCTCAAATACTGGCAGCATTTCCATATCGCCTCTTTGAATGGCCAAACTCATTCATTTACCAAGGTAACAGCTAGCCCTAAGATTACCACTGACATCCACTAGACTTTCAAAAAAAACCCACTCTTCGTTGCCCCGTGTACCAGGAGTTTTAACGGAAAAAAGATAAAATGATACTATCAAGAAACAATCGTGATTACTAAGTGGGTAGAACATGGCTTACCGTGCATACGATGAGGGTTTAAATTTTGGGTTGGGCCTACACCAATTTGTCTTTTCAAAAGTCACATGTATGGTTACTTAATCATTGTTATTAATTGATACTGCGAGGGAAAATAATGTTAGGAAACCCACTTGGCTAAGTTGTACTTTCACCTGCCCCCTATCACGTGAATACACTGTCCAAGCAAATAGTGAGTACTCTGAACACCACGTGACAATTTCTCGTGATGGTCATTGGTTTAAGCAAAATATTAGCGTGATAAAGTTCGATGGTTGCTTAGTGTTCGATGTAATTTATTTGTGAATATTATCCAAGTAAATAATTCTAGGGTGTTGTAAGCTCAAATTAGCATTAGTCAAATCGTTACTGGGGCTGTAATTAGTTTAAGTATTTGTGAGTGATTGGCCGACAATGAAGTCTCGAAGACACTGTCCAAAGATTTGCCAAAAGTATCTTAAGGTTGTCAGAAACTATCTTCTCCAGGCAGACCTAAAAATAAAATGTGCAAGGTAATAATTTATATGTTTATTTTTTCAGTATTAACCAGTAAGTCCCTTAAGCAGCTTACAGTACAGAATAGCATAGCAATAATGTTTTCTACTTAGATCATTAGTCGACAGGCTCTGAGAAAACTATGATTTTATGAGCGGATTGAGTAAAAATGCATTGGTCACTTTCAAAATCACATCCCTCTTATGAATATTTTCTCTAATGGCAACCCCCAATGCAAGTGACATTTGATTGACAGTTCATATTGATATTGACAATATGTTTTTTTTCTATTTTTATTATAGACCAAGGCGTTTTAATAAACAGCCAGCATTCTGCTCATAATGCCACAGTTATTTTAATGAAAACTCACGAACACATAATGTATTTATATGACGAAAATAGCATTTGAAACATATTACGCTATACACTTAACAAATTATGGTACAAAATTACACATTTTCTCGCGCTCGAACATAAAAATATATGTTAGTTATTTTATTTTCATTATTAATTACATGATAATAACGTATGTAATTGCGATGAAGGCATTTCATTTCTCATTACATAACAATTTACTTTACTTTATTAATGACAATTATTACAGTGTATATATTATACTTCATTTTACTATTTATATTTATGACTGAGTATGATGTCAACAAAGACAAAGGATAAACCCGTAATTTACTGCACTTCCTAAAAATACTTTTTTTATGTAGATGTATCAAATAAATAAATATATACAGAGTAATTTGAGATATTTATTCAGAGTAATTAGCTGTGTAGTGTCGGCTTAGAATAACACTACCGCATTTCTGCCGGTGGGTGTACGTAAGAGGCGACTAACGGTGTTGGGGCTTTTAAGGGATTTTTGGGCGATGCGGTTGGAGACCCATCACCAACAGCCTTTATTTTGCCATCTTTTCCCCACTCAATTTTCCAAAAGTGGCTGAGGAACTTCTAGTTCCTTAGCTCTGGCTACCCCTTCATGGGATTTATAGCCGTGAGTATATGTATGTATGTATGTAATTTGAGATAATGATAAAATAATTACGATAACATCTTATACCGTTATATATATTAGTATCATTAATATATGACTATAAAATTATTGCCGTGTAGTACCGGCTTAGAATGTCACTACCCCTTTCTACCCATAAGTGTCGTAAGTGGTGATTAAGGGTATGGGGCGGTTAAAGTGATTTTGGGGGATGCGATTGGAGACCAACGCCACTATATTTCTACCATCTTCTCCCCTATCAACTTCCAAATATAGCTAAGGAGTTTCTAGCTCTGAAGCTCTGGCTACCCCTTTTTTAGGATTTATGGCCGTGAGTATAAGTATGTATGTATAAAATTCTACACGTAAACAATAAAATACAACTTAATAAGCTGCAGTAAATTGATCATAGGATTTATCCGTTTGTACATTTGTTTCGGATTGATGATATGTTAGGACTAAAAATTAATTTAATAAATAACAAAATTAAAACAACACAATAAAATAAAAATTCAACAGCATTTAGAATTAGCACCTAAATTAATACCTTATAGTTAATAAATATAACTAAGTAACAATGAAACACCATATTGTTACGTCATCGTTTTAACACAATTAGACACACACACATTTTGTGTATCAAGTAACAAACCAATGAAAAAAAAACATTACAATTATTACAATGAATTATAAAATTACATAATAGATATTATTTTCATATAATCTTGAACTTATCGCTCATTGCACAATATTGATGTTAATTAAATTTTTGAACAGTTTCATTATAAATCAGAAAGTCTTCTCTTTACATCCAAAACGATTATAGCCATTCTTATATCTTCTAACTCCTATTAAAATTTATTTCTGTCTCGCTCACACGAAACGATACGATTATTCGGATTTTGTAATTTTTGATAAGTGAGCATACATGGTGTTATTCGAGTAATCCAACAATACCTTCGTAGTTATCGTTGGTTTCATCGACTAGAAAGCGCCAATATTTATGCTCTACAACATAGGCACGAGAAAACACACGTATTCTTGACACAAAAGGTTCAATTTTACTTGGTCTTCATCGTCTCGTATTCATATGTTGTAGAGCATGATTTTTAAGGTCTGTGTGGTATTGAAACTCAATTTATCAAAATTTTTACATAGGTCACTGTAGTATTAGGCGTGCGACATATCAAAACGTTATAATCTGAATATTCGTTCGTGCGAACGAGACAGAAATAAATGTTAATATGGGTAGAAGAGATAAGTATGTCAACTATAGTTCTCGACGTGAAGAGTAGACCTTCAAAAGTCTTCAGGAGCGGCTATTTTTTTTAAAATGGAATTAAAATAACGTGACTAGATAACTAAACAATTTGACTAGAAAAAAACATAATCGGTAGGTTTTTAGTTCTAGCTGCAAAATATTCATAACGATAATTTGGTGTTATCAAAACCCTTACACGTAGATTGAGGAGAACATTACTACAACTCTTATTATTCAATTAAATCCATTATTAAGTCCATCATCTCAATTTTCCTTTTCCAAATTTAATCAAACACGAAGACGATCCAATTTTGTTATTAACAATCGAAGACTTTTGAGTTGAGACTAGAATATAACTTATTGTATAACTTTACTACTAATACTTTCTAAAATAATGTATACTGACAATGTGAACCACCCATTTGAAGCTGTATGAAGCCTAGGATTATTAGTGTGATCGACTGATCGATTGGGGAAAAAAAATAGACACCAGAAGATCAAGCACGAGCGCTATTTTATCGACATGATAACGGTTAGAATGAGATGGCAGTATACGATACTAAGTAAGTGCGTAAGAGATGGCTGATGGCCTGCAGCAGGAGTTGAAGCCGCGACATCCCTGATTACTATGGTTCTAAGTTGGCAGAAGGGCATAAACCGGTATGTCGCGGGTTCTGGTCCTGCTGCTGTCAAAATTTTTCTTTTTTCATTAATTAGTAAATTAATTCCCACATGACACAACCGTGTAGTGTCGGTTTAGAATAGCACTACCCCTTTTCTTCCAGTGGGTGTACGTAAGAGGCGACTAACGGTATTGGGGGCTTTAAAGGGATTTTTGGGCGATGCGGTTGGAGACCCATCAACAACAACCTTTATTTTACCATATTTTTCCCACACAACTTTCCAAAAGTGGCTGAGGAATTTCTAATTCCTTAGCTCTGGCTACCCCTTTTAGGGATTTATAGCCGTGAGTATATGTATGTATGTATCTCATATAAACGTTGTAGGTACATCTCGAATGGATGATCCACAAAGTTTATCTACATTTTATTAGGAAGTCTGGGTTTTTTTCATCTCAATAAAATAATAAACAATCAACTAAAAAAAAAACCTAATGAATTGTAAATCTATAGGTACATATCATGGTGCCAATCATTAACCATCAAAACATACACATCACATATCATACAAACAAACTTACATGACCATTTAACATTACATTAATTATACTATTTTTATATATAGCATACTATTCAGTACATGGGTAGCATTTAAACATATTTTCAATACTTTAAAATACATGGCCGGCTTCATATTTTATTAACACATACATTATACAATTAAGCTTACTAAATTACAGGTATGTATAATTTATAAAAATTGACGTCAATTTTTGCTAGCGACGCCGTATTTAGTAGGATACAATGGAAGTCATTTTGGGCGTAAAATGAATGTTGGACAAATATGTCTGTTTAGTTAATGGCAATATATAATATATAAGTTAATGAGAGGTTTTCTTTTTGAGAAATAAAAAAACAACATAGTTTCCTAGAGCTCTGTAGATGGCGTTGATGTAACTACGTTACTTACTTAATTTTTTTCTTCGTGGCCTTAATCGTGTTGCCACAATAATTTCGCCAATGTCAACTTTAAAAACATGTGTCACATCACCATAGAGTAACTTTTTGGCGAGTAAAAACAACAAAAAGAATGTCAAATATAAATACCGTCTTTGCTTAATTACTTTTAAGTTATCTTGGCTTAAACTGATATTTATTTAAACTTTCAAATCAGAACGTTTTTATGTACGTTCCGTTTTACGATATCATTACATCCAAGTGTGAAAAACGGTGTGACGTTCCGTTCCTACCAGTAACATAGCAAGTCTGGAGCCATCTATCCTGAGAACAGGGAAGAAGAAAAAAAGAAAAAAAGGAAAACCTCTCATTAATTAATGTTTTTCTACGTCAAACCATTGTGCAACCTCTGAAGCCTATTGCTCTAATCACAACTACAGTCTAAAAGTCTTAATACTTGATATTTTTTGGCTCTAAATAATAAAATTAATAAAACGTATGAATACAAATAAAATAATGAGAACAATTTGTAACAAATAAAATAATTCGCAAAATTTTAATATTAATGGTATGAGTTCAAATATTACAGAAGTTAATTATTATTACAAAAACAATTAACTAAGTGTAACAATCAAATAATAAAATTACATAAAAATATTTTTGATAACAAAAAACATTTATTGATAAGCAAATATGGTTCAGCATCCATAAATAAAAACCGAAAAGATTAGGCATTTAATTTCTTTGAGATCAGTTATATCATCACTAAATAAAAAAAAATGTACATTTAATAGTACTAATAACATTGCACAAACCATAAATATAGCTTAGACCCAAGCTGTAAAATATTAATGAAAAAATAATAAGCTGTATGTCTTGCTTATCATGAATTAAAGTTATTTAAGTAAAATTATGCATATCATTTCTTCCCAAAATATGTTTGAAAATGCTAAGTTAGAGTTCATATTTGTTTTGTACAACTCAAAACGTAAATTATTATTAATTTACCTAGCAGATCTTTAGAGATCGTAGAAGAAAGTCCAAATATTCGCAAATAGACATTTAATTACAATGTATTATTTTAATGCGGCTTGAGGTAAACGTTTTCTTTAAGTATCCTCACTTTAATTGAAGGTACAACTAAAACGTCTTTCTTAAACGTTCTTTCTCCTCACTTATCAAAGCTACATCTTCACGACGGTATTACGCGACGGGGCTGGCAGGATGCTGTCGGGTGTCGGGATGCCGCCGTCGCAGGGAATGTCTCGGACTGCTGTCACAGGAGTCAAGTCCGCGTCGGGCGCATGCCCCGCCGCCGCGGCATTCTGACATGGAACGGCGGGCGTGGCTCACTGCTGGGAAATTAAATAACCATTATTTTAAACCCCTCGGTGAAGACACATATATGGGGTGCAAGGACACAAATAAATCTAAATAATACAGACATATACTCACGGCTATAAATTCCTAGAAGGGATAGCCAGAGCTAAGGAATTAGAAATTACTCAGCCACTTTGGGAAAATTAAGTGGGGAAAAGATGGTAAAGTAAAGGTTGTTGGTGCTGGGTCTCCAACCGCATCGCCCAAAAATCCCTTAAAAGCCCTTATACTGTTCTATTATCCCTCTACTAGCCCTTATTGTGTCGCCTCTTACGTACACCCATCGGTAAAAACGGGGTAGTGCTATTCTAAGCCGACACTACACGATGAAATCTAAATAGTAACCAATGGTATTGACGAAGTATCAAACTCTGAGATGGTAACTAGTTTGAGATCTCATTGCACCTACTATCTAAGTTTGGATAGTGTTGGGGAAATAATCGAGAGGAAACCTAGAGAACTGAATATATTGTCCAGATAAAAAGTGAAAAATATATACATACATACATACATATTACTCACGGCTGTAAATCCCTAGAAAAGGTAGCCAGAGCTAAGGAATTTAGAAATTCCTCGGCCACTTTTGGAAGTTCAGTGACGGAAAGATGGCAAAATAAATGTTGTTTGTGATGGGCCTCCAACAGCATCGCCCAAAAATCCTTTAAAACCTCCAATACCCTTAGTCTTCTCTTACGTTCACCCACGGGAAGAAATGGGGTAGTGCTATATTAATTATATACATTTATTATATATATGTAATATATAATTATTATTATAATATATACTCCAAGTGTATCGTATTGTTACGACATCTGTTCGCAAGTAGGAGATAGGATTTGCCACTATTAGATTATACTAGATGGCGTTACTAGTATTTTAATAAGTAAAAAAGGGAATTACTAGATGTTTCTCGAATATCGACTTTTCGAGAATGTGGTACTAGAACTTTCTGTAATATTCGCGTATTTGAGATTTGGCATATATAAAGAGCGACGCGTGCTACGGAGTATTCGAGTGCGAAGAACTAAAGCGAGAACAAGCGAAATACTAGAGCGAAGAAATTAAATACGACAGTGCAGTGATATACGGATTACGGAAATAAGCTTAACGGTGTGGACAGTGTTACTATAACGGAGTAAATTAGTGTTGTTAATTAGTGCGAGTATCGATAGTTAATTATCGATAGTGTTTGTTGTGTTGTGTAAAGTGCGTTATTGGTCAATAAATATAATTACACCTTATTGCACGAAAGTGTGACTGGTATTTATCAAATTAAGAACCCGGTACGTAACAATTGGTGACAGAAGTGGATTTGAAGATGCCAGTTATGCCGAAGGAAGACGGAAGAGAGGGTGTGAAGACACGCGCTCAGAAAGCCGCAGAGGGTGATCAGCTGTCGGAAATGAGGTCATCGGTCACGAACCCTCGGAGTGACATTCCAGAGGAGACGTCCGCGGTGACTAACGCGCCGTCTACATCAACGGCGCCGGCGGCCGCAACTAATACTGACTTGGCGATGATAGTTGAAATGTTTCAAAGCATGCGTGAAGCACAACAAAGCATACAGGATGTTGTGAAAAACATACATTCGGAGGTACAGGGTGTTGTGAAACAAGAAGTTCGTGAGTTGCGCGAGGAACAGCAAACTAAGTTCTCACAAGTTCTCACTGCGGTCAATGAAGTCAGTGGTCGGGTGGTTACTGTGGAAAAAGACGTAGAGCAGATGAAGGAGCAGGTAACCACTATTGAGAAAGATATCGATGACATGAAGACCGACTTCCGCGGAATGGAGAAAAGGGTTCTGCAGCTTGAATCACGACCGGTCAAGGTTGTCTCCGGTGAGAATGTAGTAGCTGTCCATGGTCCTCGTGTGAAGGTTCCTCCTTACGACGGAACAACATCCTGGTCGGCGTATAGACATCAGTTCCAGACTGTTGCGGCTGCCAATGGTTGGACTGATGAACAGTGTTTGACTGCACTGACGGTGGCGCTCCGAGGTCAAGCACTGTCAGTAATAGAGGCGCTGCCGACTCCGAGTGGTGGTTTCAAGGACCTGCTGGATGCGTTGGAGTCTCGCTATGGAGAGCGACACCTGGAGCACGTGTTCCGCGCTCAGCTGCGTGATAGGGTCCAGCGTTCCGGAGAGGGACTTCAGCAGTGGGCCTTTGAAATCGAGAAGCTCGTCCGCAAGGCTTATCCCAGTGTAGATCCGAAGACGGTGGAAATGAACCTGGTGCAAGCATTCGTCGACGGCATCAGAGATATCGAAGTGAGAACAGCGGTGAGACTTCAACACCACACGTCTCTCAAGGATGCCTTGGCGAACGCTCTAGAAGTTGAAGCTTGCCGCCAGGATACGCGCCAAACTCATCGACTTCGTGAGATTGCGGAAGCAAATGAGGACGTCTAGGTCATTAAAGCACCCGTCGGAAGGAGTACTGGACCGATTTGTTATGGCTGCGGGAAAAGGGGCCATTTGAGATTAAGTTGCCCGCTGAGGAAGGAAGAAAAGAGGCAGGCAGAGGCTCCTGCCGCAAACGTCCAGGGAAACGAGCATTAGCCAGGACCGGGGGGCAGGTGCTGGCTAGAGAGGAGAAAGCCCCGACAATGACCATCTCACAAGCCTGTAACGGGAACAGTTTGGTGATATTGGGCTGTGTCAATGATCAAGACTGTAAGATGACCCTTGATACTGGAGCGTCTAGAACGGTGATCAATCCGGCACTGGTGAAAGCAGCGAATATCAAGTATAGCAGAGATACTAAGTGTCAGCTACTCTCCACCTCTGGCCAGCGAATACCTGTCCTTGGTGAACTCTCAGTCAGGATGATGGTTGGCGAGACGTCGTATACTCATCAAGTCATTGTGGCTGAGATAATGGATGAATGCATACTAGGACTGGACTTCATGAAGAAATATAACTGCCGGATTGACATAACGAGAGGAATTTTCAAGTGTGGCCAGGAAGAAATCTTTATACTGGGTGGTCCCGTCGGTGAAGTGACATGCTTGAAAACCATCAATATTCCTGCGCGTTCTCAGAAGTTGGTTCCGGTGATGTTACCTGTAGACAGCGAGAAGAAGAGGCATCGTTGTGTGTTGATTGAAGAGACAGGGAAGAACGGGCCAAGGAAATTTCTGACAGCAAGAACTTTGGTTACAAGCAACAAGACGGCAATAGTGAAGGTAGTCAACCTTGACCAAGAAGATGTACAGCTTAAGCGGGGTGAAGTAGTTGGTCAGTGTGAAGAAGTAGTCTGGATGAGGAGCTGTCATTCCAGGAGTCCAAATGGGAAAGTCAAAGTGAAAGTCGATAATTCAACTGTAACTGACTTGTTAAGTGAGATCCAGGATGACTTATCTTACTTGGAGAGGATCAAGGTTAAACAGTTGCTGGTGAAATATGCTGACATCTTCTCAAATGCAGAAGAGGACTTAGGCAGAACATCTTTAGTGCAACACAGAATTGATACAGGGGACGAAAGACCTATTAGACAGAGAGCAAGGAGAATCCCAATCGCTAAGGAGAAAGAAGTTGAAGAATTGCTCGAAGACATGAAAAAGAAGAAGGTCATTAGTCCGTCCTCCAGTCCGTGGTGTTCTCCACTGGTTCTTGTAAAGAAGAAAAATGGAAGCACACGGTTTTGTGTTGACTACAGGCAACTGAACAACGTGACAAAGAAGGACAGCTATCCTTTGCCAAGAATAGATGACACTCTGGATACTTTGAGTGGCATGAAGTGGTTTTCAACCCTGGACTGCAAGTCAGGCTACTGGCAGGTGGAAATACATCCGACTGATAAAGAGAAGACTGCGTTTTCAACTGGAAAGGGTTTGTGGCAGTTTAACGTCATGCCTTTCGGTCTCTGCAACGCGCCAGCTACTTTTTAAAGGCTTATGGAGTGTGCGTTGGCGGGATTGGTTGGCGAGGCTTGCCTGGTGTACCTCGACGACGTGGTCATAATAGGCAAAAGCTTCCAAGACCATCTCAAGAACCTGGAACAAGTCTTTCAGAAAATTCGTGGAGCAAACCTGAAACTGAATCCGAAGAAGTGCCGGCTGTTTAGAACTTCAGTGAACTATTCAGGACACGTAATCAGCCGAGAAGGAATTCAGACGGATCCGGAAAAGGTGGAAGCTGTGCAGAAATGGCCGACGCCAAAGGACAAAACAGACGTGCGAGCTTTTCTCGGCCTTTGCTCGTACTATCGACGTTTTGTAAAAGGGTTTTCTGAGATCGCCAAACCATTGCATCGGTTGACTGAAGATAAGAAAACCTTCTCTTGGGATGATGAATGCGAGTTATCTTTCAATGAGCTGAAGAAGAGGCTTTGCGAGACACCTATCCTTGGATATCCACAGCCAGAGGGACAGTACATCGTTGACAGCGATGCTAGTAATATGGCTATTGGTGGAGTGTTATCACAGATCCAAGGTGACAAGGAAGTTGTGATCGGGTATTTCAGCAAGTCTCTATCTAAAGCGGAAAGAAACTACTGCGTCACGAGAAAGGAACTTCTAGCTGTAGTGAAGACCTTACAGCATTTTTACAAGTATTTGATTGGGAGACCGTTCAAGCTTCGAACTGATCATGCTGCACTGAAATGGCTTCTCCAGTTCAAAAACCCGGAAGGACAGGTAGCTCGATGGATCGAACAGCTACAAGAGTATGACTTTTCTTTCGAGCACCGTAGTGGTAAATCTCATGGCAATGCAGACGCGCTTTCACGTAGACCGTGTCCGGAAGACTGTAAACATTGCCGGAAGCAAGAGTCGAAGGAGGAGGTCGTGAAAGTGACTCGAATTTGTCCATTGGATGGATGGGAAACAGAAGCTATGCAGAAGGCCCAAGAAGAAGATGAGAACCTCAGACCCATCATGAAATGGAAGAAGGAAAAACACGATCAACCGGCTTGGAGTGAAGTAGCGTCCACAGGAGTGAGTACGAAAGCTTACTGGGCGCAATGGAACAGCCTGGTTCTGATCAATGGTCTACTGTACCGGAGGTGGGAGAAACCCAACGGTAAGGAAGAGCACCTACAATTGGTCGTGCCCAGAGCCAAGGTTAAAGATGTACTGCGGGAAACACATGACGGTGTTTCGGGCGGGCATCTTGGGGTAAATCGTACGTTGCAGAAGGTTCGTGCGAAGTTTTACTGGCTTCATTGTAGGGACGACGTACAGGACTGGTGCCGGAAATGTACAACGTGTGCCGCGGTGAAAGGTCCGCAGACCCGGAGTAGAGGGGGATTACGGTTGTACAATGTGGGAGCTCCCTGGGAGAGGATTGCCGTTGATGTGGCTGGACCGTTTCCACAATCAGAGTCCGGAAATAAATATTTCATGGTGGTGATGGATTACTTCACTAAGTGGCCTGAAGTGTTTGCCATACCCAATCAAGAAGCAATAACTGTGGCTACAAAACTGGTTGAGGAAGTGATCTGTCGATTTGGCGTGCCCCTGGAGATACACTCTGACCAGGGAAGAAATTTTGAGTCACAAGTATTTCAAGAGGTGTGCAAACTACTTGGAATGCATAAAACCAGGACGACGCCATATCATCCTCAGTCAGATGGAATGGTGGAGAGGTTCAACCAAACACTGGAGAGACAGTTGGCGAAGATGGTTGAAAAACATCAGAAGGACTGGGACAAACACATTCCATTATTTTTACTGTCTTACCGGTCAGCTGTTCACGAAAGCACGAAGGAAACACCTGCTTTCGTCAATTTCGGAAGAGAGCTACGATTGCCTGTAGATTTGTTGACAGGAGGGTCACCAGATGAGCCGCAGAGTGTAACTGAATATGTGAGCGATTTGAGGGAAAGAATGCAAGATGTACATTCCCTAGTGCGTGAAAATGGTTTACATGCTAGTGAAAAGATGAAAACCAGATATGACCGTAAAGCTAACACGCCGCGTTTCGAAGAGGGTATGCTCGTCTGGTTACACAATCCAACTCGCCAGAAAGGGAAGTCCCCTAAGTTACAAAATAGGTGGGAAGGACCGTACAAGGTGGTCACTAGAATAAACGATGTAACGTACAGAATTCAACGCCAACCTAGAGGGGCTTCGAAAATAGTTCACATCGATCGACTTGCGAAGTACCATGGAAGCAATAATACTCGGGACGAGTATTAATGTAAGGAGGGGGTAATGTTACGACATCTGTTCGCAAGTAGGAGATAGGATTTGCCACTACTAGATTATACTAGATGGCGTTACTAGTATTTTAATAAGTAAAAAAGGGAATTACTAGATGTTTCTCGAATATCGACTTTTCGAGAATGTGGTACTAGAACTTTCTGTAATATTCGCGTATTTGAGATTTGGCATATATAAAGAGCAACGCGTGCTACGGAGTTATTCGAATGCGAAGAACTAAAGCGAGAACAAGCGAAATACTAGAGCGAAGAAATTAAATACGACAGTGCAGTGATATACGGATTACGGAAATAAGCTTAACGGTGTGGACAGTGTTACTATAACGGAGTAAATTAGTGTTGTTAATTAGTGCGAGTATCGATAGTTAATTATCGATAGTGTTTGTTGTGTTGTGTAAAGTGCGTTATTGGTCAATAAATATAATTACACCTTATTGCACGAAAGTGTGACTGGTATTTATCAAATTAAGAACCCGGTACGTAACAGTATCATTAATGTTCAGAAAAAAATCGCTCTGTTACACTTTCAGGAAAACGATATGAACAATACGTCTATGTCGTAGGATGATTTGATGATTAGGTTTTTTGCAAAAAAACTAATTGGTTTAGTATGACTGCGAAATGAAATGTCAGTTTTTATGAATACTGCACACTGATTGGTCGATTGCAGTGCAAATTAAACATGACATCTCTGATTGGTTGTTAATTAAGACGTACTTATTTCATTGTTTCTACCTACATTTAATTTGATTGTTATTTTAGTTACAAAAAGTTCCTAAGTATAAAAGTAGTATTGTCATTTCCCTCAATAACTCAAGCTATAATACCTCAATACTACAATTTAAGACATACTTACTTGATTGTTCCTACCAATATTGACGACGTCCGTGGCCGAGTAGATAGGTAACTAGCTTTTCGGTCTGGAAATTGCGGATTTGATTCCCGCTGAGCTGATTTATGTGATGAGCATATGTGTATTATATTAAATATACCGCTGAGTTAGTATCCCATTATACAAGTGTCACTTAGTTTGAGGTAACTTGATCTGTGTATTAATGTCCGAACGTGATTGTAATTTTACTCCAACAAAAAAGTATAAAAAATATTTAAATTCCTAGTATCAAATTAGTATTGTCATTTCTTACCCTTTCTAACGCTAGCTA
The DNA here is from genome assembly GCA_963576735.1 of Bedellia somnulentella. Taxonomy (NCBI): domain Eukaryota; kingdom Metazoa; phylum Arthropoda; class Insecta; order Lepidoptera; family Bedelliidae; genus Bedellia; species Bedellia somnulentella. The sequence continues at coordinate 5,738,904 of OY755199.1, forward strand.
TAATATCACAATACCACAATGACGAACCAATCAGAATAAGAGTAGGCGAGCAATCAGAAATTAGCGAATCAGCATTAAAGAAGTACAATCTTACTAAACCCACTAGGTTTTTTGCAAAAAACCTAGTAATATTAACAAATATTATAACCTTTATCTAATTATCCGGGTTTTTGCAAAATCCCAAGGTTTTTTGCAAAAAACCTAAACATCAAATCATCCTACGACATCTATAATAATAATAATTAATAGTTTCTTATTGATTTAATACTTACCAGGAAAAGCGTCTCTACCGCAGTTCATTATTTCATTATCGAGACTAGTCGAAGCTGGCTCGGCTGTCCGTCTGTTGCGACCTCCTTGCTGTAAGAAATATAATTTAACAATATTAATTGAGTATAAAAACAACGAAATTAATTTAAACATACTATTTATAAAAAGCATTATCACATAAAAGGTTAAAAAATATATTTCTGTTATCTTAATTCATATTTTATTTAGTCCTATCAAAAGAAAATTTATTAGTAAAATAAACTTTTTTTTCATCTAATTTTATCAATAATACTTTTAAATAAACATTTGAAAAAACCTATTAACATGAAATTAAAAACGTATCGCATAATTAAAAAAAAGAAATTAAAAATTACAACTGGTAAGTTAGTTAGTTAATGTTAGTAGAGGACGACCACGGAGAACACACTTGGACCTAATTGAGAGTGTGCTTAAAAAGGCTGGCGTCCGAAGTATGAAGAATAAAAGAGCATGTATGAAAAGATTGATGGATGTAAACGAAGCTAGAGAGGTTTGTCAGGATCGTACGAAGTGGCGATCGATAGTCTCTGCCTACCCCAATGGGAATTAATGGCGTGAGTATATGTATGTATGTATGTATGTAAGTTAGTTGAAGATAAAGTATATTTATACTAGTTATGTACAACGTAAGTAATTAATAAAGTTAATAAATGTGTCATAAAAATAAACTATACATTTAAATACTGTAATTTAGGTACTTTTTCTAGTTGTTATCAAGATTGCAATAAGAAGAAACCGTTCAGAATTGACACCTTTTATTAAAATATACTGAAAAGATTTTATTTTTAATTATCCGTATAATATATAGTCTTAATTTTACTAACCTTGTAACCACTACTTGTACTTGTTACCGAAGAGCTAGATCCCAAATTTGTACCGTTCTGGAAAATAGAAGAAAAATTTACCTTTTAAAATTTGCAATACATTTAAATATTTTGTCCTGTGATAAAATGTATGTAGTCACTTATACTAATAAACTTGTCCGAGATTTACCTCTGTGCTATGTAAAGCATAAAATCAGCTATGATTGATATAATAACAATTAGGTGGTATTATTATGTGGTATTAAATCGAAATAAAATAAAAGTAACGATCTAATTATGTTAGAAACATGTTGGAAATATCGAATTACATAGGACGTTTTTGTTTCATCCCGTTTTCACGTTCCAGATTTTGCTTTCAGTTTTCCATTAATGGATGATTTATAAAAACATATAACAAACCATTAGCTAGCACTTAAACTGAACAAATTACATACTATTTCTTTTAAATGCTATTTTTAACCTAAAATATGGATTTTGAGTATATGTAGGCGTACCGTGGACTACATTTTTTGCATCCGGTTTACATGACACACATTTTACAAACATATAAAAATAAAATTAATGGATGATTTATAAAAACATATAACAAACCATTAGCTAGCACTTAAACTGAACAAATTACATACTATTTCTTTTAAATGCTATTTTTAACCTAAAATATGGATTTTGAGTATATGTAGGCGTACCGTGGACTACATTTTTTGCATCCGGTTTACATTAAAAATACCAAAACCCTATCTTAATTGTGTTTTTTTTATTTTTAAATTCCCGCGGGCGTTGTAATAGATATAAAGAACATTGAGGCTTTTTAAGTGATTATTGCGCGATGCAGTTGGAGACCCATTTGACTACATTTTCCCCATTCAATTTCGTATAAGCTGTGGCCACCCTTTTATGGGATTTATAGCCGTTAGTATATACTCATGAATTATTGATAAATGAATTTCATATATTCCTTTTTGTAGTGGTTATATCAGTAAATAGCATCAATTTCAAAATTTCTAGATACAGAAATGTCAAAAATCTGTATACTATATTTCAATCCTTTAGGAAGGAGTTTCAATAAACCTTTTTAATTGTTCATAAGAATCATGAAACTAACTATTTTGTACCAAGTTTCTATGTTCAAAAATGAGAATATCTTTAGTAAGTATGGATATAGCAGTTTGGCGATGCGGTGTCGGCTCGGTGCTGCCCCAAACACTGACCGTTGGCGATGTGTGAGAGATTGCAACCAATCAGTCATAGATGGCGGTACGAAATTAAAATTGAGATATGTGCTATTATTTACAAACTATGCATTCTGAGGCTTAAAAGGAATATTAATTTATGAGTAAGTATAGCATATTTATGGGAATATTGGTTTAAAAATAGTTAAAAAATAAAAGTTATAAACATATTCCCAGACTTACCATTTGGTAAAATCTAAATCTAAAAAATAAAAATGGTCAAAATTCATTTGAATACGCAAAATTCATACAATATACTTTTAATTAACTTTTTTCATACATATTCGCATAGTTGAGTGTGAAAAAGTAGGAATAGTGCTTCCTATTATTCTTAGCTAACACAAAAGCAAAAAAAAAATCGCTAAAAGATTGTGATCACCGAGATTCGAACCTGGGTCTTCCGTTCATTAGTGTTAACCAAAAGGTATACCGCTACGCCACGAAGACGTTAGTGTTGACTTCAAAATTTGATAAGCTATATATCTAGTAGTCGTACTATTGACAAACAATGAAATGGACATTTATTTTGATGCAAATGGATGAAACCCTTATTTTTTACAAAAAATCTATAAATGAAGAGTCTGATAAAGAAGTTCGATGAAAAAAATAATCGTGTAAATATGGGGAGCCATTTAAAAGTTATGTATTTTGATGCTCCTGTGGGAACCCTTGCGAAATCCGGGATAAATGATATCCTATATGTTGGCCAGGTGTATAAGATACTTTCATACCAAATTTTATCAGGATCCGTCTGGTAAAATTTACGTGATGACCGGACATACAGACAGAAAGACAGTCATTTTTAAAAAAAAGCGTAAATTTGGCCTCAGTATCGGAAATCAAACATATTCCACCGGTCTTTATTTTTTTTTCTTATTATAGTATAGATAGAAGATAGATACTTAATTGTTTAGTGTAATATAGTAGTTTATGTGTGTTAATAAATAATTAAAAACTTACTTGTTCCACAGCGTCGATAGAAGTATGGCTAGTCGGGCTCTTGATAGCATCAAATACAGATGAATCGCTGTCGTGGTCGGATATCTGTTGCGGGGTTTCTGGGCTATCCGGTATTTCGTTTGAAGCTGGAAATATTGAGATTCATTAATCAAAACTTACCTAAAGATTAATAATAATAAATTTTCCGTATTAAAATATATTTTTTAACAACTTAATCTTATCAATTCAAATCAAATCAATTTAATCTTATTATCTCTTACAGAGCAAAACACATATTTCCAAAATAGCAATGGGACGCAGCAGGTTGCAGGTTGCAGGTTCAGTATGTTTCAATTACTCTCAGTTATATAGATCTATATAGAGAATCTCGCTGTGGGTAGCGGATAATATTTTTTTATGTATAATTGTGAAAATAATTAATTAATTTAAAAATAATTAATTAATTTAAAATGATTAATTAATTAAATAATTTGCCGTGTAGTGCCGGCTTAGAATGTCGCTACCCCTTTCTACCCACGGGTATCGTAAGAAGCGACTAAGGGTATTGGGGCTTTTTATTGGATTTTTGGGCGATGCGGTTGGAGAGCTATCACCAAAAACCTTTATTTTTACCATCTTTTCCCCACTTAACTTCCAAAAGTGGCTGAGGAATTTATAATTCCTTAGCTCTGGTTACCCCTTCTAGGGAAATATAGCCGTGAGTATATGTATGTATGTATGTATAATTGTGAATTATATATTAAAGAATATATACATACAACAAGGCTGCACTTAGTCGTTACTCCTTGGGATTTCTACCCGTGATTATATGTATGTTTTTTATTATTTAGTCCATTTATTAAGCTATTAAAATAAAACAAATACAGACTAATACAAATTCTTTACATCCAACAAATTCACTCCTTGGGATTTTTGCCCGTGTTTAGACCAATTTTTCGTATTAAGTTTTTCCAAATGAATCAATTTAAATGATATACATACAACCAGCCTACACACAGCGCCGACCAGCGCGGGGCGAGGGAGGGTGCGGCATCGTTACTCCTTGGTATTTATCATCGTAACAATATGTATTTAAGTTTTTGTATCGTTATACTACATGTATGATGGTATTGTAAAAGAACATTTATTTCCCTCAACTTTTTTTATTTAAATAAAACAAATAAAGACCAACATAACCGATATACATACAACAAGGCTGCATTGCACACACCGTCGCGCCTCGCGAGTCTTGTACTCGTATCATATTTGTTACTACTATGGGGTAGATATGATACAAAAGAGCTGATTTTATATCATCGATCTTTATATTAGGTTTCAATATGTTTGTGTGTAGTGTTAATTTGCCAAAAAACTGTCTTTTACTTTACTCTTTAAACAACATATATATTAAAGCTGATATACATACAACAAGGCTGCACACAGCGCCGTGCCGTGCGGGGCGAGGGCGGGCGCTTAGGCGTTACTTATTGGGATTTCCGTGTATGCTGTTATAGTTAAGAAAGTTTTTGGCTTCATAATTTCCTATTAAAATAATAATAGAATAATATACATGATATACATACAACAAGGCTGCACGCAGCGGCGCGCCGCGCGGGGCGAGGGCGGGCGCGGCGGCGGCGCGGGGCGGGGCGCG